>OW119933.1:106601551-107063092 GCA_933210815.1 Meta bourneti
TAGCTAGCCTTTTTCTGCCTCTTTCCCTGCTGCTTCCTAGTCTCCCAATAAAGCTACATTTTGAAGGCCTACACCAACAGCTTCTGCTGGGTCTACTTCACTGTTTGGTGGAATATCAATTCTATCCTGTAATTCTTTTTTTTCTTCAAACGAGATTTTCTTGTCTTTTCAACCCATTTTTTTCGCTGAGCCCTCTTTTCTCTGTCAGAAAGGCCTGAAATATCTTTTATTTTTCCTTCTTCTTTTCTTCTACAATATCTCTCCTGCTCCTTCCTTTTAGATTCCTCATACAGTTCTGGGTCATTTTTAATTCTATTTCTTCTTTTTTGCTCAGACTCCTTCCTGATTTTCCTAATTTTGATTATATCAGATTTCTTAGACTTACCAACTGGTGCCATGTCAGAAACTGCAAAGAGAGAGAATTTCAGTCATGAGGATACTTACATTATCTCCCGACTCCCAATGCCATATTTTTAAAGAAAAATTCAAGATTCTATCAGCATACATAATCAGACCCAAAGTTACAAGTGTCCAAACATTGTAAATCAAATAAAATTGGTAGGCCTAACACTACTGGTTCAAATCAGAATCAATTGGCAAGTTAAATCATTACTGGTTAGAGAAAAAACAATTGGACTCCTTATTTGGTTACCCAAAATTGTTGTTACTTTAATAAATAACATTCATATCTTAACCTAGAAACAGGGTTAGGGACACACATGGAGGTGACATTTTCCAAAGTTAATTTACTTTTTAAATTATAAATATGCAAATATTTATTCACTTAACACTATCTGGTGAAAATATACCTCAATTAAGATTTATAACTATTGTATAAAAATCAATTGACATGACATTAATAAAAAAATGCAGGTGACTCAAATTTCCACTTAATTTCAGAATGACCCTTATATGAAATAATTATAAACAAGATGCATGTTATTTTATTCCAAAATACATTAAGAACCATATCAAATAAGTTAAGTAGTCTGTTTATGAAAAAATAAAGACACTTAGTCACAATGAAGAAGTTTTCCGCTGTATCACAAAAGCATTCCAAATTTGCACATGAATCTTTATAATTGGGAACTTTAATATTTTTATTTTGTTTTGTGTAATATGATGGTAAAACTTTTATTGAAATTTAATTGGGAAATTTTGTGAATTGATCCCTAGGAATTCTTTACACTTCTATTTATGGAAACTTAACTATTCTGTATTTATGGAAATGAAATTTAAAATGCAAAAGTTAATTCGCCCATCTGATAATTGAGTGAATATGTGTACAAAATAGATCATGGATTGAAGTAGAAAGCTGTTTAATGATTATGATTTTTTTGCAAACTCAAAATTCCACTCAATTGACATGGTCTGGGGAATGTTATTACACTTACTCTATGCTGTTCATAAACAAAAGCTTCATTTTATTGTATGTTATGTATAAACTCTTTTGTGTGTGCTTAGAATATAACTTTGAAATAATTATCAATGCTAAGAGTTTGAAAAATAGACATATTTGATTTTAATTTATGTATATTTTCATGTCTTGTCTCATTTTTTTACTATTTACTTACAAATAACATTTTTCACAAATAAGTACTTTTTGCAAGCTACTAAATATTAATGATAAATAGGAATTTTTGCATGAATTTTGTGTTGCAAGTTCTTATATTTTATTTTCTATTGGTTACATGATTTTTTTTTCTCAAAAACAAGTCTTTAACCAATTACTTTTTTAAAAATAGGAAAAGGAATGTAAAACATTTTATTCATATATGATAAATATATAATGTAAAAAAATTCTGAAACGTGTGATTTTTTATTAATTTTATACACAAATTTATAATATGTAGTGTTAGTGGAATCCCACCAACCTTATTTATCTATGTCCAAAACATTTCATGCCACTGGTTACGAGTTAAAATCAAACTAATCTAATCCACTCAAGAACCAGATGGGAATACATTGCTTATGCATGGCATTTTATGAGCTGTTCTAATTACTCTATCATGTGATTAACTTTGTTAATTCCTATATCGAGTTTTAATTTTTCAAAAATTTACCCTACTATACTTCCCAATACATTAATGTTATTCATCATAATTATTAATGTTTAACATAAATCAAAATTATCTAGAAACTACACTGATTTGCATGTCTTATGTCCAGCAAGTTTAAACTTATATAGGGCTAGGGAAAAATTAAAATCATAAAAATCTGATTTAAATTAAAAAAAATCCGATTTAAAAAAGTCATGATTTTTTTCATACAATGAATAAGTTTTACAAATAGCTTTTGATACATATTTTATGTAGTCGACAGTGAAAATAATCGCAAAATTATTTTATTGTAAAAAAGAAGTCAATATCAACCTTTTATTCCTATATTTGAAATTTATAAAATGATAATCAGCTATAAATTTATTTTGGGAGAAAGTGGCTTTATAGGAGTAAATATGAAAATCAAACAAACTTTTCCAGAAGTGCAACTTAATTATTAGTGCAAAAATTAAAATACAAATGATTTTAAGGGAAATTTAATGCTAAACAGAGTTTAAAAACAGCAATTTTAATTCGGATTTTAACAAATCAAAAAGTATATAGTGTGTACAAAGTTAATGTTAAGTAATGTTAATATAATAATTTAAACTTAAGTAATGTGTTCCCTAAAGAAAATATATCTTTTCCAGATTCTTTGAGGGGAAAAGAAATTAATTCATTAATTGTTAAAATGCAATTAATCTCAATTAAATAAAAATTCAATTTTTACTTGTCTGAATATAAGAAAGCCTCATAGAGTTCTCAATGCATTTCTTCTAGTCTTTTGAAAGTGGTTTCACTAAATTTCTTCTTCTGAAAGGAGTAAAGAATGATTTCTGGACAAGACAACAAGTATAATACACATTAGCTTTTGTATTTGTTGTTGCTAATCTCCAAGTCTAGCTCCAGCTAGACCAAATCCACAAGTCCATTCACCCACACAAAATCATACACCAAAAGAGGTTCAGAAAACAGGTCATCTTGGGACAATCCCAGACACTCGAGAATGTGTGCTGTGGAGGCCTGGTCAGACTGGCATTTAAGGCAAACAGGATGAATCTTGTGACCACATTAAAATATGAGACATCTCAGATGGCTACTGAAAAAGTGGGAGAGCGCTATCTGAATATGTCTGTCGGAATTGAGAGCAAGAGATCTTCCATGGGGGATTTCAACGAGTGTACCAGGAGAACAATCCATGCCTTCTTATCAAGATATTTTTTGAAGAGAGTAAAGCTCAAGAAACATCAATGAGTGAGTAGCGGACATTGGCTCCATTGACACCCTCTTTCACTAAATCATCTGCTACTTCGTTTCACCTGAGATCCAAGTGTGAAGGCATTAAGGATTAAATGTTAATTTGTGGTCTTTTGCAAACTTCCACACGTACTGCAGGGATAAAATTAATATTTGACTGAAGTTTATTCATATCTGAGCCAGAGTTCCAAAGTGCAATATCATCTGTAGACAGACTGACCTCACTCCTCTTTGAGATAATTCCTCAAAACCTGTCATGTACAGTGAAAAAGGGTAAGGCTCAACGCTGAATCCTGGGGGATACCTTGACTCATCATCAAACTGCTTGACAGAGAAGTATTGAGCTTCACTCTGATCAGTCTGTCCCTAAGAAAATCAGAGATAAATGACAAAGCTTTTCTGTTGATCTTGAAAACTTCATAAAGTTTGACAATTACTTTATGTTTCCAGACCCTGTAAAAAGCTCTAGATAAAACTAGAAAGGAAGCCACAGTATGATTGGTAGGTCTTAGGTATTGGGCATCTCTAATCCTCTGACCGAGATAGAGAACCTGGGATATGCAGTACTTTGACCTCTTCTAAAGCCATACTGTTCCCTTGGCAAGAGTTCATGAGAATCAAGGTAGAAGTGAAGTCTTGTTTAACACGACTAGTCACAACTAATACTAATATTTTAATATTATGTAATATTTGTAATAAAGGTGATTTGAAATTATCTGGTAAAACTTTAAAGGGTGGTAAAGCATATAAAAATAAATATTTATGTCAAAGGAAAATATTCTGTGGCTGTTGTATATAGGTGCTGAAAGATGATGTTTGCAAATTATTCTTTTTTAAACCTTATCATTCTCAACACAAATTTCATTACAAAAATTTTGAGATGGTTGACATGCATTTAACTGATGGGGCAGTGATAATGGAAGAACTGCTCAAACATCGGTCCACGAACGTTTTGCCAATAGGCGAGTGCCAAATCATTAAACATTTGAGCATTTCCACTGCCAGTCGAGTGAAACAGGAACATTTCATATCAACAGGCATGATGCAGGTCAGTAGAGAAGTTTGAGAACTTCAGAAATGGAAGACGACCATTCTACACAAGGTTGAGTGAAATCAGGAAAAATAAAAATTTATTTATCACACATTTTTTACACACTTTGACACATTACTCAAACATCTCGGCCAATCGACATCATGCCTGCTGACATAAAATGTTCTAGTTTCACACAGCTGGTGGTGCAAATGCACAAATGTTTGATGAAGCGGTACACAAGTACCAAGGAAGCATTCACAGTAAAATCATAGAGTAGCTCTTCTGTTTCCATCAGGAGTACCATATATTATATGCAAATCAGTCATGTGAAGTTCAAACAAAGAACTATTTTTAAACTTGCTCTCTAGCACCTACATGCAGCTGTAGAAGACATTCGTTCTGTGACAAAAGAAATATTTATTTTCATGCACCCTACCACTCTTTAAAGTTTGGTGAGCGAATTTCAAATCATCTTATATATACTAAGCAGGAAATAGTTTTTCAAAAATTTGAAACTTTTTACCTAAAAATAAAAACAAGGTCTGTCAGAAGGTAGTCATGTAATATGAAACAAAGTACATTGTACCTAGGACTTTTGCTCCTGGTTTCCTTCAAAGTACGCACTCATGTACTTCTTGCAGTACCTCTTCCACTTCTCAAAACACTCTGCTAAGTCCATTGTTGGAATTACCATCAGCTGCCTCATTGTGTTCATCTGAATCGTATCCAATCTGAAATCTCTTCCCTCTCAGAGGTAATTTTAGCTTTGGGAAAAGTCAGAAGTTGCAGATCGCCAAATCTGGGTAGTAGTGGGGCTGAGTCACCAGGGGAATTCATTGATTTGCCAAAGAAAACACAGCTCGAGAAATAATTAATAAACAGGCACATTCCCATGATGAGTCTGCCAATAACTAGTTGCCCATAGCTGGGAGTCATTTTCTTCGTATTATATCTCTTAGTCAGCAAAGAACATTGAGGTAGTACTCCTTATTAATTGTTTGATCCAGAGGAGGATACTCCTGTTGGACAACACCTGCAGCATGGTCTTGACGTAGATGCAATCGTGTTGTGCCTATTTTAGGCTGGAAGCACTAGGAGTCTTTGATTAAAGACATCTTAATGATCTGAATTGTTTCAGTGGCAAATTTTCAAGTTCAATGCAAAGTCGCAGTTCTACTTGCTAAGACATTGGAAAAGTGATGGTCTCACAGAAGTCGCTCACTCTCAAGGGTGTCCAAAATCCATCAAATTAATACAATCGGTTCATGACTTTTCACGCATGTGCATCAATGTCCCCTCTCCTTGGCTGCCAAGTTACATCAATGCCGCATACACCGTTCATGGTATATTAGCAATGGTTGGATACTTTCCAGACAGACCTTGTATATATATCTGTTAGTATGAGACTTCTTAACCAGTCACAAAAGAACAATTCACCACCAATTTTTCACACCCATCCCATCAACTGGAGCTTCTGTTTCCTTTCTAAATTTTAAATGTGTATTCCTTTTACTGCCCAATAGATCCCTCTAAGAGCACAAATCTTGGCCTCAAAACATCGGGACCAGGGGTAAAAAGGTTGGAAACAAACCAATTGTTGAAGCTTTCATTTTCTTGGAATACCTGCCTTCGTTATAGAATAAACTATGTATGAAGAAATAGTTTAGTACATATCATGCTTAATTAAAAATATAGTTTAGTTTATGTGACAGATACCAATAGTCAAAAATGAATTTTACCCAAACAAGACAAAATTAAACATAGGATAAGTAAACTGTAGCTAAAAGCAAAATTTTAATAACTAGGAAGTGTTTACCTTTCTATCATCCAAAATACTTTCTTTGCTGACCTCTGGAGTTGCTCCACAACAAGAATATCGAGAACATCACTCATCTAGAAAGCAAAAATAATATTTTCCTGTCAACTGTTTTTCTATTCAGGATGACTTTCACTAAGCTAAATTTTCCAAAATAATTTTTTCAAATACATACATGTAAAGTTAACTGTTCCGCACATAATTGTTCGACACTATTGGTAGGTAGGTATTTTAATTAACGTCGCACTGGAGCAACACAATGGGCTATTGGCGACGGTCCTGGATCAATCGCAAAGGGAAAGAACCGAGGACAATACCACGTAATATTGAATCTCTTGGATACAGGTTATCTACATATATCATTAATGTACATTGCCCAGAAATCGAGGATATTTGTTTGTTGTCAAATGGCAACAACTGATATAAACATAAAATAAAACAATTTTGCTGCTTTGTTTAATTACACTTGATTTGAATGATGATTGATTGAATCATAATATTGCTGTTGAGAGTTGATTTAAATCATAATATTGCTAAAAATGCAAAGAGCTTACCACTCTTGAAATTCTTCAGCATTCTGATTACAGAAAGCAATGTGAAATCTGGAAGTTACAAATCAGCACAGAAAAGAAGAGGTGAGCAAGAATGGGTTTAGCGTTGAATCGACTGAGAAAAGAGAATGGAATGAAATTGAAGTAAATGTTCAAAATCTAATTGTGATATGACAGGTGTTTTTTCCATGCGTCATATTGGAAATACAAATTAATACCAGTAAGAATAAATGAAATACCATTATAAACTTTTGGATAGTTTTATTTTATTTAGAGGTATGAATTCCCGGTACAACTGCAATCTGTGCCGCGCGGAGTGGCAATGACTCTTGGAGCGTTTTTTGGTGCACTTTTAAGCGACTAATACTGGCTGATGGTAACCCATTTTATCTCGAATTTTTCTCTGGTTTTATGGTTAGGGTTCTCGTGTTTTTATGGCAACCTTGCCAGTGTCCAGATCCTTCTTTTTTCTAGATTGTTCTATTTCCGACACGGATAAGTGCTCTCGCATAGATTGTTCTATTAGTTCTGACACAGTCGATTTTGTGTTAGTTGTCTTGATATACCGTTATCTTATTATTTCTTAAGATGCCTTCTGTTTTTAGTGTAGTTGATAAGTTTCAAGAGAATTTTTCTCGAAACTTAAAGTTTACTTTTTCTGTTGGTAGACAAACTTACAGGAGTGAGGGAGTTGCTAATCGTTTATTTTATTACGAGTTGTGTCGCGATTAAAAGCTTTTTTACTTTTTTTAAAGGAATCGGGATTAATTAAATCAAAATTTTCTTGCAATAAATGCAAGGGGAAAATGACGTTTTCTGAGGAATTCAGTTAGCCATGGATACACTTGGATTTGTAGGAATCGTCGGGATAAGCCATATCGTAGCTACAAATCGATCAGACACGGGACATCAAGATTTATATATTTAATTCCGTTACAAAATTCTTTGGTATATTTAATCCAGATTTTCCAATGTTTCACTAGTCAAAATGTTGTTTTATCAAGATTTATATATTTAATCCATATGTATGCAGTATATATTGAATTTTGGAAGATTTTCTTGGCGACATAAAAAGTGTGCCAAGAGTCATTGCCACTCCGCGCGGCAGACTGCAGCTGTACCGAAATCCCTTTATGTGCATATCAATGCTATACTTAAGTTTAGCACATGCTGTACTCAGTTCTGCTAGCTTGGCGACAAACATGCCCCGGATTCTACATCTTTACCTTTTTTTTATTTAAATCGTATTTTTGAGAGATTAATTAATTCGTAACCCTACAAGTTTAAATTTGTTGGACATGAGACAAGCAAATCTGTTGATTTGAACCAAGTTCGTGACCATAGTTTCCCATGATTCAGAAATACAAATTTCCTTTATGGAACAGCTAGTCTTCTTTTCCAAAAGCGAAACCTTAAATATTTTGTCAGCTTCTGACACAAATGATACTCACTTTTTCGTTTTTCCAAATCTGTTCAAATTGATTGACAGTTCCCCCATTTTTTTAATCGCTTTCACATCCATTTCGTAACAATCGCACACATAATCCCTTAGACATCAAATGAAAAATATCAAATCTTTAATACACATAACATTCGCTCGAATTTGTTTTGACTTTTAAGGATTTCATTACTTCATTTCATTTTCCGGAAGATCCGGATAATTTTTCTCAATACATTTTTTGAATTAAATTTAGTTTTGATGTTTTAAAATTGCCTTTATAGAATGTGTTTGGTGAATTAACTTTATTTAACAATAAAAACAACTAAAATTTTTATTTTTATATTTTTCAGAGCTATTTTCATAAAATTTTGTGTCCCCTCGTTCGAGAATGGAAGTACTTTAACTTTCACTCGTTTTCACTTTTACTCACAAAAAGCGTGTCTGATCGAGTCGTCTATATATACATAGCGTAGGGACGCTGTAGGGTTGTTAGAATGGAGTGGAAAAAAGTGGGGGGTTACCAAAAACAACAAATCGCAATTGAAGGTTGGCGACAAAAAAAGTCGCCAAATGGATTGGGGGGGGGGGTCTATACTGCAGCTGTTCCTCTGCATTTAACAATTTCTGCTGGAGTTTCCTTAGCATGCTCTGGAGTATTTAAAAAACTTGGTATGATTTGAAAATATATCTTATTTTTTTAACCTTAGAAATCCAGAGCTTTACCCTGAAATTATTTATTCCATTAGTACTGTCGAATTTGAATTTTAAAAAGTAAAAAGAATTTGAAGATCAAAGGCTGCAAATTTTTTCATCTAAAAGGATAGTTTTTAAGCTGTTCCACTTAACAGTAATTTTGAACACATTTTAATGACTAAATTATACACAGATCACATAATTGGGTAGGGTAGGGTATTTCAATTAACGTCACACTGGAGCAACACAATGGGCTATTGGTGACGGTCCGGGATCAATCCCAAAGGGAAAGATCCGAGGACAACACCACGTAATTTTGAACCACGGTCAGATGACGAGGCAACACCTGAGCTGGCACCCCACTCTCCAAACTTCCACACCACGCCAACGTGAGGACATTTGAGGCCACGACAGATTTAACGTGCACCAGCCCCCTTTGTACACGACGGTGTTTGGCTGGATTCGAACCCGCAACCCTTCGGTTGCTAGTCCGTTACTCTTCCAACCGGGCCACCGCAGCCCTCAATCACATAATTGAAAAAAGTATATGTACAGCTGCAGTCTCTGCCGCGAGCGGTGGCAACGCGTTTTTTTTGGCGCCGTGTTTGGCACACTTTTTATGTCGCCACGGAAATCTTCCAACATTGAATATATACTGCATACGTACGGATGAATTATGTAAATCTGAATTAAACAACATTTTGACTATAAAAACACTGCAAATATTGATTAAATATATGGACTTTTGGCGTAGTTATAAGCGACTCATGCCGGTGAGGGTAACCCATTTTTTCTCGGATTTCCAACAGTGAATCGATATCATTCTCCACATATGAATGAAATGAATAAAAAAAATGTACATTAGTAGAATATAAGTTATTCTAATATTTTAACAGATTTCACTGTAAATGAGAACTGGACGCCGGCAAGGTTGCCATAAAAATAGGTTAACCCTAACCAGGAGAAAATTGAGAAAAAAATGGGTTACCATCAGCCTGCATTGGTCGCTTATAACTACGCCAAAAGCCGCGCCAAATTGTAGTCTCTGCCGCGCGCCACCGCGCGCGGCAGAGACTACAGCTGTACCAAAAAAATTAAAAAATTACAATTAGCGTTTATTTTTCAAAATTCATCTTACCATATTAAATTTGCACTCGTACTTAAACTGCAAAGCAGGCTTTGTTTAGTGTGCCGCCATCTGTAATCGAAACATAGAACTAACTGTTCCCTTTCGCGTTTTAAGGGGGTACAGTAAACAAATTGCTGAAATCTGCGATTTTGGAGTTATAGTTGTAAATTTTGGTATTCAAGTAGATTTTAAGTATAGTATACAGAATGTGAATTCAAAATTTTAAAAATTAAAAACAATTTAAACAAATTAAAATTTAAAAAATTTGAAGTTTTCTTTTTGATATAAGTAGAAAAATAATTTGACTAAAATTTTAACTTGAACATTTTTTAACATAAAAATGTGTAAGAAAGAAATTGTATTCACAGTTTTTCTAAATATGAATCAGAAAAAAATTAATAAACAATAATGTAAAAAAAAGATTTTACACCACAAATATTATTTTCAAAAATCATAATAAAAAAACAAACACATATTTCAGCAATTGCTGAAGACAAATTAAAGAAGGGAACAATTGTTCCAAATTTCATTCATATCCGTGCAGTAGAATTTGACTTAAATCAATTTAAATTTATAAAAACATCAAAAATCACTTTGAGAAAAAAGGCATTAAAGTTTTAAAATTATGCAAAATAGCTGTTTATGAAGATATTCATCTGAAATTTTTTTCAGTAATCTTTCACACACAAGTATATTCCAAGTTTAAATTTTAACAAAATGTTAATATATGTACAAAAATTAATTTTAAAAATTGAAAAAAATATAAAAAATTTCATCACAATTTTTACATACAGAGAAAAATATTAAAATTGCTGCTGTTGGACCATAATATATTATAACAATAAAATATAGATCTATTAACAACAAAATATATTTAACAGCATATTCAACAATAGCCATTTTCGAAATCGAAATTGTCAAATTTTTCACATCAAATATCCAATTTACATTCAAAATAAGCAATCCAAAAGATAATAACAAGTGTTAGCTAATATATTTTACTTCGCTTCTTTCATCTTACAAAAAGAAACATTATTTTCAACTGAGAGAAATAGATATGTAGAGTTCAACCTTCGTTTGTTTGTTATAGTAGACGAAAATGGGCGTGGCTGGCAGTAGTTCAATTTTTAACATTGCAATATAATCGATTCTATTTAACGTAGCAAGATCAATTTGGTGTCATTGGAATCAGAAAATTCTGAATTTTTTTTAAACAATAAAAAATATTGCGATTTTTCGGGATTTTTAAGTACTTTATACCCCCTTAAAATAGTGACTACCCTGGTAGCGTTTCCAACGAAATATCATTTGAGGATAATTGATTTTCGAAAAAATCAAAAACGAAAAAATAATACAAAATATTTAAAGAAAACAGTTTTTCTTTATAAACATTTTAATATCTATATTGATTTTTTAATTAATTGTTTATTATTGCCCTCCGAGCACGCTTCTGAACTGTCCTATACTTAAAATATATGTTATGTACATACCCGATTGCAAATTTTACTTAAAATTAGCCAAAAGCAGTATATAAACAGAATTACAGAATGTACTTGAATGAACGAAAGAGGCAGCAAAACCGAACCGACCCAAGTTGCATATGAATCCCACCGGAGAACAGGTAAAGGGCATCTCAAATTGACAATTATATTTTATCACTGTCTCTTCGCCTGCCGGTTGCCGAAGTATAGGTATTATATACTAATACAGGTAATTGTTTTCGTAAAAAATACAGTCCTTTTTTTATAAATAATATTACCTTATTTCACTATTTTACTGGTACCTGATACCTGAAGAAAAGCCTCATATTTTTATTGACAAATAAATTTCTTTGAATTTGGCGACCCACAAAAATTTTCAAGCGACCCCCAGAGGGGTCGCGACCCACGGTTTGCGCACCACTGCTCTAGGGAAACCCGAATCCGGAGGGTTGCGAGTTCGAAACTCCGTCTAGCCAAAGACCGTCGTCTACACGGAGGGTGGTAAACGTTAAATCTGTCGAGGCCTCAAATGTCTTCCGTTGGCGTGGTGTGGAAGTTTGGAGAGAGGGGTTCCACAGCTCAAGAGTTCACCTCGTCATCTGACCTTGGTTCAAGATTACGTATTGTTGTCCTTGATCTTTCCCTTCGGGTTTGATACTGAGCCCTCGTCAATAGCCCATTGTGTTGCTCCAGTGCGACGTTAATTAAAATTCCTACCTACCTACTTCAGAAAATTTAAATATTTGGTAACAAAAGGGCATAACTTAAAAAAGTAAACAGAATGAAATGAAATCTCCATGAAATGAAGTGTTACAAATTGCTTAGGGAAACTGACAAAAAAGCGTTCCTCTCAGACTTTCCAGCAAGATGCGAACGACGATCTTTAAGTTTTTCAAAAATATTACTCCTAAACTATTAAATTTTTATTCAAACAAAACTTGATTTTAAATCCCCGCAGTATTGAAATGCAACATTAATTTTCTAACTTTTCCATTGTGAATTTAATCATCGATCCATGTTCACGAACACTTGATATTTGCCATCCAGAAAATTTCATAGCCCGTTGTGTGTTGCTCCAGTGTGGCGTTAATTGAAAATACCAATACCAATCCAGCAAATTGTGATTTTTTACTGAATGTGCATTGAAGTGAAGAAGTTTCTTGAATTTCAATCATAAAAGTTGCGCAATTTCAGACTTCAGTTGTCCAAGCGGTAGCTGTAAATAACTGCAAATAGATTTTAGTGATTTGTATTCGCATAACTTGATCGTAATCTAATATGCCGAGGTGTTTTCTACCGAGGAGGAGAATACGAAGAGGACCATATACATTGCCAACATCGGGGATCCGTCAACACCTCAGAAGGTAATAAGAATCCACCTCCGACTGAAGAGAATAAGACCGCATCGGAGGATGTATTTGCCAATGAAACGCTATCCGAAGAGTTCAACCAAAAGAAAGATTTCGACACGACAATAATTCGTTATAACCAACGAGGTTCTGCAGCTGGTCCGAGTCGAGTACTGGGATCCTCGGACTATGGATCGCCTGTGAGCCTCAAAAGGAAATCACTCGAAACGAGGGAAAGCGAGTTCAGCGCTTCACAAAATTTGCTGACTGCAGATCCATTGGTTTGCATTTCGTCTGACAGCGATAAACATGGTGACGCAAAAGAGCTTCGAGATGGTACCAAATCATCAGAATTTACACCGATTCCTGGAAAATCGTTGGCAGATAAGAACTCTTCGAATTCAGATAGTTCCAACCATGATTTGGGAGAACAGAAACAACAATCGAGAGAGAGGCGATATATGTGCGATTTGTGCGGGAAATCGTTTGAATTCAAAAGTAATTTAAAGACACATAGAAGACACAATGGGGAAAAAGCCTTTTGATGTTCCTCTTGGGAAAAATCTTTTTCTGATGAAACGCATTTAAAGAGTGTTGCTCCAGTGCGACGTTAATTAAAATTCCTACCTACCTACTTCAGAAAATTTAAATATTTGGTAACAAAAGGGCATAACTTAAAAAAGTAAACAGAATGAAATGAAATCTCCATGAAATGAAGTGTTACAAATTGCTTAGGGAAACTGACAAAAAAGCGTTCCTCTCAGACTTTCCAGCAAGATGCGAACGACGATCTTTAAGTTTTTCAAAAATATTACTCCTAAACTATTAAATTTTTATTCAAACAAAACTTGATTTTAAATCCCCGCAGTATTGAAATGCAACATTAATTTTCTAACTTTTCCATTGTGAATTTAATCATCGATAAACATTTACGGATCCACAATAGGCAGAAACACCCTGAATGAGAAATTTGCAAGGAAGTATTTCCAAAATGACACCTTGCATCGTCACGCAGTGGGTATTCACGGAGATTATAAAATTTAACAAAGAATCATATTTAGGATTTTGCGTATTTTAAAACAGCTTGAGAGCTTAATAAATTACGATTTGAACCCAAAAATTCATTGAATAGGAAAATCAGTAATACGAAAAGTGAGATTGCTCTAAAAATCTTATTTAATTAAATTTTAAACATTTTTAAGCAATTAGTGTATGATTTCACATGACTATCGAATAGAATACTTAAATTTGCTGGCTTCATAAAATTTTAATTCATAATTATATTGTAAAACAAACATGTAAATGATTGATTCATGTTTAACTGTTTTATATGACGTTTCGATATTTTATATGTATATTTATATAGATGATTGTTGGATTTAAAAATAAAGTTTTAGAATCGTTTTTATTGATTTTATTGTGTTAACAAAGTTTTGGTAAAAAACAGTCGGTTTGAAATGTAATTTTATTTCTTTCCATACTAATTATCTTTTGCTTCTAAAACTTTATCTAATACATTTGAAAGAAAAATGTTTGCGCTTATACTTTCGATTGAGCAAGAACGAAGATTTAATACTTAATGTTCCATGTGGGGTACTTAAATTTATGCCTAAATCTTATTCATTTTTGTTTTAACTTTCATAGATACTTAATTTGAGCATCTCAAGTTTATTGTAACATTGTACATAGTGTAAGAGCAACACAACGGGCTATTGACGACGGTCCGGAAACAATCTCATAGCCCGTTGTGTTGCTCTAGTGTGACGTTAATTAAAATACACTGCTGGCCACCCAAATTGCAACACCAAAGACAAGAGATATCACAACAAAATTTATTTTGTAGATAACATGTTGACCAAGTATCAAATGATTAAATTTATAGACTTCTGTGAAGTGTGGTTCCTGCCAAAATCAGTAGCCAGAGTAGCCGCCATTGTTGGAGATCACCGCTGCCACACGCCTCGGCATTGATTCAAAGAGACTTTGGATGTGTTCTTGGGGTACAGCAGACCAAGCAGCTTCCACACGTTGCCAAAGTTGATCTGGTGTGGCAGCTGGGGATGTATTCTGGGTCAATCGTTGAGCAACCATGGACCACATGTTTTCTATCGGCGAAAGATCCGGAGAGTGAGCTGGCCAGGGAAGCAATTCAATCTGGCGATTGACGAAGAACCCTTGGACAATGCGTGCCACGTGTGGTCGCGCATTATCCTGTTGAAATATGGCTGTGGGCAAGCCCTGAAGGTAAGGAAGGACAACTGGCTCCAACACCTCGGAGATGTAGCGCTGGCTGTTTAAAGTACCGGCAATGCGTACTAGAGGAGTGCAAGAGTGATATCCAATACCGCCCCATACCATAATACCCGGTGCAGGACCAGTGTGGCGGTGCATAACGCAGCTGTTCAGCATCCTCTCTCCACGGTGTCTCCAGACTCGAATCCGACCATCGTGGTGTTGCAGACAGAAGCGTGACTCGTCAGTAAAGACAATTTCATTCCATTCTGCCGTCCACATCCTTCTTTCATCGCACCATTGGCGGCGGAAACGTCTGTGGTTCTGCGTCAAGGGTAGACGAAGCAATGGACGTCTTGCGGACAGACCACTCTGCTGTAAACGGCGTCGAATGGTACGCGCAGACACTGGATGATGCGGTACAGACTGAATGTGCTGTGCTATGGTTCGTGATGTGGCTGAGCGATCCGTCACTGCCATACGCACAATATGCCTGTCATCACGTGAAGTGGTGCACTGAGGTGGATGCGATCGAACACGTCGGTCCGTCGTACCCTCCTGCATCCAACGATCACATATCCGCATTACAGTTGTTTGGTTTCGTCCAACACGACTACCGATTTCCCTGAAAGATAATCCCCAATCTCGGTAGGCCACTATCCTTCCTCTGTCGAACTCGGATACTTGATCGAAAGATGATCGCTGTTTTCTACGAGGCATAATTGATCGTTTTTTTTGAAAAAACCACAAGAAAAACACAATTGCCGTACTTGAAATCGTCGAAATCTCCAAGCCTTAAATAGCGCTTTGAAGTGGCGCCACAGGCGCGCGTGATGTGCGTCTGCGCTGAAATTCTAATCATTTGCATATCTCACCTCCGCTAATGCATGTTGTAAATTTCATATTATTTGCATGCTTCCTTCAGGGTGTTGCATTTACGGTGGCCAGCAGTGTACCTACCTACCGGGAACAATCTCAAATGGAAAGGCCGAGGACAACACTACGTAATTTTGAACCACGGTCAGATGACAAATTTGTATGATAGGAAAGCGATGAAGATATATACGTCATTCATTAGGTAGGTAGGTATTTTGTCGTCACACTGGAGCAACACAACAGGCTATTGGTGACAGTCTAAGATCAATACGAAAGCGAAAGTTCTGAGGACAATACCACGTAATTTTGAATCATGGTCAGATGATGAGGCAACACCTTAGCTGGCACCCCCTTTGTACACGACGGTGTTTGGCTGGATTCAAACTCGCATCCCTCCGGTTGCTAATCCGTTGATCTCCCAACCGGGCCACCGCGGTCCACATCATTCATTAGGTAAGTGGTGGTTTTAAACTTGAGTGTATTTCCGAATTTGGGATTGTACCCGTACCTTCACCGGACCGCGGTAGCCGGGTTGGAAGGAAAACAGTCTAGCGAGCGGTGGGTTGCGTGTTCGAATCCAATAAAAGACCGTGTTTAAAGGGGGCTGGTGTACGGTAAATCTGCCATGGCCCCAAATATCCTCACGTTGGCATGGTGTGGAAGTTTGGAGAGTAGGGTGCCAGCTCATGTGTGACCTCGTCATCTGACTGTGATTCAAAATTATGTGATGTCCTCGGATCTTTCCCTTCGGGGGTCGATCCCGAACTGTCGTCAATACCTCGTTGTGTTGCTCCAGTGCGACGTGAATTACCTACCCGCATTCCTACGTTATCTGATTTTCTTTGGTCTTAATTATCGGACCTTCGCATCTTTTGTAACCAATCTTGTCAGATTTGTTATTACCCAAGCAATAATATAGATAATCCATTTCTAAACTTCAAACCATTCTTTTAAAAGCACTAAATAAAACGCTCAAAATTGGAATTTAGAAATGTGTCTAAAGCTCCCTATGTTAGCAGAAGCATTAAACTAAGGTGACATCAGGTTAATTTATATTTCGAAAAACTGACTTCACGATCAAGATATAACCACCGCACCTTTTTACAAACGAAAACCCCTCTCCAAACTCAGAACCCACCGAAGAGGATATTTGGTGCGACGACAGATTTAATGTGCACCAATCCCCACGTACACGACGGTCTTTAATTCTATCGAGTTTATACTCATAACCATCTGGTTGCTAATCTGCTGGGCCGCGGTGGCCCGGTTGGAAGAGTAACGGACTAGCAACCGAAGGGTTGCGAGTTCGAATCCAGCCAAACACCGTCGTGTACAAAGGGGGCTGGTGCACGTTAAATCTGTCGTGGACTCAAATGTCCTCACGTTGGCGTGGTGTGGAAGTTTGGAGAGTGGGGTGCCAGCTCAGGTGTTGCCTCGTCATCTGACCATGGTTCAAAATTACGTGGTGTTGTCCTCGGATCTTTCCCTTTGGGATTGATCCCGGACCGTCACCAATAGCCCGTTGTGTTGCTCCAGTGTGACGTTAATTGAAATAATAAAAATAATATAAGAAATTTGGCATTTGAGGAAATTACGAACCATATCCTTTAAAAACACGTCATCTGACCGTGGTTCAAAATTACGTGGTGTTGTCCTCGGATCTTTCCCTTTGGGATTGATCCCGGACCGTCACCAATAGCCCGTTGTGTTGCTCTAGTGTGACGTTAATTGAAATACCCCCTTTAAAAACACTTAATTCCAAATTTGTAAGTGGCTCTTTAGGGGCCACGGTTGCCCAGTTTTATGAGTAACGGATTAGCAACCAGAGGGTTACAAGGTTTGATCCCGGACCGTCACCAATAGCACATTGTGTTGCTCCAATGCGACGTTAATTAAAAATACCTACACATCGGGATAGGTTAGGTATTTAATTAACGTTGCACTGGAGCAACAGAAAGGGCTTTTGGCGACGGTCTGGGATTGTTGTGTCCTTTTTCTAGTTGGTTTGAATTGGTAGGTGAAAGGTTCGGAAGTTAGGACTACAACGGTAGCGAATGATCGTATAGTGGAATTCTTTTAGATATGTGACCAAATACTCGCTAACCCTGCTCAGAATTACTGTGTGAGGTTAATTGTATAATTAATTTTTTCCCCGAATCCGGTTGGAGTGTTGTGTGTCGGTTCACGAACACACCACTTCAATCTAATCGAAGTGTGTCGGTTCACGAATACGCAACTTCTATCTAATCTAATTGAATTCAAAGTGACAGCCACGAGATCAGTGATGCCATTTCTTTTTTTACCCTTATCCCTAAAATTCCGTTTTTCTTCCTCGCTTCAGTGACGCTCATTAGCTATGCCAAGAATCTTCCAGAAAGTTTACGTCACGCCAAGTCATGTGTTTCTATTAATGACAGATGGGGGGGAATTTCAATTAACGTCACACTGGAGCAACACAATGGGCTATTGGTGACGGTCCGGGATCACTCCCAAAGGGAAAGATCCGAGGACAACACCACGTAATTTTGAACCACGGTCAGATGACGAGGCAACACCTGAGCTGGCACCCCACTCTCCAAACTTCCACACCACGCCAACTTAATGACAGATGAGCTGGTTTGAAAATTGACGTGTTATCATTGTGTGGTACTCTGGCATAAGTACAACACAATAACACGTCATAAGAGTAATACGTGAACGAAAGTAACAGCGTAAAAAAATATAAAGAAAAACACCATGTCAACAGTATTTATTTGGAAAGTGTCAGTCGTCGATCATGTAGCAGAACACCACGTAGATAGTACTAATTCGCGAACAGTCAGTTGAATAACTTGCTGTAGCAATGAAAGTCAAGTCGGAATACGGATTATGTTCATGACCATGCACACCTCGAAATAATGTGGTTCGAACGTGCGTGGAGCATCCGGTTGTAGAGGAACTGAAGGTGAAAGACAGCTATCATCAGCCACGGCAAAGCATTCCGAGGAGCAGAAACCACGAGTTACCATCAGCTGTACATCAACTGTGGGTCATGGTTTGGTCGTTGAGGAAAAGCCAGTTACCTCAGGACTGGTCGCTGGTGGAGCTGATCACTATGGCAACATCGAGACGAAGGATGCTGCAGTCGAGGGGCGGAGTTGGTGGGGGACGTAGATGAGGCGGCGAATCACCATGGCAACGTTGGGGCAGGAGCGCAGTAGTCCAGGAGCGGTGATCATCCAGGGCTGCTCGCTGAAGCGGCGAATCACCATGGCAACGTCGAAGGCAGGAATGCTGCGGTCCAACAAGCGGATGGACACAGCAAGAATCCTAATGTTAAAACTTGGACGAATTTTCGAAGGTTCGCACATGCGCATTGGTTCCGTTAATGGTAGGGAAAAGTTTAAGCGGGTTTGAAAAAATTTCTAAAATAATGGCGGTTGTTGATCTGCATGTTATTTCATTTAACATAATCTTTTAATCGAGATCAAGGATTATGAATTTCTGAGGGTGGAAAAATGAAAATTCACTTGCACAAAAGAGTACTCGTTCACAAGATTGGATATAACTTAAAGGTAAGCACAATCTATTTTAATTTTGAAACTTTATTTTCGATTTCGTAGATATGAAAACACTGCATAAAATTATGGAAAAAATTGATCATTGCGCCTTTCATGTGAGAAATATTGTTTAGTTTCCGCTTTGATTTTTGATTGTTAGTGTTTTTCTAAAGTGCCTTAAATAATGTTTACGAAGGAGAGTTTTCGATGGTTTTGAAAATGAGGTTTGATGTTACTACTGTTTGATGTGTGATCAGCATTTTCTGCGAATGATCTAAAATTTAAAGAAGGCATCCAATGAAAAAATATGTTGTTTTATTAGATGTCCTTTTACGTTATTATGAAGAGATTTTATATTATTTTTCGATAATTCTTTTAAATTTTGTTTAATGTGTTCATGGTATAATTAGATATTGCAATCTGCAAAATTTAGGGAAGTTCAATTTGGAATATGCTTTAAAAAGAAGCGTATCTAATCAAACGTTTGGGGAGATGTGCATAGTCGGATGTTCACTTGTTGCAAAAACTTGTTGATACCAGAAAAATCAACTCTGGGTACACGTTTTTGTGCCCTGAGAAGCGCAGACCATATTGTTTGTTCTTGCAGCATAGGTCATTAATATCAAAGCCAGCAGACTCAGATATATTGACGTTACATCGTTAAGGTATTCCTGAAGATGATTGTCACTTTTTGTTCAGTCTATCCCATGTGGGCTTTTGAGTCCTACTGACTGGAAGGTGATTTAGCAAAGTTACCATGTGTGTATAGTAAATTTTGGAATGTTTTACTGTCACATATTTGAATTAGAGATGGAGTTAAAGAGTAAACGCTGATGTTGGTATCAAACTTCATGAATCGAGAACTTGAATCTCAACAAAAAGGAAATTTAAAAGGGATTCATTAAAAATAAGTTAAAATACATCTAGAAAATATGTAATGATAGATTTCAAAAGATATTGGAAGTGAAAAGCACACTCACACCTTTTTCATGAAATCCATTGAACATTACCCCTTACTTTATACATCGTTATTTGTTTAACTCAAAAATAGACAACAAAAACATTTGTTTAATGAAGAGGAAATTTAAAAAAGCTGCAAATTTAAGAAAGTTTTGTAAATGCACTAGACAAAATAAAGTGACAGCTTTCAAAATTTCTGCTTAAAAGTACACTGCTGGCCACCCAAATTGCAACACCAAGAAAGACAAGAGATATCACAACAAAATTTATTTTATAGATAACATGTTGACCAAGTATCAAATGATTAAATTTATAGACTTCTGTGAAGTGTGGTTCCTGCCAAAATCAGTAGCCAGAGTAGCCGCCATTGTTGGAGATCACCGCTGCCACAGGCCTCGGCATTGATTCAAAGAGACTTTGGATGTGTTCTTGGGGTACAGCAGACCAAGCAGCTTCCACACGTTGCCAAAGTTGATCTGGTGTGGCAGCTGGGGATGTATTCTGGGTCAATCGTTGAGCAACCATGGACCACATGTTTTCTATCGGCGAAAGATCCGGAGAGCGAGCTGGCCAGGGAAGCAATTCAATCTGGCGATTGACGAAGAACCCTTGGACAATGCGTGCCACGTGTGGTCGCGCATTATCCTGTTGAAATATGGCTGTGGGCAAGCCCTGAAGGTAAGGAAGGACAACTAGCTCCAACACCTCGGAGATGTAGCGCTGGCTGTTTAAAGTACCGGCAATGCGTACTAGAGGAGTGCGAGAGCAATATCCAATACCGCCCCATACCATAATACCCGGTGCAGGACCAGTGTGGCGGTGCATAACGCAGCTGTTCAGCATCCTCTCTCCACGGTGTCTCCAGACTCGAATCCGACCATCGTGGTGTTGCAGACAGAAGCGTGACTCGTCAGTAAAGACAATTTCATTCCATTCTGCCGTCCACATCCTTCTTTCATCGCACCATTGGCGGCGGAAACGTCTGTGGTTCTGCGTCAAGGGTAGACGAAGCAATGGACGTCTTGCGGACAGACCACTCTGCTGTAAACGGCGTCGAATGGTACGCGCAGACACTGGATGATGCGGTACAGACTGAATGTGCTGTGCTATGGTTCGTGATGTGGCTGAGCGATCCGTCACTGCCATACGCACAATATGCCTGTCATCACGTGAAGTGGTGCACTGAGGTGGATGCGATCGAACACGTCGATCCGTCGTACCCTCCTGCATCCAACGATCACATATCCGCATTACAGTTGTTTGGTTTCGTCCAACACGACTACCGATTTCCCTGAAAGATAATCCCCAATCTCGGTAGGCCACTATCCTTCCTCTGTCGAACTCGGATACTTGATCGAAAGATGATCGCTGTTTTCTACGAGGCATAATTGATCGTTTTTTTGAAAAAACCACAAGAAAAACGCAATTGCCGTACTTGAAATCGTCGAAATCTCCAAGCCTTAAATAGCGCTTTGAAGTGGCGCCACAGGCGCGCGTGATGTGCGTCTGCGCTGAAATTCTAATCATTTGCATATCTCACCTCCGCTAATGCATGTTGTAAATTTCATATTATTTGCATGCTTCCTTCAGGGTGTTGCATTTACGGTGGCCAGCAGTGTACTTTGAGATCTCTAAGACTTCAAGTGCATTTAAAAACCCCATTATGGCAAAATTCTAAATTTAAGGGATTCAAATCTTTTTGAAAGTAGATAACTTCACTTCTCGAGCGCAACATTTATCCCCCACTGTCAACATATTTCAGCAACAAGTTCAAACGCACTTAACAATACACTCACACCTCATGTATATACAAATTTTTATATGTAAAAAATAAAAATTTAAAACATTTTGATAGGATATTAATCTTTTAATTGTGTTAATACAAGAAAGTTGTCATATACCTAGATAGATGTTGGGAAGCAAGTGACTCCATGGCATCCATGGTGGATAAAAATCTTTGTACTCTGAATTTTGATCTTTTCTAATCTCTTATATGCCTGCATCAAAATCTTTGTATTAACTGATTATTAATTCTAAATGTGAAAATTAATTCTAAATAAAAATAAGGAGTGCAAATTCTCATAGCAACAGCATGAAATATCCCAACTAAGTTTCTGCTTCCCTGTCACTTTGTATAAAATCCAAGTATTTACCACAGATATATCTAAAATATTATAAAGGCATATACATTCAACAACAAATTCTTTTTCTTGATTTGGAAGTAAACAAGTGTATCATTTGGCCTACAATGATACTTTATCTAGTTATCATTGGATATGTCTGATGCACCAAGTCTACAACTTCGTGGTTTATTCGTAGATAAAAGAAGTTGAGATCTAGTTTTAGCTTACCGGCAAAGCTACTGTCACCATTTCCAGTATCTATTTCATTCAAACTTAGAAATCTATTCAAAATATCTTCCTAAATGTGACCTCATCTTCAAGCCATCTTCTCTATTCTTTATCAGAAAAGAATGTGGCATCGTGTTCCTTAATGGGTCACGTAAGGTGTAAGACTTGGAAACATTTAGAAAGAGAATTACTGGTCAGTTGAGTCTCATCAAAACAGTGTCTACAGCTGGGGAGGGGAGCAACACTTGGAAACAAAATGTAAAAGGGAAAACAAGGTGAAACTGCTTTGAATGTGATTGACAGGGAAAATTTCATAGTATACCAAAATACCATCTTTGTAGGTATAGCGTAAGATATCCCTGGTTCTGTTTCCAGCCAGGCCAGAATGATTAAATACACAATAAGTATTGACCAAACAATTAAGTCATAAAATAGCATATTCAATTCAATGGTAAGGGCACACAGTATGAGGGCTCCATACGTCTTTCTCGTGTTAAAAGAAATAGCATGTTTAATATAATTATTTTAGCAAACAAAACGTGCTTAGGAGTTTTATAAAATTTACGAATGATTCTTTCCTATATTACTCTCACTTTATTTTCAACATGTTGTATGCCAATAAGTTCAATTTTGCTTAGGGGTTGTCGTGACTCAGTGGGTCTGCTCACTGCACTAGTGGCCTAAGCTGTAGACGGCACAGGTTCAAGTCCTGTGACTACCCTGAATGTATTTCTCTTTTTTGTATCAAACTTTCCTTGTGTGTGTTATTACATTCAGTTGACACAAAAAGGCATGTGATCTTATTTGAATTGTACTCTTTTTGATGTACTCTTTATATTTTTAGGTTCCTCGTTCATCAGATTTCTGACTGGCCGTTTGTGATGCAATGTGTTTATGTAATTTCTATTTTCAAAATGTTTGCTTCAATATGGTTTTGTTTTTATTTTATTTCTTGAGGCAGGTGTTATTTCGATAGTAGTTTATATAAGTTATTGCAAATCAGTTACCGACTATATTGAAAAATTAATAGAAAACGACTGGTGTTTTCTCAAAGGAGTGAAAATTGTTGAACAAATCAAGTATATTTATCATAAAAAAACAGTTTGCCCTTCTGTGTTTACAAATGGGCTGTTATTTTTGTAGCTGTTAAATTGTTATTTTAGCAACTGTTATCGAAAATATTACCAGTTATCACCAATGTTAAGTAATTTTTAAAATGACCAAACTTTTACAAAAATAAATAGTTCCTTTAATTTTTGAAAAATGAAATTTTTTTAAGATATCAAGAAAATAAAAGAGTTTCTAGATTTAAAAAAATCATTTAATTTTCAAGTTTTGCCATGCAAAATTTTCTCCTTGAGTTTTGGATTAATAATTTTAAAAAATTAATCATATTAAAGAAAAATAAATTTTTGCACAGAATGACTGAATTTTATATTTCAAGTTACATTGTATATTTGATTGAAAATAAAGTTTTTATGAACCAATTCTTTCTTTGTTTTTCTTGTATAATGAATTGAAGTACGTATTCACTATAACTGTAACATTTGTTTTTGTTTGTCTTCATGTGTGTGTACATAAACATCTATTATAATGTCAGAATAGTCAATGTCAATCTCAAAACAATCTTCTGAAAATAGTAAATGTTGCTGCTTACAATTTGCATTAAAATATTTATCTTGATATTTTTAGTATACTCAATTTCATAATTGCTCAAGTTTACCAATTCCGTCTATGGTACAAGTATTGTTAAAATCAAGAGTTGTTAACTTCAAGTAATTTTTCTGGATTGAAATGTATTTTAAATAGAATTTTGTTTACTGAACTTATGGAATATGATAGATCAAGTGACTGCATGGATAAAGAGGTGATTTAGATTTTCTTGCAGTTGTATTAATTGGTGTATGTAAAGATGAAAATCCAAATCTTTCCCATACTGTGTTCGGAGAAAGCCTACTTGTGTACAACGTCAACAGAGGTCCCTCGATTTTTCAATAACACTTTATCATACAGTATCAATGTTTTCTTGGGTACTTGCTGTGTAAGAGATCAGCCAGGATTTTTCATTTCTTGCAGAGAACAGTATTTCGAAATTTTTTGTTACATCGTGTTTGCTTTGAAGGCACTAGATGCAATCTAAAGGAATTTTATAATTTTCTTGCAGTCCATCATAGACAATGCATTTTGATAAAATGTTTTAACTGCTGAAACATGCTGAAGCTTCAAACTCGCTATCCAGAATCATCATCTTCCTAAATAAATGACAATCAAATCCAGTAAATGCTTTAGAGGAAAATGGTCCGAAGAAATCATGGTGGTCGAAAGTTTAAAAATTTAAATAGGTTTGGGTGGGATTTTCCCCAACCAAATCTGTAAGTTGAAATTGTGTTATTAAAAATACTGGCGATGATGATTGAAAAAGGACAATCAGTGTCGTACAATCAATTAAAATATGGCGAATGGTAAAAGGAATTACACGGGCGCTAATAGAAGAGGCCTGAGAGTAAAACGCGTTTCTCTGATGCGTAGTCGAGTTAAAAGTAGATCAGTGTCGTACAGGAAAGGTAGTCCATAATGAAATGATTGGCCGGATGCCGGATTATTGTGACTGCATGGTCCAATCGTTGCGCCAATAGTTCTACACTATGTCCCGGACAACTTGTCTGCGATCATCGTATGGAACGGAATATTTAGAGGAGTCACGGAATTTTTGGCTGCACATCAGCCAATTAATTTCCAACAATTTCGACGTGTCCCGGTTGTTCGGGAGGACTTCAATGAATAAAACTCAATGGTAAAAAATCAACAGTATTTATTGAGCGGATGAGATTCATCCTTCTCCTCATACAAATCCTCCAACGCTCTGACGCTTAACCCCTTAAACAACCCTTACAGAGGGCAACAACCCTTACAAAGGGCGCCATCTCGCGGCGTACACATACTCCCCACCTTGAAACCTCAAGGTTTCAAGTAAATTTCATAATCAAACTCAATTTCGACACTTACAGATACATTAAAATCTAACATGTACTCTCAAAATCATAAATGATATCTAAAATGTAAATACAAACACACTTATAAACTTAATAACAATTTTCTTTTACACCAAATTATCCGAGATTGGCAAAATGCATACATTTGAAATACTTCTTTTAAAAGTGCCCTTAGGCGTTTTTACATAAATAACTCTAATTTTGCCATCCTTTCCCGGAATCACACTGCTAATTCTACCAATTGACCAAGTACATAAAGGTAATTTCTCTTCCTTTAACAATACAATCATACCTGGTTTAATTTCAGTTTTAATACAATGCCATTTAGACCGTTGTTGTAAGTTATTTAAATAATCTCTGGACCACCTCTTCCAAACAGTTTGAACAAATTTTGTTAGCAATTGCCATTTACCAAGTCTATTGTTTTCGACAGATGATATATCCTTCTCAGGCAAAGAGTTAAGAGGTCTGCCGATCAAAAAATGACCTGGCGTTAAGACATTGTAATCATTTGGATCGGATGAAAGTGGGGTGAGGGGACGGCTATTTAAAATAGCTTCAATTTGATTGCTTACCGTCAAAAACTCTTCAAAGGTGAGTTTGTGCTCACCAACAACTCTTTTAAAATGGTGTTTAAAGGACTTTACCCCAGCCTCCCAAAGACCTCCAAAATTAGGAGACAGAGGAGGGATAAAGCTCCAAGACACACCCTCAGAACACAAGTAATCAATTACATTCATATTTTTAAACAAAGCAAATAACTTCTTTATTTCCGAATAAGCACCTCGGAAATTAGTGGCATTGTCAGAAAAAAGGTAAGATGATAAACCTCGGCGTGCAAAAAATCTTTTTAAACATGCAATCATAGCTTCAGCAGATAACTCGGTGATGATTTCAAAATGTACTGCCTTAGTAACAAAACAAACAAATATACAAACATAAATTTTATGATATACACCCTTCCTCTGGTTTTTATACTTTATCAAGAACGGGCCACAACAATCTAAGCCAGTTTTGAAAAAAGGAGGATTGATGGTTACTCTCTCTTTAGGTAAAGGTGCCATAATTTGACTCATCTCCTTTGGTTTAGCCTTAAAACATGTTACACAGTTGTGGACAGTTTTTCTAGCAACATCACGCCCACCCAAAGGCCAGTATTCCTGGCGAATAGCATACAACAAAGTTTGAGGCCCAACATGGTAATTTCTCAAATGAAAGTACAAAAATATCATTTCAGTGAATGCATGGCTCTTAGGAAGCAAAATAGGGTGTTTGACATCAATTGATAAATTAGAATTAACCAATCGACCACCAACTCGTATAATACCATCGTCATCAATGAACGGGGATAAACTACTTACGTTGAATTCCTTGATTGTCTTTTTCTCTGTTAGAGCCTTTATCTCTCGAGAAAATACCTGCTGTTGAACATACCTTATCAGAAAGATTTTACCTCTCCTTAACTCTGCAGTCGATAAGGGTCCCCTTTCTTTGGTGCTACATTTCAAATTTGAGATGAATCTGAAAACAAAGCTAAAAATTCTAATTAACTTTACATATGAATTAGTAATCTTGAAAATATTATCAATGTCTGAAATTTCACAAAAGAGTCCGATTTCGTTGTTCTTAATGTCGCAGTTCTGTTTGAATTCTTGTTGGAACAGCTCAGTTTCACTTAAAGTTAAATGTTCTTTCTCCGTCTTGGAACATTCCATCTGGGACAAAAATTCAGGCCCAGACCACCACAATTTAAGATGCTGGAGTCTTGCAGGAGTAACACCACGCGAAATGAAGTCAGCTGGATTTTCAGCAGTTTTCACATGATTCCATGTGAAGCCCTTCGTATGGTCTTGAATTTTGGCGACACGATTTGCCACAAACACCTTAAGCGTTTGAGGCGGTGAAGCAATCCACGCAAGCACTACAGTTGAATCTGAGTACAAGTTTACTTCACGAATTGGTAAGTCCAAGGATGACAGGACTTTAACGATAAGTTTTGAAAGCAACTCTGCCGCACACAGTTCCAGTCTTGGGATGGTCATCTCCTTGATGGGTGCCACTCGAGATTTGCTGCAAAGGAGTGACACCTTGTTTTCGCCTGTCTCTGATAAAGAACGGATGTAAATTACACAGCCATATGCTTCCTTAGAAGCATCTCCGAAGCCTATCAGGTCTATTTGTTGTGAGTTTGAACACAAAACATGGCGTTCTATCTTCAAGTGTCTCAACTCAATCAGTTCTTCGCGAAAGGTATCCCAAATTTTTCTTTCGTGCACAGGAATTTCGTCATCCCAATTGAGCTTGAGAAGCCACAGTTTCTGCAAGTAAATTTTCGCCGTAACTATTACAGGTCCTAAAAGACCCAACGGGTCAAATAGTCTTGCAATGTCCGATAACATAGTTCGTTTAGTCACGGAACTCACAAACGGTTTAATTGTGTAGCAAAATGTGTCTTCTTTGGGATTGAACTGTAATCCCAGTGTTTTTACAGTTTCTGAGTTCTGGCTGTCAAAGTTGTACTCCTTCTCCGTTGCTGAAACATTTTTCAACAACACTGGATTGTTGGAACTCCACTTGTGTAGTTCCATTCCACCTGACTTTAGTAGCTGTATTAATTGGCTTTGAAGTTCAACGGCAGTCGAGGTATCTTCAGTACCACTGAGAATGTCATCTACATAAAAGTCTCTGCCAGCAGCTGCACCCAATGGATAATTTTCCTTTTCGTCGATGCATAGCTGTTGCAATACTCTTGTCGCCAAATATGGTGCACATTTGGTTCCATAAGTAACAGTCAGCAACTTCAAAACGCGTATCATCTCATTCTCGCGCCCTTTCCATAAAATACATTGTAAATCACACTGATCGGGACTAATCCAAATTTGTCGGTACATCTTTTTGATGTCCGCGGTAAAAACTACCGTGTGTTTTCGAAATCGCAACAGAATAGAAAATAAATCATCTTGGACAACACATCCTGCATATAAATTATCATTAAGCGAATGTCCAGATGACGTTGCTTCAGAAGCATTGAAAACAACGCGTAATTTTGTTGTACTATTATCTGGCCTAAAAACACCATGATGAGGCATAATGTATTTTGGACTTTCGTTGGTTTCTTGCATATGCCCTAAATCCTCATACTCAGTTAAGAATTTGCTGTACAGCTGTAAATACTCAGGTTCTCTTTTCAAACGCTGCCAAAGAGAATTCAATCTTTTAACAGCAACACCCTTCGACTCTCCTAAACACGGAGGATCTTCCTTTAACGGCATTTTAACTACTATGGTATATTTACGTGCTTCGTTAACAGTGAATATATTCAATCATAATTCAACTCCATTCATTGTAAGATAAACCAATTTTTTTATTTCCATCCTTTACATTAATTCATAAGCGCGCACTCTTCTTTCCGTACTTTCTTGCAACCCCACTACACATACCAGGGTTGCTATATTTTTAAAGGCGCGTACATTCTCGCTCTCTTGGCGATTCACTACAGAGTATCCCCCCAGTGACAGAGGGTACGATGGAACGAACAATATAACTTAAATATATATATATATAAATATAAGGTAACACATGTAATTTGACATACAGAAAATAGAAAGAAATATGATGTAAATTAACAGTTAAATATAGGCAGTATATCTCTGTGGAAAATGTACACGACGACCAGTTCGTGTCGTGGTTGTTGGTTTCTTAATAGTTTCTTTGGAAACAGATGGTTTTGCAAGAGATATTGACTTTGTAGGAAGTGTCTCTGTAACAGTGGATTGACGTTTGATAGGAACATTATCCTCTCCAAGAAGAAAAGCGGGTTTAACTCGATCCAAAGAGACAGTCGATTTCTTTCCTTTCAGTTCAATGGTAATTGTTTTATTGGTTCTGTTTATTACCTTGTGAGGACCGGTGTAAGGCTGACTCAAGGGTGGTTTGTTTGAATCAACTCGTAAGAAAATGTGCGTACATGCTGTGAGAGATGGATGCACAAAAACTGGACTTTCACCGTGTCGTGAAGTAGCAATGGGATTAAGAGTCCGCATCCGCTCTTTGAGTTGAGTCACAAAGGAGGTATCAACGATTTGTTTGTGGTCTGGGATTTCTAACATGTCTGCAGGCAATGTTAATGTTTTGCCATAGACAAGTTCAGCACAAGTTGCTTTGATATCTTCCTTAACCGCGGTACGGATACCTAAAAGTACGATGGGAATGATATCAGTCCATCGATCGTTTTCATGTGCTTTGATAGATGCTTTAAGATGTCTATGAAAACGTTCGATGAGGCCGTTTGCAATTGGGTGGTATGTAGTCGTTTTTATTCTATTCGTGCCTAACATGTTTGCAAATTCTTGATACAAATTTGATCTCATTTGAGATCCTTGATCTGTGGTTATAAATAATGGGCATCCAAAGCGACTAATCCAAGTGGTGAATATTGCTTTGCAAATGGTAGTAGTTGTCGTATCAGGTATGGGTATGGCCTCAGGCCATCTGGTAAATCTGTCGATGAGGGTCAGAAGATAGACGTGACCATCAGATGGGGGTAAAGGACCTACAATGTCTAAGTGAATTTGCGAGAAACGTGCATCAGGAAGTGCGAAAGTTCCTAGTGGTGCTTTCGTGTGGCGTTGGACTTTTGATCTCTGACAGGGTTCGCAGGAGCGTACCCAGCACTTGATTTGACGTTTCATATTGGGCCACACATATCGGGAGGATATCAGCTTTGTGGTAGCTGCAATTCCTGGATGAGAAATATTGTGTAGATGCTCAAATATGAGCTTTCGAAAGCATTCAGGTACGAAAGGTCGAGGTGAACTAGTTGATGTATCACAAAGTAAATCACAGTCAGATGAATGGCATGGTTTATATTCCAAAGTCAGAGATGAGTCATTGTTTTGAAGATACTTCTGTACCTCTGAATCACTTTTCTGCTTTTCTGCAAAATCTTTAAAATTCAAATTTGGAGATTTTGTAATCGAATCAATTTCGATTCTTGAAAGTGCATCTGCGACAGAATTTTTAGAACCTTGCACATGCCTGATGTCTGTGGAATATTGTGAAATTAAGTCTAAATGGCGTAATTGCCGAGGTGAACATTTATCAGATTTTTGCTTAAAGGCGTAAATTAATGGTTTTTGGTCTGTGTAAATTTGAAAACTTCTGCCTTCTAGCATGTGTTTAAATTTCTTTATTGCGGAATAAATTGCAAATAGTTCACGGTCATATGTTGACCACGTTTGTTGACTTCTGTTCAGTTTCATAGAGAAAAATGCAATGGGTTCCCACTGATTGTGAGAAAGTTGCTGCAAAGTGCCTCCGACGGCAAAGTCTGAAGCGTCTACCCAAACGCTAAGTTGTGCCCCGGGAATAGGGTGTCTTAAAAGAGTTGTCAGAGCAATAGCTTGTTTGGCAGCATTGAAGGATTGTTCAGCATTCTCGTTCCATTTTATTTGTTCGGAAGAATTTCGAACACTAGAGCGAGATTTCTTTTTGTTTTTGTGTCCTTCTAAAAATTGTACTAAAGGGGCAAGTATGTGAGCAGCTTTAGGTATGAAAATTCTATAAAAGTTATACATGCCTAAGAATCTACGGAGCTGAGTTAAAGTTGTGGGTTGGGGAAATTCCATTATGCATCGGACTCTATCGGGAAGAGGTTCTATTCCCTTTTCGGAAAGTTTAAATCCCAAAAACTCTATACTAGGTCTACCGAAAGTACATTTTGAAACATTGATACAAAGACCGTACTCCTGAAATTTTGAAAATAAAGCTTCAAGTTGTTCTAAGTGTTCTTTATCATCTTTTGATGCAATCAATATGTCGTCGACAAAAGCATAAACACCGGTTAAATCGCGAGTAACTTCATCAATAAATCTTTGGAAAGTTGCAGAGGCATTACACAATCCAAATTGCATTCTCGTACTTTCGAATAATCCAAACGGGCTACATATCGCTGTTTTGTGAATATCGTCAGGGTGTATTGGAATTTGATGATAAGCTTTAATAAGGTCGACATGGCTAAAAATTTTGGAACCGTGCAATTCTGAAGTAAAATCAGCAATATGTGGGATTGGGTATTTTTCTTTAACAGTTTGTGCATTTAATGCCCTATAATCGCCCACAGGCCTCCATTCCAATGTTCCTTTTTTAGGAACCATATGAAGTGGTGATGCATAATTGCTCTTTGAAGGTCGTAAATGACCAAGCATCATCATATTTTGGAATTCAGTTTTGGCGATTTTCAAGCGATCTGGTGCTAATCTTCTAGGTTTTGCAACAACAGGTGAACCTACAGTTGTGATGTAATGGACAGTATTATGCTTAACCGGTTGATTAGGATCCGGCAATTTAGAAATCGATGGAAATTTATTTAAAAGGTTGTGATAAACAGAATCTCCAGTTATTGTTTTTACTGAATGAATATCAGCATTTTTCATTTGCCCAATTGTCTGAAATTTTGTTTTTAAATCTCTTATACATTTATTTCGGAGATCGGGTACCAATTCAAAATAATGGAGGAAATCTGCTCCGAGAATTGGTGTGTTTACATTTGCAATTAAAAATGTCCAAGTAAAAATTCTCCGTAATTTAAAGTTTAAAGAAAGGGTTTTTTGTCCATATACCTTAATAATTGAAGAGTTAGCAGCTGAAAGTGTCTGTTGACAAGAATTTCGTTTTTGAAAATTATTTGCAGGAAGCAAAGATACGTCGCTACCCGTATCGACCAGGAAGGATACGTTAGTTGTCTGGTCTCGAATGAACAGGCGACGCGAGATTTGTGGCAAAGAATAGGTCGCCTCTATTCTTCGCGATTCTCGTTTCCCTGATAAAAACAGGGTTGGACACATTTGTCGGCCCTACATTTATCACCAAAACGACGGTGATACCAACAAACCGATGAACGCCTGGAATTACTCCTAGTTCTGTTTCCTCGGTACGGGGAGCGACCTCGCGGAAACGAAAGTTGATCGATTCTTTTGTTCAACTTCTCAATTTCACGGAAAAATTTTTCCTCATTTGAATTATGCTCTTCACGTGAAACAGCACAATTCTCCATTGGAGAAGGAGTAACTTCCAGAATGCGATCAGAAATTTCAGCAGCCTTATCTAATTTGAGGTCAGTAACGGCGGCTAATATAGACTGAACAGAAGTCGGCAAACGTTGTAAGAATAGTTCCAACATTAAATTTTCTGGGACGTTATGAGATTCAGCGCGACGTTTCATATTTCGCAACAACTCGGAGGGTTTCCTAGATCCTAATTCCTCTCCTGACAAAAGTTGTCTGATTTCCTGTTGCGAAGATTCGCCGGAACGAGCTATCAGTTCTGTTTTCAATTTAGTGTACGGATCAACAGAGTCGGGTTTTACAAGTACATCACGAATAAGTGAGGCAATTTCAGGTGGTATATGAGAAACAATATAATTATATTTTGTCATAGACTCTGTAATAGGTTTAGGAGCCGCCAAAGCGAAAGTACTTTCGCACATGATAAACCATAAGGCGGGATCCGATCTATTAAAAACAGGAATTTGAACTGCACTGACCTCAGACATAGTGCAAGGGAATATTCAAGATATCCAAATTGCAAGTAAAAACAAAACAGAAAAGTAACCCAGAGATAAAAAAGTTCGATCTTACCCCGTTCGCCTTTCTTCTAATAGCCGGCGTGTCTTAATCCGAGAGATATTCCGTTATTGCGTAACGCGTATCTAATCCTCGGCGCTAGAGAAAGTTGAAAATGAGCTGTCCAAACGAAACTACTTCACAAATCTATGTAGCTCGCACGCATTGAAATTCTTCATAAGAATCACTGTATATTCTCACCGGGTCACCATTATGGTATATTTACGTGCTTCGTTAACAGTGAATATATTCAATCATAATTCAACTCCATTCATTGTAAGATAAACCAATTTTTTTATTTCCATCCTTTACATTAATTCATAAGCGCGCACTCTTCTTTCCGTACTTTCTTGCAACCCCACTACACATACCAGGGTTGCTATATTTTTAAAGGCGCGTACATTCTCGCTCTCTTGGCGATTCACTACACTACATAACGTCCATCGTCATTTCTGAAATGCGTTTTCATAAAATGATCTTCACATATTAATCTCTCATTGTCTAGCACGTGTTCTGCCTCAACATTTTCGATTTCCCAAAATTTCTTTAAGGTGGTGTCTAAGTTTTCCATAATTAACCCACAATGAACAGAGGTTTCATTTTCTATTGGAACGCTCCCTGTAGCTATAAATCCAAACACTGAATTCTGTAAAATTATATCTGTCCCAGGGGTACTAATCTGACCAGGTTTTAAAAACTCATAAAATAATTGAGCCCCCAACAAAATATCCACAACACCCGGTTTATTGAAACCCATGTCCGCTAATTTTAAATTATCTGAATCTATCAGATCAATGCTGAATTGCTTAGCGGGTGTATAATCTGTTATATTCGAAACTATCAATAGCTCTACTCCCCTTTCGTACGTTCCGCTGTGATTCGCAATTTTTGTTTTCACTACTGAATGAATCACTGACGATGACTTATTCAACCCGGACACCACGATATTTATTTTTTCCTTTTTCAAATTAAGTCTATCCGCGCACTGTTTAGAAATAAAACAAGACTGGCTTCCATTATCCAGTAACGCACGTGTTTCGTGAAGTATTCCGAAGTTATCCGCGATCTTGACTTTTGCTGTGCTCAACAAAACCACTAGAGATTTGTTGATACTATTAACGTTCGTAGCTGTGAATGATAGGGATTCCTTTTGCTCCCCCGGACGATCGCCTAAACATTCATTTCTTGGAACGAACACATGTGACCTTGGATCTAATCCTGCGCCAGGCGAGACTGATGTTTTGACTTCGGAAATGGCATCGCTTGCATTTCCACGCATTCGGCTTTCATATGAATTTCCTCCAATATGTAAACAAGTGTTGTGACGCCTTTTGCAAATGGCACAGTTTACTTTTGAATGACAATTAGTAACCTTATGGTGATTAAGGCAATTAAAACACAGTTGATTATTTTTAACCGTATCAATTCTTTCATTAACAGGCATTTTTTTGAAAATGGGGCACATATTAAGATAATGGTTCTCGTTAGACTTACAAATAACACATTTAGGACTTTTAACCTCTGACACAAACGCTTTTGAAATCTTTTGTGGACTGTATACATTACGATAAATTTGCGAATTGTTTCCGAACTGTGGACGTGAAACATTAGTTTCGGTTCTACATTTATTTTTCGATGATAAATAAATATCACAACTTCTAGATAATTCTTGTGGTGAATACCAAGATTCACCTTGCTTTACTCCTATATGAATTTGAAGTTCCCGGTCTAATGAGCTAAATATCTTATCGGAAATCATTAACTCACACAATCCCTTAAAGTCATTCACTTTTCTCAACTGGCAATAATACCCGAATGCTGCACTTAATCTCGACGAAAATTGCATATAACTTTCATTTGGAAGTTTTTGCGCTTTACGGAAATTGTTTAACACTTCTTGCGGAGTGGATTGAAATTCCTTTAACACAATTTCTTTAAGCTTATCATAATTACTTAGATCATCCTCACTCAAATATACCATTAAATTAGTGGCCTTTTCACCTAAAATATTCAACACAATTTCTGCCTTAAACTCTTCGGGAACATTTTTAGTTTTAAAAGCTCTTTCAAGCGATTGTTTTTTTTTTTTTTTTTTTTCAATTAACGTCACACTGGAGCAACACAACGGGCTATTGATGACGGTCCGGGATCAATCCCAAAGGGAAAGATCTGAGGACAACACCACGTAATTTTGAACCACGGTCAGATGACGAGGCAACACCTGAGCTGGCACCCCACTCTCCAAACTTCTACACCACGCCGACGTGAGGACATTTGAGGCCACGACAGATTTAACGTGCACCAGCCCCCTTTGTACACGACGGTGTTTGGCTGGATTCGAACTCGCAACCCTTCGGTTACTAGTCCGTTACTCTTCCAACCGGGCCACCGCGGCCCTCAAGCGATTGGAAAAATAGACTATACGAATCTGCGCGTGAAGGTACTGGAATGGTTAGTGTTTTAACGCTTTTTATTAAATTCTCTAAACTACAATTTGGTGACTCAAATTCTCCAATTTTTGATGCTTTGCTCAATTTATAGGGTCTATCCTTCTGAATATTAGCGATTTCCAATTGTTTTTCTAACTGAGCGAGTTTAATTTTTTCTAACTCTAAGTTCGATTCTCTTTCTAACCTATTCCTTTCTTCCCTTTTCTCGTTGTCCTTTGCCTTCTGAATTATAGACTCGACAACAGTTTCAACAAGTTCGTAATTAGTGTTATAAATATCGCTCTCTTGAATTAATCTTTTTACTTGAACAACCCTAGCATCCGTAGGTACAACGAGCTCAAGTTCTTCCGCTACTTCAATTAATTCACTCTTTTTTAACTTTGACAATAACATTTTGATTGAAAAGAGAACCCGATTCAAAATTCCAACCGAAAACAGTAGACAGCAAATTTATAATAAGTTGATAAAACTAAACGAAAGTGTACTCACAATTACAATGGAACCAAAATATATGGACCTTCTCTAACTTATGGCGTTCCCCAGTTCAGTCTTTCACACAATGTCATCCATGTAACGAGCACATTTCTTCACAAACAACCGAAACTCTCCAAATTCGCAAATTTCTTTGTTTGCTTCTTCACCTCCGGATCAAACTGACCACATGTTCGGGAGGACTTCAATGAATAAAACTCAATGGTAAAAAATCAACAGTATTTATTGAGCGGATGAGATTCATCCTTCTCCTCATACAAATCCTCCAACGCTCTGACGCTTAACCCCTTAAACAACCCTTACAGAGGGCAACAACCCTTACAAAGGGCGCCATCTCGCGGCGTACACACCGGTATCCTACAAGAAGCGAAACATACAACATACGGAAGCCCTGTTGGAAGAGTAAAGGATTAGCAAACGGAGGGTTGCAAGTTCGAATTCAACCAAAGACCGACGTGTAGAAAGGTGACTGGTGCACGTTAAATCTGTCGTGGCCTCAAATTTCCTCATGTTAGTGTGGTGTGGAAGCTTCCACACCTAGCCAACGTTCGAAAATTTGAGGCCATGATATATTCAGCATAAACCCACGACCAAATTAACCAAGAACTAGCTGCCATGTACATGACGGTCTTTGGTTTGTTTGTATTTATGGCGAAGATCCATATTTGCCCATGTTGCACCCGGTACAAGATATACAATATCAAGTAATAGCAACATACAATGAAAGTTTTACTGACACAGAAGAGAGAAATACACCCAGCAAGAAATGCACCTGACAGGAATCGAACCTGCCCCGCCTACAACTTGAAGGTGGATATACCCACTGAGCCACGACGGCCCCGGTCTTTGGTCGGTACGAGTTTCGAACTCGCAACCCTCCGGTTGCAAATCCGTTAACTTTCTAGTTGGAAACTTTTCCGTTTGGGCACCGCAACCCGCTTTCGCCTTCTGAATTCTTCATTTGATAAATAATCCAAAAGAACCTTATCCGACTCTAAATAAACTTCGAATACTTTCACAAAATCCCGATTGTTAGATCGTCCGTGCTTTGGGATGTTGATTCGTGTTAAAGGACATATCACTCAAATAATTATTTTGCCATAGGCAATTTCGTCTTTGAAAATGCCGAGCACGGTCCTACAGAGACGTATAAGACCATTGACTTTTCATATGGCGAGGTTAATCATACTTACGAAGCTAAGAGGGTTTTTAAGGGTAAGTGCTTACACTTGTTCAGGGGCTACAGTTGGGCGATACGTAATGAGAAAATTTCTGTTAACTCCGACACCTCAAGAAGAGCTGATGTTGCTTGGCTTAGAATATTGACCAACAAAATTCCTTACGGACACACCTGTTTAGGATTGGTGTTGCTGACTCCCCGAACTGAATGTTATGTGAAACTCGTCGATCTATGGCAACCGAACACTGGGACGCATGCTTTTTACTTAGAAGTTGTGAATGTCGTGCCTAAATAAGGGAGAGCACGGGGACAAATGGCTTGAGGGCCAATGTCCGGCATTTGTAAACAACATATTCCTCTAATATATCGTTTTCGTCAAAGCTTTCCTTCATTAATTTTGTATACCTATTTAGAATGGATTGTTTGTTGGGGTTTATTGTGCAAGTGCCATATTTGGTCCTGCTGTGCCAGACACAAAGCATATATCAAGTAATAGACATACACACACAATGAGAGTTTTACTGACACAACAGAGAAATACATCCCGAGAGGAATGCACTTGGCAGGATATCTAGAGTGGAAATTTTCATTTTTTAATTTTCCTTTGCTGTTTTAAAGGAGTAGGAAATAAAAGGCGATTTCCAAATTTCAGCAATTAATTTTTTCATACCTAGCACTGTAATTGAAATGAATTTCAAAGTTGTTAAATATATTTAGCCCATAGAAACGTTTAAATACTGTCAAATTTGACACCTTTTTCGTTTTTGAAACTAATTTTTATGTTAAATATTTTGCATAAAATCGTTGTTTCCAAACGAAAAAGAACGATTTTCACATATTACAAAATTATAATTTTTTTGTCTAGTTTTTAAGCAGTTTTTGAGAAACAGATATTCAAATTGCAACATTAAGTGATTTCACAATGCTGGGTTAATTTTTAAGTATTAATTGTTTTGTCTGTAATTTTTAGTGTATATATTATGCTGCCTTTGCGTCAACTTTTGAGCGTTTGGTAGCTTTTCTCACGGGTTAGCCGTGAGAAGGAATGCATGGAAGGAATGTGAGTCCCCGTTGAGGAGAAAGCGCTCATTGGTACGGGCGTATTTGGCAGTCTTTGATGTCTGACCCTTTGGCGGTATTTCGCCGGGGTGGATTGTCCACTAGTGAGAAGTGCATTTTGATGGTTGACCTCTTGGAGCAGGTGGGCCTATCTTTTACCGTTGATCAGGGTTGATTGATTTGGCGGTTCGTCAGAAATCGAAGTACGATAAATAGTCGTACATTCCAACAATCGCGGCTCTTTTTTTCTTCGAAGACGGTCGGGAGAAGAGGAAGCGGCGAAGAACGGATTATGCCCTGATGAGTTTCGACCTCGCGGTTCACCTGAGTTCGATTCATCTCGACAACCACGCTCCTCCATGGATGCTACGAGATTTGAGATGCTACACAAGTCCCATATCTGTCACCCGACGTGCCGAAACTCCACACCATTTTCTCGAAATCTTTTGCCGAGGGTGAGTTTATCTGTTCCTCGGGTTGTACCATTGGTCTCCTTCTCCTGAACTTTCGTATTGTGTCGAATCATTATTGTAAAAATTGATTTTTTTCTGTCTTGTAGAGGCCCTTTTGTGTGTGTGTGTGTTTAATTGTTAATCTGCATCTTATTTATCCTCAAATTTTTACGTAATAAATTTTCTTATGTAATTTTAAAAGAACTGTATCCAGGTATTTCAGTGTTCCTATGGAATCAATTCATTGTTCAAAGTAAACTATTCACTATACGATCCAAACTAATTTTTAATACTACTGTGTTCGAAGTCCATAAAATGCCTGAAACTTCCAAAATATATCATTTTGAACCAGAATAATAGTATGGATATCGTTATCCATGTATGAACTAGATCCCTGTAAAATGAAAATCTGTCACAATTTAATCTCGGGCCGCGGTGGCCCGGTTGGAAGAGTAACGAACTAGCAACCGAAGGGTTGCGAGTTCGAATCCAGCCAAAACACCGTCGTGTACAAAGGGGGCTGGTGCACGTTAAATCTGTCGTGGCCTCAAATGTCCTCACGTTGGCGTGGTGTGGAAGTTTGGAGAGTGGGGTGCCAGCTCAGGTGTTGCCTCGTCATCTGACCATGGTTCAAAATTACGTGGTGTTGTCCTCGGATCTTTCCCTTTGGGATTGATCCCGGACCGTCACCAATAGCCCATTGTGTTGCTCCAGTGTGACGTTAATTGAAACACCCCCCCCCAATTTAATCTCATCTTGTTTTTTATTATTTCTCATGGATTGGCCATGATACGATATTTGAAATTATAGTATGGTGCATAGATTTTCCGAATTGCCAGTTTTACGAAAAATTTAGTCAAGTTTATTTTATATGTAATCACAAAAAAATTGTAAATAAAGTAATTTAAAGGAGGTTTGAAAACGGCAGAATTGTAGGCTTCTTACCTCCTGTTGTCTTGCAAAGGATCAAGTGGCATGTATTTCCCACCTGCATTCTTTTGTGGGTTTTTTGTTTCAGGTGGTTTTTCAAACACATTTCTGTGAACTTCGTCCAGACGTTGGATTTAGACTTTCATGACTCATGGGAACTTCTGAAAGGTTACGGAAATAGGTTGCACGCTAAGCTGTTTCCGACATGGTAACTTCTCAGATGGCCAAAAGCTTATGCCTCGGAGTTCATACAATTCTTTCTATTTTAGATCGTTTCCACTTTATAAGAATGTAGTACAAAGTATAAAATGTTTAATGGCTAGTTCCTTCAAACTTATTGGGGCCGCGGTGGCCCGGTTGGAAGAGTAACGGACTTGCAACCGAAGGGTTGCGAGTTCGAATCCAGCCAAACACCGTCGTGTACAAAGGGGGCTGGTGCACGTTAAATCTGTCGTGGCCTCAAATGTCCTCACGGGCCGCGGTGGCCCGGTTGGAAGAGCAACGGACTAGCAACCGAAGGGTTGCGAGTTCAAATCCAGCCAAACACCGCCGTGTACAAAGGGGGCTGGTGCACGTTAAATCTGTCGTGGCCTCAAATGTCCTCACGTTGGCGTGGTGTGGAAGTTTGGAGAGTGGGGTGCCAGCTCAGGTGTCGCCTCGTCATCTGACCGTGGTTCAAAATTACGTGGTGTTGTCCTCGGATCTTTCCCTTTGGGATTGATCCCGGACCGTCACCAATAGCCCATTGTGTTGCTCCAGTGTGACGTTAATTGAAATTTCCCCCCCTCCCCCCCCAAATGTCCTCACAAATGGGCCGCGGTGGCCCGGTTGGAAGAGTAACGAACTTGCAACCGAAGGGTTGCGAGTTCGAATCCAGCCAAAACACCGTCGTGTACAAAGGGGGCTGGTGCACGTTAAAATCTGTCGTGGCCTCAAATGTCCTCACGTTGGCGTGGTGTGGAAGTTTGGAGAGTGGGGTGCCAGCTCAGGTGTTGCCTCGTCATCTGACCATGGTTCAAAATTACGTGGTGTTGTCCTCGGATCTTTCCCTTTGGGATTGATCCCGGACCGTCACCAATAGCCCATTGTGTTGCTCCAGTGTGACGTTAATTGAAATACCCCCCCCCAAATGTCCTCACGTTGGCGTGGTGTGGAAGTTTGGAGAGTGGGGTGCCAGCTCAGGTGTTGCCTCGTCATCTGACCGTGGTTCAAAATTACGTGGTGTTGTCCTCGGATCTTTCCCTTTGGGATTGATCCCGGACCGTCACCAATAGCCCATTGTGTTGCTCCAGTGTGACGTTAATTGAAATTCCCCCCCCCTTCAAACTTATTCGAATCTTTCCCTATCGGATTGATCCCGGACCTTCACGAGAGTGGGGTGCCAGCTCAGGTGTTGCCTCGTCATCTGACCGTGGTTCAAAATTACGTGGTGTTGTCCTCGGATCTTTCCCTTTGGGATTGATCCCGGACCGTCACCAATAGCCCGTTGTGATGCTCCAGTGTGTGACGTTAATTAAAATACCTACCTAATTACTTTCGAAATTACATGGTGTTCTCGGATCTTTCCCTTTGGGAATTAATCCCGCAATGTTACCAATAGCCCGTTGTGTTGCACTAGATCGACTTTGATTTACTACCTACCGAATAAATTAGGGCCCATGGTACCCCGGTTGGTAGGTAGGTATTTCAATTAACGTCACACTGGATCAATGCACGGGCTATTGGTGACGGTCCGGGATCAATTCCAAAGGGAAAGGTACTCCGATTGGAAGACTAGCTAATTAGCAACCTTAGCCTTGTGTTTCGAAATTCGATCCAACGAAATACCGCCAGGTACATGGGAGCTGGTACACGTTAAATCTGACCGTGGTCTTACGGAAAACCCGTTGTAGCCTGAAATGTCCCAATGTTGGAATGGTGGCGAAGTTCAGGGAATAAGGTGTTGAGTACGTCATCTGACCGTGGTTGAAAATTACGAGGTGTACTTGGATCTTTCCCATCGGGATATCCCGGACCGTTGTGAATATAGCTCGTCGTGTTCTCACCAAAGCGAAGTTAATTCAAATCTTCCCCGAAGCAAAAGTTGTTGGGGGTATTTGAATTAAAACGTCACACTGGAGCAACACAACGGGCTATTGGTGACGGTCCGGGATCAATCCCAAAGGGAAAGATCCGAGGACAACACTACGTAATTTTGAACCACGGTCAGATGACGAGGCAACACCTGAGCTGGCACCCCACTCTCCAAACTTCCACACCACGCCAACGTGAGGACATTTGAGGCCACGACAGATTTAACGTGCACCAGCCCCCTTTGTACACGCCGGTGTTTGGCTGGACTCGAACTCGCAACCCTTCTGTTGCTAGTCCGTTACTCTTCCAACCGGGCCACCGCGGCCCTCAAAAGTTGTTGGAAAGCTACAAAAATGGCTTATATTTCGCCGAGAAAGACAGCCTTAAAATAGACAACAGGAAGATAAACATTAAAAAGTTGTCATGAAACACCACTAACAGCTTCCTGTGTTTAGTCTGGCCGTCGTGGTTCAGTGGGTGCCACTGCGCTAGCAACCTTCGAGTTATAGGAGGCGCAGGTTCGATTCCTATCAGGTACATTCCTCCCTGGGTGTATTTCTCTCTTCTGTGTTAGTAAAACTTTCATTGTGTGTGTCTATTACTTGATATTGTATGTCTTGTCTGGCGTTGCATGGCCAAATGTGGCCCTTGCGCCATAAAACCCGAAAACCAACCAACCTGAGTTTAGCAACTTTTTACACGTTTATACCTACCTACCAACTTGGAAGGTAGGTATAAACGTGTAAACAGTTGCTATTAGGGTAGATGGGAAGGTAGTTAATTTAGTGACACTGAAGCAGTACAATGGGCTATTGGCGTCGGTCTGTGATCGATCCCGAAGACAAAGTTCCGTGGACAACGATTCGTAATTTTAAACCAAGGTCAGATGACGAGGTCAATACCTGAAATCTATATGGTACAGATAGATAGGTATTTTAATTAACGTCGCTCTGGATCTAAACCGCGGGCTATTGGTGACTGTCCGGGATTGAACCCGAGGACAGACCCTCGTAATTCTGATATATGGTCAGATGACGAGATCAATAGCTGAGCTGGCACCGCACTCTCTAACTTCCAAATCACAAGAGGAGATCTAGGAGAAATCTATAAAAATCACATTTGGTTGGTTTTGTGGGATTTTAGGGAAAAGGGCCATATTTAATCAATATTTGGTACCTAGGTATGTAGGTATTTTAATTAACGTCGCACTAGAGCAACGAAACGGGCTATTGGCGACGGTCCGGGATCAATCCCCAAGAGAAAGATCCGAGGACAACACCACGGAATTTGAACCATGGTCAGATGACGAAGTAACACCTTAGCTGGCACCCCACTCTCCAAACTTCCACACCACGCCAATTTGGTAGAGAAAAGAGTATAACTTAAAAAAGTAAATTGAAAATAATGGTATTTGGTATTTTTTAATTAACGTCACACTGGAGCAACACAACGGGCTATTGGCGACGGTCCGGGATCAATCCCAAAGGGAAAGATCCGAGGACAACACCACGTAATTTTGAACCACAGTCAGATGACGAGGCAACACCTTAGCTGGCACCCCACTCTCCAAACTTCCACACCACGCCAATTTGGTAGAGAAAAGAGTATAACTTAAAAAAGTAAATTGAAAATAATGAAGTCTCCATGAAATGGAAAAAGTGTAACAAATTGCGCAGGGTAACTAAAAAAGGTTTTCTGTCAGACTTTCCCCCAAGAAGTGAACGACATTTTTTAGGTTTTATCATAATATATTCTTAAATTACAATTTATCCAAACAAAAACTTGATTTTGAATCCCCGTAGTTATGAAATGCAACTTTAATTTTCTTAGTTATCAATTTTATAATTCATCATCCCGATCCAAGTTCACGAACAATATTTATATTTGTTATCCAGAATATTGTGGGGCCGCGGTGGCCCGGTTGGAAGAGTAACGGACTAGCAACCGAAGGGCTGCGAGTTCGAATCCAGCCAAACAACGTCGTGTACAAAGGGGGCTGGTGCGCGTTAAATCTGTCGTGGCCTCAAATGTCCTCACGTTGGCGTGGTGTGGAAGTTTGGAGAGTGGGGTGCCAGTTCAGGCGTTGCCTCGTCATCTGACCGTGGTTCAAAATTACGTGGTGTTGTCCTCGGATCTTTCCCTTTGATCCCGGACCGTCACCAATAGCCCGTTGTGTTGCTCCAGTGTGACGTTAATTGAAATACCCCCAGAATATTGTGATTTTTTAACTTCATGTGCATTGAAGTGAAGAAGCTGCTTGAAGTTCACATATAAAAGTGACAACTGAAGTCAATGTTTCATATTGACTTCAGTTAACTGTAAATTGATTTTATTCATTTGTATTCGCATAACTTTAAATTGGTCGTAATGGTAATATGCCGAAGTGTAATCTACCGAGAAGGAGAATACGAACTCAATCGTATGCATTGCCAACATGGGAGGATCCGTCAACACCTCAGAAGGTAATAAGAATCCACCTCCGACTGAAGAGAATAAGACCGCATCGGAGGATGTATTTGCCAATGAAACGCTATCCGAAGAGTTCAACCAAAAGAAAGATTTCGACACGACAATAATTCGTTATAACCAACGAGGTTCTGCAGCTGGTCCGAGTCGAGTACTGGGATCCTCGGACTATGGATCGCCTGTGAGCCTCAAAAGGAAATCACTCGAAACGAGGGAAAGCGAGTTCAGCGCTTCCGAAAATTTGCTGACTGCAGATCCAGTGGTTTGCATTTGGTCTGACAACGATAAACATGGTGACGCAAAAGAGGTTCGAGATGGTACAGAATTTAAACCGATCCCTGGAAAATCGTTGGCAGATAAGAACTCTTCGAATTCAGATAGTTCCAACCATGATTTGGGAGAACAGAAACAACAATCGAGGCAACATATGTGCAATTTGTGCGGGAAATCGTTTCGATTCAAAGGTAATTTAGAGGAATACCAGAGAAGACACATGGGGGGGGGGAAGCCCTTTCCATGTTCCTTTTGTGAAAAATATTTTTCTCATAAAAAGGATTTAAAGGCCCACGAACGGATTCACACTAAAGAGAGGCCTTACGTGTGTGACGATTGTGGCCAAACTTTTACAAATCCATCGCATTTAAAAAGGCACGAACGGATTCACACTGGAGAGAAGCCCTACGAGTGCCGTTTGTTTCAAAACTTTTAATCAATTATCGAACTTAAACAGCCACGAACGGATTCACACTAAAGAAAGGCCTTACGAGTAAATTTTGCAGACTTCAAACCTTTTCAAACTTAGTTCGATATTTACTGATCCACAATAGACAACCTAAATGAGAAATTCGCAAGAAAGTGTTTCCCAAATGGTAACTCTTGCATAGTGGGTATTCACGGAGATTATCAAATTTTACAAAGGACAATTATAAATTTACGTATTTTAGAAGTGACTGAAGACAAGAAAAAGTAAGACTGCTCATCAAATCTTATTTAATTCAATTTTAAACATTTTTAAGCAATTAGTGTATTGTTTCGTATGAGTATTGAATTGAATACTCAAATTTGTTGGCTTTATGAAATTTTAGTTCATAATTAGATTGTAAAAAGGACATTATGTAAATGATTCCAGTTGAACTTATACGACATTTCGATATTTTATATGTATATATATGATTCTTTGATTTAGAAATAAAATTTTAGAATGTGTTTGATAATTGGTATTGTGTAAACAAAGTATAGGTAAAAAAACAGAATCGGATAGGAAATGTAATTTGATTTCTTAAGTAAGTTAAAAAGTATCAAATTACTGCGTATTTCTAAACATAGTTTGCTTCTAAAAATTTATCTAATACATTTAAAAGAAAAATATTTGCTCTTACAATTTCGGTTGCATGAACAAAGATTTAATGTTCTATGTTGGGTACTTAAATTTATGCCTAAAACTTATTCTTTTTGTTGTACCTTTCTAAGATACTTAATTTGAAATTCGTCTGCTTATTGTATTATGTTGTTCTGGGACTTAAAGCGTTGCCTTTTTATGTTAGGAATGTGATGAAGAATTAAATGCGACATCGTTTCCACCACGCTAAAAGCGAGTATCTGCAAAATGACTTTTCTCCAAAAACGCTTTCAAATGTTTCCTTGGATGCTTCGGGAAAAATAGAGTTACGACTCAAATGTTTTCTCGTGAAAATCGGCATTTTCACCACCAGGAGTGCAGATGAAAAGCTGATCTTTAAAACATAACACACATATATATACCATATATACGTATATGTATACATGTACGTATATAATATTTTTGAAAGTAAAATTGGTCATTTTATGAGAATTTCCTTGGATCTTTCGTTTCTCAGTAGCCCGATTGGAAGAGTAATGGATTAGCAAACGGAGGGTTGCGAGTTCTAATCCAACCAAAGACCGTCGTGTAAAAAGGGGGCTGGTGCATGCTAAAACTGTCGTGGCATTTTTGTCCTCATGTTTTCGTGAAAGTAGGGTAAGTAGTTCATTAACGTTGTACAGGAGCAACACAACGGGCTATTGGCGACGGTTCGGGATCAATCCCGAAGGGAACGATTCGAGGACAACACTCCGTAATTTTGAATCACGTTCAGATGATGAGTCCACACCTGAGCTGGCACCCCTCTCCAAACTTCCACACCAGGCCAACGTGAGGATATTTGAGACCACGACAGATTTAACGTGCACCATGGCACTCTGGTTGGATTCGAAACCGCAGCCCTCTGGTTGCTAATCCGTTACTCTCCCAACTGGTGTGGCCCGGTTGGAAGAGTAACGAACTAGCAATCGAAGGGTTGCGAGTTCGAATCCAGCCAAACACCGTCGTGTACAAAGGGGGCTGGTGCACGTTAAATCTGTCGTGGCCTCAAATGTCCTCTCGTTGGCGTGGTGTGGAAGTTTGGAGAGTGGGGTGCCAGCTCAGGTGTTGCCTCGTCATCTGACCATGGTTCAAAATTACGTGGTGTTGTCCTCGGATCTTTCCCTTTGGGATTGATCCCGGACCGTCACCAATAGCCCGTTGTGTTGCTCTAGTGTGACGTTAATTGAAATACCCCCAACTGGTATAACGGACCAGTCCTTTACGGTTTGATCCCGGTCCGTTGCCAATAGACCTTTGTGTTGCTCCCAGTGCGACTTTAATTAAAATATCTACCTACCTCTAACCGGGATACCGTGGTCAGATGGCGATGTTGGCGTGGATGTTTGGAGATTGGGGTGTCAGTTCAGGTGTTGCCTCGTTATCTTACCGTGGTTCAAAATTACGTGTTGTCCTCGAATCTTTCCCTTGGGATATATCCAGGGCCATCACCACTAACCCGTTGTGTTGCTTCAGTTTGACGTTAGTTAAAATACCTACCTACCCAATTATTCAATGTTAAAATTACACACAAATGTATAACCCCTTTTTTCATCTCTATAATAGTCGTTACAACGAAGAATTTTGCATCTTTTTGAACATGCAAAGGAGTATCAAAAAGTAAGCCAATAGCCCATTGTGTTGCTCCAGTGTGACGTTAATTGAAATACCCAACCCAACCCAAAAAGTAAGGTGAATTTTTGATTGACAGAAAAACGTGCAGAGAGAGAGAGAGAAATATATGAAAATTTATTATGTTTGACAAATTGTATCACACTATCATTCGACAAAGGAACCATAGTGATCTAAGCATTTATTCAACGTGGCACCAAATCATCCATGCCCTTTTCAAAGAAATCTTGCTCCAGGTTCCCTAACCAGGTAAGTGTAGCCTGTTGTGCCTCTTCCAGTGTATGGAAACGCTGCCCACGGAGGTGTTTCTTCAGGGGCCAAACATAAAAAAAATAACATTTAACTTAGATTTATAGGATAAATGGTTTTTATACTATTATAACTTCTTCAAATGTACAAGAAAACGTATTCATAGTATGGGTCTTGTAAAGTTTCAAAAATTTTACTCTTACTTAAGTGTATATTATTTAAAACAAAATTTCTGTTATAAAATAGGTGTTATAGCATCTAATGTATAATTAATTTTTGAGTAAAAACATCTAACTTAAAAAAAACCCATAAATCTTTATAGCATAGAAAATTTTCATTTCAGATCTTGCATTTTAAGACAATTTATAAAACTATGTAATAAAAAACAAACAATCCAAAATACAGTATATGTGTTCCAGTTCGGGGGCACATAAGTGGATTATTGCTTATTTACGCTAGAATTTTACGAAACTTTAAGTTTATTCTAGGGCATAATGCATTCCCATGGGGCAAGCTGTGAAACCAAAATTGTTGGATACTTCATCCCAATCAAACTTCTATTTTCCAGAACAATTTTAAACAATTGTAGTTAGAGAACACAAATTGTCTTTTCTGCACAAATGAAACAGACGCTATGGGTGCATAAAGTTCCAAGTCCTTCTCGTTGTTTTTATGGGTACCCATGCAGTCCTTACCATCTTTATAACGGTTCACCAACTCAAAATTAAATCTTGCACCAATTATTCGTTCCGATTTCTCCCTTTATTTCCAATACTAAAAGAGATCAAGGCTTGGCTGCAATAGAAGACCCGCTAAAAGTATAACATATTCCTTCGTCTTCGTATGTTACAAGTTGTCAAGGCACAGTATATTTTTGACCTAAAATTTCTAAGTTTCGTCTTTTTTTTTAATACGTTAATTCGTTTTCCAATCGACGGAAATATGCCCAGCCTTCACGATCTGTAAACAATTTACCATACTCGTAACATAAAGAATTGTGAGTAGGCTTTTTCAAGTTCAGACTTGCTCGATGGACATAATCGTGACGTCACATCGAAATCTCAGAAGGAAAAAAATCCAAGTCCCAAACGTAAACACACTGACGTCACTGGTCATGAATAAAGTAAAAACATTAAGAAATCAATTCGTTCCTTAGATTAATTACTTTTAAAATCACTAGATGGCGCTACAAGTCATTTTGTAAAAGCATTTATTAAAACCCCCATGCAATTATTCAAACCATTTTCTAAAAATAGCCCATTCCTAATACTAAGAAAAAATACAAGTCAAAAGAGAAAGAAACACTACATTAATTCACCATTGACACCAAAGTCCCCATGGAGTAGTGGTAACGCACTTGACTTCGGATCCTATGGTCCCGAAATTCCTTTTTAATTTAAAATAATATGGTTTCGAATTTCTCCACCAGATGGCACTACCAGTTCATCACCATGGCAACACAACTCCAACAAAATGACGCCATCTTGAAACAACTCAACAGTATGTCGATACGTCACTTCCGCTTTTTGGATGACGTCACGTTGTGACGTCACTTAGCCCCGCCCACTTCTGGTCACGTGGTATGACGTCACTTCCGCCTACTATACGGGCCCGTATCCTACTTATAACCATCACTCGCTATAAATTAAGTATTTCAAATAAAACGGGAGACTATTTAACACATAACATAAAGTGGAGTTAAAATGTAAAAAAAATACCTCGGGACATGCGACCTTTATAAGAGTATCAAAGTTGTTTCATTATTTTGAATATATGAGTTACCACATACATATTTGTTTAATACACCTAAATTTGAGTCGTTTTGTGTTTAAATTCGTCCAGTTCCACAGAAAAAAAGTCGCAATTATGCACAACTAACTCGATAAGAATATCCTTTTCATACCGACGAAATTACTTTCAAATTTCATTACACATGATAATACTTGCACAAATATGTCATGTAATTTAGCATTCCACTCAAGCTCCAAGAACAGATCTGGTCACTTGATTCTTTGTCGAAACCACTTTTTTGCTTTTATATTTAAAGCAAAAATTTATTGGAATATCTGGTAAATCAGATAATGGTAAGTGCTACAATTTAAAAAAAAAATGTTTTAAGAATTAAATGGGGAAATTTTCAGAAAATTGTAGTTTTTTCACTATTTTTAAAGTCGGTCTTGTTCAAATCACATCAAATTTGCAAAAATTGATTGTTTAACATACTCTAACTGAAAAGCACCAAGTGTCAAGTTTTAGATGTTTTGCTTTTTGTATAAATAGTAGTATCACCTGAAATTGTGAGACTAAAACGACTATCCTGTGAGTACATTGTTTATTTTTAATATTTGTTCTTGTTATTTTTTCAAAAAAGGGCTAAGATTGTTAACCATAAATTGTAAGATACACAAAAAAGTGCAAGTGATTTCATGCCATTTAAAAAAGCTTTAAGAGTTTTAATTTGGTTATAACTGGGGAAACAAAGTAGATAAGTGGTTGAATTAACGTCGTACTGAAGCAACATAAAAGGCTATTGACGACGGTTCGAGATCTATCTCGAAGGGAAAGATCCGAGGACAACACCTCGTTATTTTGAACCACGGTTAGATGACGAAGTCACACCTGAGCTGCCACCCTTATTCTTCAAACTTCGACACCAAGCCAAAAGGAAAGAAAGTAGGATAGGCGTTCAAAGTTTACTTATCGTAATAAAATACTTTTTATCACAACAGCTCTAAAAATATCTATGCATTACTTTTATCTATACAAATAATTAAAAGTATTTATTTGAATTTTCCTGCACAATAATATTCTCCCTAATGTGTTTTTGTGTCATTTTGCTTGAGCAAATTTTATCAGTTTTTCATCATGTTAAAATTTTAGAATTGAGCATGATTTACGAAAACGTCTTTCCTGAGTATACGAATTTAGATCAACTTGATTTAAATCAGTGATTTTTATTTAAAAAATCATGTTTAAATATATTTTCAATTTTCCATTTTTTTTAGGAACTATTTAAAAATAATATTGAAAAAGAATAATCTGGAACAGAGTGCGTGTTATTGTATACAAAATTTTTCACGTCACTGCACACCTACAAGCATAAATAATTTCAAGACGCACTATGAAGGAACATTTTTCTATTAACATGATTAATTTGTTCTATTTCATACTAGGGATTCAATTAATAAGATCCTTCTTTCAAATATTTTTGCATTATAAAACATAAACATTCCAATTAGACATTCGTTTCAGATAAGTCTTCTTATGCAGTCATAAGCAAGGAAAAAACAAAACAAATGGAATGAAAATACCTCATCCATACATCCTCAGTGATTGATATTTGACATAGTTTTTATATCGCATCCATGCAGTCCATACATCCTCAGTGATTGATATTTGACATAGTTTTTATATCGCATCCATGCAGAGACGTAACTAGAGGGGGCAGACGGGGTATCTGCCCCGGGCGCCGGATTGGCCGAATATTTTTTTTGACTATAGATATTTACGTATGATAAAAAATGAAGCGGAAAAACTTATTGGTAGACTACAAAAAGTATAAAAGGAGCTAAATGCAGAATGTGTGAAATAGCAGGAAAACTTAACCTCGATCCTCTTTTTAAAGAAGTACGGAGGGAGAAGAAGCGGATGTTTGATGAGAAGGGCGAAGTTGAAAGCTATGAATTCTCAGAAGAAAAAAGATCAGATATTGATTAGACAAATAATAGATCGGATTCTGAATGAACTGAGGCAAAGGTTTCAAGTCATTCAAAGCATGAATAGTTTATTTGGTTTCCTCAATGGAGCTCGGTTTGAAACAATGAATGGAGAAGAATTGAAGAACCAGCCACTTGAGTTAGCTACCACATATAAAGAAGACTTAGACAAGGACTAGCTGCCGATAGAAGTGGAGAGTTTTAAGTATCATGCCTTGGATTTAAGCCCTAATATGAAAACGGCTACACCATCAGGTCTTCTGACGCTAATATACAAGAACGGACTTGAAGACGCGTCCACCAACATAACGACAGCGTTGAGAATTTTCTCACAATACCAGTCTCAGTCGCCTCAAATGAAAGGAGTATTAACAAACTAAAGATCATAAAAAATTACCTCAGAAACTTAACAGGACAACAACGACTAACCAACCTGAGCATCATATCTATAGAGCACAAGTTAGCTTCAAAGCTATCTTTTGAGGACATTTTAAAAATGTTTGCAGCCGAAAAAGCCCGTAAAGTTTGGTTTTAATCCAAACTTTCAGTGTTTAAATTATTTTTTTTTCACATTTTGTCAATAGATAAACAGATTGGTAAAAATGTCTAAGTATAATACTTAGGATAATAACTTAAGTAAAATCTGTTATTAATTCTTGTTCCACAGTTTTCCAAAATCCTTGAATGGTTTTCGGTCGACGTTTCGATAATTCTCTTTTTAAAAGTACAAAAGCACAAAAGTCCATGGGTGAGACATCTGGAGATTTAGCAGGAATATCAGTAAAGGGTATTTATTGACTTGATACAAGTTTCTTGTTCCATTTTTTCCACGAATTTAATAGTGGACTTATATGTGTGGCTGCTTGCTTTATCCTGATGCAGTTCTACTGACTGTTGGCACTTTGGGTAAAGATTTGGTATTTCTTTTTTGCATATTGGGGATAAAATAGGGTCTTGATAATATGTGGGAGTTGATTTTTACATTTCCCCCTCCTTTTTACTTTTAATTTTCCCTTATATGCAAAATCGGCAACAATCATAAATCTCTTAGAGAAAGTTCTCACGTTAAAGTTACAAAGTTGAACCTCGTTTTAAGATTTTTCTCCTCTTTTATGATAATAAATTGTTCTTTTTTATTGCAATCTTTTAAATACACCCACGCCTCGTCTATTGTCACAACATTTGTCCATCTTTCTCCAGCTAAATGCTTCTCATACAGAATTCTACAGCGAGTTCTGCGTTCTGCAATATGTCGTGGAGATAGTCGATGAACATTGTAATTTTTGGCCTTTTTAAGATTCAAATCACTGTTAATTATTTTATTTACAGTTCAAACTGAACTTTTAATGACTTTGTAATAGTCCTTTGATTGGCGGATTCTCTTTTAAAATTAAAGATCTTACCTTACAAATATACTCTTCTTTTTTGGATACGTATTTGGAAATATTTTTTCATTTTTACGTTTTTTTCCTTTCTCATTAATAATATCGTACCTTTAAATATCGAAAAACTGACTTTTACAGCGTTTTTGAATAATTGAATAAGCATAATTCTCTTCGGAAAGAGCAGAAACAGCCTTCCAACCATTGATTATTTAAAAGTGCCATTTTGAAGTAAACTCTGAGTTAGGAGGCGATAAGTTATACTTTAACTATTTAACTGCCGCGAAAATAAAATTATTTCGTAGCATACAATTTTTTAAAGCTCATCAAAATCATTCAAAAAATGTCCGAACAGCCTCTGTATTTATAATAATTAAATATCCTATTCTAAAGCAACAGTCTGCTGATTTTGATGCAGCCCACACATATCTCGATATCATTTGATAAAACCTTTTCATTTCATTTGCAGCGATTATAAGTAAGAAAGAATATTCCAAACATGTTACTCTTAGATTATTTGTGAATGAAATATCTTAGAATTAATTTGGTATTTTATCTTGTACTAAAAATGAAATTGCTGCAAATTAATCTATTTACCTTTGAAATCGAGCATTTACCATCGAAGTTTAATAAAAAAATTTGGACTAGTGGAATTAATGTGTGGTGGCGATATCAGGTATTGTGGGGAGGGTTTTGGTTTGGTTGGTCGGTGGGAGGGGGGCAAGGCGAGTTCTTTCCCCGGGTGGAAACTAGCCTACTTACGTCTTTTCATCTATGAACTAAGAATTACAATAACAAGGGGACTAAGAATAGTGACTAAATTGTCAGATTTGACTGAGCGAAATTGTGATTAAATTTTTAGAACTTATTTTATAAAATTTTGATGTAAAAATACAAAAGTAAAATTAATTATATACAAAAGAATTACTGACTATGTATAAATATGCTAATAATAATAATTTAATGACAAAATAAACATTTTAATAAAATATAAATATCCTCATATTCTTTTGTCACGGTAAATACATATATTTCCTTCTTATTTCAGTGAGATACTTGAGCTTGTTTCTGTGAACACGACTTTTTTATATCTGGGGTTTTATATATGGTCGAAAGAGCTACACGCAATTCATGATCAAGACTTTTCAAGGATGATCTCTTTAAATTCTTGATAGTGAGCATAGAAGAGAAACTTTTGCTCACACATGTATGTTGTAGCAAATGGTAAAAGAATGTTCATAGCTTTTTCGCCGATGGATAACCCTCCGGTACCGTCGCCCCATCATCAGGACTTTGCGGTAAAAATTTTCGCAGCACATCGGTTGGGAAGCACTGGCTTACGGCACCGAACGATAAAACTTCGGAACTAGGGGACTTAAGCTCCAACCTGTAGATGGGACGGCATCTGTTAGTCATGTTTATAGAAGTGTTAAAATGTGTAATTTACATAAGTAAAAATCATATTTACAACTCGATGATTGTACTTAATATTCAATATTAATAAGTGAAACAGATGAAGAGTTACAAGGATTGTTAGAAGGAACAAGTTTCGCAGGGATTTTACTAGAAACAGAATGTGGTTTAAGAGAAAGAGCCGGTGAAAAGTAACGAGAATTGTTAAACAAACAGGTTTTAGAGATTCTACCAGAGACAACATCAGAATACAAAGGTTTAGAGAGAATGGATGAAAAGCAAGTATTAGAAAGGACAGGTTTCAGAGGTTTTATTAGAAAGAGCAAAAAACAAAGGAGACTTAAGAGAAAGAGCAGGTGAAGAGTTATACTTAACAGGCAAGTTAACAACTGACAAAGAACTTACGTTTTTGCAGATTGCATCATCCATAGCTATTAGCCAATTTAGTGTTTTTACAAGCATTTTTGCCAGGTAATGGTTACCTTTTCTGTTCAGATGTAACCCATCTCTGCCCCAGAGGCCTTGCCATGAACCGAGAGACTGGCAAAATAAAATGCCTCTCGGCTCAGGCAAGTCTTTTCCAGTTCCGTGTTGATAACATTTGTCTTGGCGTTTAAGAACAGCAGATAAGATGACAGGGCACAACTGGATCAATAATCCAAAAAGAAATTTGGACCACGAGGTATGATCCCTGATACAACCACCTTGACTCCAGGATGTAGGCGTGAAATTTCCTGGTTTGGTGCATTTCTGAAGAATTTCAGAAACATCACCATATTGTTAGTTCCAACATGAAACAACATCCAATCGTAATGATCTAATCCACTAAGTTTATCTGATAACCTTTCTATTTTAGCACCTGGAAAGGAAATGAGATCAACTTCATGATCAGACAATTCGTTAGTCAAGTATTCATTCAAATACTTTACCATAGAATCGCCAATGATGAGTAGTCTCATTATTAACTGATATTCAAACTAATATGTTAGAGAAATTAAAGTACAAGCACTGTGAATTTAATCAACTTTTGAAAACACAAATGACCGCTTAATCAATAAACTACTAGCTACTAAAACACAATAAATTTGAAAACACAAATAACACTTAATCAAGCAATATCCATAAAATAAATTACTACTAAAATACAACGAATATGGAAACACAAATGACAATCTACACTATTAATGTGTGATAGTTTGAAATCTATCTTCGTCTCAATCACACCACGTAGAGATCTGAGAGAGGTGTCAAAATACGCAGAATAAACTGGAAAAGTTATTCCGTCCCTTAAAATTTTCAAAAATTTAAATTTTAATATAAAATATTAAAAAATTATCTGATTGGACAGAGTGCCGTGATGTCACTGGCTGATTCCGTAATGCTTCCGTAGTGGTTTTTGCCAACTTTTTTATTATGTTTTTGTCAGACTTGGCTTAAATATTCGTGTTAAATTCGAGAAAAACAGAAAATGTTCAAAATTCAATATACAATACTTTTTCGTGTCTTACATTTTAGTGCTTTTAATAAACATTTAATACACTACTTTTTCGAGCCTAATATTTTACTTCTTTAAATAAGCATTATTTTTTATAAATTTCACATCCAATACAGCAAACCTGTACAACTCAACTCTTGAATTCATCCTAATTTGGAATTTCAAATTGTTTACTGCTGCCTTTTTTATAGCGATTGTTTTTTGCGTTGTAATTACTCTCTCTCTCTCTCTCTCTCTCTCTCTCTCATTTTAACAATGCCATAAAGAAAACGTTCCATAACAAGCAATTCAGCTAAATATAAACTACGGGAAAGCCGCTACACACACACACAGTGAATCTAAGGAACAAGCTTCCTTTGTAGACTGGTCGAAGCTGAACGTCAGGGTGAAATTGGGAAATTTACACATGAAGACTTGCAATGAGACGGTGAAAAATCTAATGTCGTTTACTAACAATCAGTTTTCCCGTGACACATTAAACAATAAAACTTTTAAATCCGAATAATGATAAATTTGTAGAATTATATAACAGTGAATCTATATAAGAAGGCATACAAAAAAGGGTAAAAAATCCAAGAGGGAGGTATTTACTAACACGTTGTCCTCCGCAACGCCTGGCCATACAGCTAGTCCAAGAAATAAAGTGAGAAAAAGAATTGGTTGATTTCCTTGAGACTTTTATAGCTGCAGAATTAGGCTTTTGTCTCCAATCTTCCTAATTGATCTGGATTTTAGACAAATGAAATAAAGAAAATCAAAAATTTTCAATTGATATGAGAAATCTAGTTATGTCTCTAGCTTGTGGTTTATTTATGCTTTTTTTTTGAGATTTTTGAAGGTGACGTTTTGAGATTGGAATTTTATTTTTTCGATGAGTCTTTTCTCGGGCGTGAATACTTTTTGTAATCGAATATGTGTTTAAATGAGTCGTCGACTCTACAGTTGTTAGAGATTTGTGTCTGCTTGTTGGAATCTGAAGAGATCTGGCGTGATTAACATTCGGGGATAAAAATCTTGAAAAATAAACATCTTTTCTCGATGTCAAAGTATTTTTTCCATTGTATATGTTTGGAAGGTTGCCTGAGATTTGGTAATATTTGCTATGACTGAATATTGATCGATCAGAGATCCAATTTGTTTCCTATATATTTTGTTGTATCTTCCGGCGATAACCGGGCCGCGGTGGCCCGGTTGGAAGAGTAACGGACTTGCAACCGAAGGGTTGCGAGTTCGAATCCAGCCAAACACTGTCGTGTACAAAGGGGGCTGGTGCACGTTAAATCTGTCGTGGCCTCAAATGTCCTCACGTTGGCGTGGTGTGGAAGTTTGGAGAGTGGGGTGCCAGCTCAGATGTTGCCTCGTCATCTGACCGTGGTTCAAAATTACGTGGTGTTGTCCTCGGCTCTTTCCCTTTGGGATTGATCCCGGACCGTCACCAATAGCCCGTTGTGTTGCTCCAGTGTGACGTTAATTGAAATACCCCCCGGCGATAACCATTCCAGAAGGATGTCTTTCTCTCCCACTGATTTGGCGAGTTGATCTACCTTTTCCTTTATTTCGATGTCTCTATGTGCTGGAACCCAGATTAATTTTAAGTTTGTACAAAGTTTTGCGGTGTTGATTAGCTTGTTTTTAAGTCGTAGGATTACTTTCGATGCTTTGATGGAAGTTTTGTAGAGCCACTAGGACAGATTTACTATCGGCAAAGATACAGCTACTTTATTGAAGTCAATAAGTGCGTCTATTGCTTGGCACAGGGCTAAGGCTTCCGCAGTAAAGATAGAGTGGATGTTGCTGATTCTGTATTTGATTTTTAATTTCTTTGAATATCCTGCGATTGCTGTGATATTGTTTGTTTTAGATGCATCTGTTCGTTCAGAATACAATCCGAGTGGGCAAAAGCAGCAATATGGCGACTACACTATTGCGGTTGGAGAAACGAAATGACAGTACGAGTACAGAAATTCACGCCAAATTTTCTCATTCGAGATGGTTCGTCCGTATGACTCATCTGTGATGTCTCGATCAGACAACAAATGCTGAGTCATAGGGACGAAGAACCAATCAGCGCGCGGACTTTCAGTAAATAGCTCCTATACCGAACAGCTGAGAGTTCCAGATTTCTTTAAGACCCGAGGATTAGCAATAGGAGGGTTACGAGTTCAAAAAACTCGATCCAACCAAAGACCGCCGTGTACGTCGGGGATTGTGCACTTTAGATCTATCGAGGCCTCAAATGTCTTCACTTTGACGTGGTTTGAAAACTTGGAGCGTGGGGTGCCAGCTCAGGTGTTGCCTCGTCATCTGACCTTGGTTCGAAATGACGAGGTGTCCTCGATCCTTCCCTTCGGGTTTGATCCTTGACCGTCATCAATAGCCCTTTGTGTTGCTCCAGTGTGACGTTAATTAAAATACCTACCTGCCTGACAGTCGAAAATAGCCCGTTGTTTTGCTCCAAAGGGACATTAGTTAACTTCCTATCTTTGCATTTTCTTCGGGATTAATCCAGGACCTTCGCTAATACCCAGGTGTTTTCTCCAGTGCGACGCTAATTCAACTACCTGCCTGCTTTTTATCATCAAATTTTCTTTTGTTCAAATTGTTAGTTTCAAAGAGTATTGGAAATATAAGATGTGCTTTTGTAATGACAAATGTTTGAACTGTGTATCTTTTAGTGCACGGGGAAATGAACTCTTACCTCCTACAGCGCGCAAGCTAAATCCAAACAAATCTTCACGTTGGCGTGGTGTGGAATTTTGGAAAGTGGGGTGTTCGAATCGAAGAGGACTGTAGAGAAGGAATAATTTTTAACCTCTTCTGTCGTAGACGCCATGAGTGGTGAAGAAAGTGTGGAGTTTCTTCTTCTGTTTTGATTCAAATAACAAATTCCAGATAGATAATATATATCCGGGATATGACAAAATATTCTCACTTTTAAAATCACTAGAGCAAAAATGTTGCTGCTTTAAAGCAAACTCGTTCCTTTTTTAGATAAAAGCAATTTATTGTGAAAGGAAAACGTTTTCTTTCAGTCTGAAAAACCTCATGTCGTAGCCTTTAATTTTGTTAAAATATTAATGATTCAAAAACGCTAAATACAATTCCTATTTCTGGGTACCTTGCATAATCCACGAAAACATCACACTTTTTGTGTGAGAGGGGAATACTTTGTGGTTTATACCCTTATTACAATGATAAATTGCAACTCGATACCTTAACTCAGTGCTAGATTATTTAGATTTAGGAATTCGAAAAATTAATAAATGCAATGCTCATAGAACGTTAGCTTAATTCTATTGAATTGAGGAAACGGTAGAGGGAAGACCTAGTTATTCCGAAATTGTTTTCTGATTTTGTACCTGGGTTTGGGTTTACTTTTGGTTGGTCGCTCTATAGTAATTTTTCCTAAATGAAGGCTAATTAGATTTGAACCTACGACTTAAAGTGGATTGCAAACCAATAGATACATTCTTTCCCAGATCAAGATTCGAACCCAGAGCCTTTTCAACCAAGGGTCAGGAATAGCCTACGTGTCTGGATAAGAAAATATTCCCGTTTCAGATAGACTCCGCTCATTCATTCTAATACACTCGTTTAGTTCTAGGTTATCCAAAATTACAAAGGATAGTGAAATTTTTTAGGAGCTTGAGCATTACTTTTGTAGAATTTTGTAAAATTCAGTGCGGTTGTTTGACATTCCGGAAAGTTTAGTTAACTTATATATTAACATGTCAGTTGTGTAAGCTTTATTTTGTGAATTTCCATGAACATAAGTTCAATCTCATTTAAAAATGAGACAACTAAATAATCAATAAAAATTTTAAAACAGGCATGGGTAACCTCAAAGTGGAAAATAAAAGTTCTGTATAATCAGGAAAATAAAATGTATTAAACCTGAACCTATAAATTTAATATGAATTAAGTTATAAATAATAAAATCTCGATAACTTTTAATCTATATACATAAAGCAGAGTTGGAGTCTGTCTCTGTTCTCTATACAAATCTACACCGTTTGACCAATCCACACCAAATTTTCTACACTTACTCTTTAGAACCCTGCGGGTAACGTAGGCTACATATTAACCCCGTTCTATCTCTCTTAGGTGTGCAGAGGGAACTAAAAATAATTCGAAATCCCCATAGGAATAACATTGAGTATTTTTGCGATCACTGTCAGACCAATTCACACAAATTCGGTGAATTCATTCTTTAGAATCCTGCGGAAAACATAGGCTATATATTAACCACCGTTCTATTTGTCTTAGGTCTGGAGAGGAGGCTAAAAGCAATTCGTGATCCAAATAGGAATAGCATTCAGTATCTTTACTATCATAATTCGACCACTTCACAACAAATTTGGTACACTAATTCTTTGACTACTGCACGTACACTGGCTATATATTAACCCCGTTCTATTTGTCCTAGTTCTGTAGAGAGAGGGCTAGAAACCCTTCGAAATCCCCATAGGAATAATTAATATTACGATTAATTACAAACTATTCAATCCGAGCAAAGCCTGGTAATTCAGTTAGTCTTTTATAATGCATACGATTGTGAAAAATAAAGTATGGCTGTTAACAAAAATAACCTTGATACAGATTCAAAACATATCTAAAAATATATAACTCAGTTGTGTCCATCATATTTATGTATGTGTTGAATGTTTTCCCTGTCTTCTCGAAAAAGTAATGATCAGAACCAGACTTTCGTTCTGATCATTACTTTTGAAGCCCAATTGATTTATCCCTGATGTAACCAACCTAGGAAGTCAGAAATGTGTTAAAAACAGCTCAATAAATTAAATCAAATGTATTTGGTTTTTTCGAACTTAAGCTCCCATATGTATTGCATTACGTACACGTTTAACAATGAAGTGAAATCTGTGGCTTATGTCTAATGACAAATTTACTCACGAAAGACGGTCTGATTCCATATTCTGTTCATAAGCTTCCATTCAAATCTTGTTCGCTTAATTTGTAAAATTACTTTCCGAATAAAATAAAAATGGCATCTGAAATTATGTGAGTTTCTCTATTCGACAGCTTTCATTAATAATATCCACATCGTCAGCTTAAAGCAGAAACTCATTACCTGACATTCTTTCGGGGACACTAAATGCTTATTTTCCTGATGATGAGAAATGCATGGTCATATTGAAATATGTTTAAAAGATATATAACTCTATCAAAATGCCCATAATTCTTATTTTCTAACCTAAAACTAATAGTTAGCCTTTAAACCATCTTTATGGTAACATATTATTTTGTCAGTTAATGAGTTTCTGCTCTAAGCCGTGATATGCATATTTACGAAATATGTTGCTCGGTGAGCAACGTAATATCATTTTATGGTAACGAACGGTGAACCTTGTAAAGTAAAAAGTATAGGATACATGAATAATTTAAAAACAAATTAAACTTGTGTCAAATTTGTTTTTAAATCAATCATTGGAATCGATCAAGCACTTGCACATTTTCTCAGATGGGTGTGGGGCACAAACTACAGACCATACCGCTGTTAGTATGTGCTCTGCATTAGTTTCCCGAAGACATTAGTTTCTACCGTGTGACCGTGATTTCGCCGTTACAAAAATTGTTCCCATCTCCACTGTCGAAAAATGTGCCACTTTTATTAAGTCTTCTGTTTGAGGTGATAAGAAAAAGGTGTAATTGATTTGAAAATATGGCCCAAACATTATAAGATGATGCTTTCCCATTGAATTTATTCTCCATCCCTTACAAATGAGCCAGCATATCGAATTCCTAACAAGGGGATAATTCCCCTAGAAAAAATTGAAGACATAATCAAAGTGATGAACTAGATCCCAGACGAAGATAACATTCGAACATTCTACGATGAGATGGTTCACCAGTGGCCAACTCGTGAGATGCCTGAGAATTAAACTGAAGAATAATAATCCGAATTATGTTTGACATTGACTTGACATCATTTTTGACTTGCCTTAAAATAAATTTTTGAAGTGTGCTATTTATTTTATACATCTCTGAATACCTTTACGTTTGATCAGATGTACATGTACATGGAGAAACACATACGTCCACGGACGATGGTTAAAAATCGATAGTTTAATTATTCATCACCTGAGATCTTAATTGAGCACAAAGATTGCATTTAACTCAAATAAATAGATTTTAATGGAAATAATTTTCTTTTTCGTTACTGATTTCTGCAGAAACTCTTTTCCTTGATTTCCCAAAAGTTGCTCTCAGTGGACTTGTGGGGTTTCTAAAATAACTTATTCAAATTGAAGCTTCGCTCTGTTATGTGATAAACCATTAAATGCCCTTGTATTTCTGAAAAGTTGCTACATACAATAAATAAAACCAACTGAAAAACAAGCAGCTAAAATAATGACGCTGTTAGATATTACTCCAAGGCTTAATCACCGCCGCACGGCCCCCTCATGTCCCGAACTAAACAAGGTTGCGAGCGGTTTGAATTGGCCGCCGACGAAATGTCAGGTGCGAACACCCGCCCACAGGAGACGCAGCCCTCGCGGCGACCGCAGGTCGCCGTCTTGCCCCGGTCTCAACCCGATGTTCTGGGCAACTCTCGCTGCCAAGATAGACCGTTTGTAATTCGAATACTACAAAGCAAACGAATCGCAAACAACGTGACTAAGATGAGAGGAAGATTACTCCAAGGCTAGGATTTCGATGGCATCTATAATTTTATGAAAACTGAATGAATAAAGCCTATGTGCATCTTCAAACGAGAAGGATTTTGTGGTCCGCCAACAAACTTTAAAGATCCTTTTAGGAAAAATATTATTTTTTGTCTATTACCAATGTTCAAGAAAGAGATGAAACATGCAATTCAAGTTGAAAAATCATATTTACAATTCTAGTGATGAATTACCTACTAGAGGTGCGACAAGGATGTTTTTTACAGATGGGCCTCACAACGGAAAAATATTGTATAAATAAGCATTTTTCATATTTCCAGAAAGAAAACGTTTTTAAATTTTACTTTTTGCCGCTTTCGTCGGACAGCAGTAGCGTTTATATGGTCTTTTTTATTCCACCCCACATCGATTGGCGCGAATGTCTTTTCCATTGACTTTCCACTGAGAAAAACTCTTTAATCTCAATGAAAACCAGACATTTCCCCTGCGGACATTTCCTTTGGCAAATTTTCGCATGCTTAGTAAAACCACTGAAAGGATGGGGGGGGGGGGGCAGAGAGAGCTCAAGCCCAAAGGCGAGGAAAACATTAAGTCCGCTTTGTATGCGTACGTCCTCCATTCCTTGTATCCTCCTTCCCTTGTATCGCCTTGTAGATAGATGATTTTCAATGATTATTCGTGATCTTGTTCCATCTCGTAAAATGGCTTGAATTTTGGAAGTTGAGATTCCCAATTCTACATAAGCTTTAATTTGATATCGATAACTTTGTCTCAAAGGTTGAAATTTAGTGTTATCAAAATTTAATTCATGATTGTGTCCAGGGAAAAAACTGACTTTAACTTGATCCACTTCTTCACATACAGATATTCTTGATGGACAGTTGCAGTTAGGAAGCATATTATGCTTTGAATTTTTTCTTTGTTCAAGACGTTGAATTTGAGACTAAGATGAATAAAACTGACATACATAATAATGGTAAATTTTACTACCAACACATTTGCTTCCAGATTTTTTAAAAGTAACTAATTTTTGGAGCTTTCTTCATCTAACCATGCCTGAAACTGCTCCATAGACTCAAACTGGTATTCCTGTAATTTTATGTTACTGTCATGGACATCAACTATGTTCATCATGTACACCTTTCGAACGGAAAATTTTATCACATTCAAGAAAGACACAAGGATAATATCTACCACTATTATTATCAGAAATTTGGCAAATTCTTTGATGCCTAAATAGACTACCTCGATGTTTATATACCTTTGGCACTTATTACAAATTCTGCAGGTTTGGAAACTTTAGATTTGCAAGTTTTGGAAAAATTAATAGAAGAATATAGACTACTTCCCTCATTATACTTACTATTCACCATATCGTCATAGCTACCACCACATTTCTTGTACTCCACAGGCTTTGATTTGTGTTCACTCGCTGGGAAAACAGAGATGCAATCATTATGGCCCTCACAACTGGTCTTTGGAGATTCAGATTGAAGTTTAGGATGTCTATGGGAAAAATAACATTATTTTTATATACTGTGATGATTCATTGCATTTTTAAAAATACAGTTTGTGTTTCATGTATTTTACAGGAGAAATTTCATTTCTGAATTCCAGAAAAAGAAAGCATCCTTACCTCTTAATTTGTGGTTGCTTAACTCTTCGTCTGTTTCTCCTTCGGCAAAACAGTGATCCAGCCATCGTTATCCTCACTAGTAATGGAGTAGTTGAGGCTCAGGATGTCTAAGTGAAAATAAAAATAATTGGCTTTTAATATGCTGGAACTGTTAGTTATATATTTCAAATACTAGTTGTGATTAATATTCTTTTGAAATAAACTTCAGATCTTAGAAACAGTTATTCTTACTTTTTGTTTTGAGACTGCTCAATCCTGGGATGCTGTTGATGCTTTGACAAAACAGCGATCCTACCTCCAGAGTTCTTACTACTGAACGTTGGACTAGGAAGTCTAGTGAAAATAAGTGAAATTGTTAGCCAAGCCTCAACTGAAGCTTGAATATGGAAACAACGTTACACATTTAAAAGTAATATTTGATGTATAATATAATGGATATTTAAGCGAATCGGAATTGGAAGAATATAGTTTGCTGGCTATTAAATATCTTGCAGACTTTAAGAATAAATCACCTGTTCATAACAGTTTAATATCAAATAATTTAGCAGAATGAGCAATCAAGCCTTAAGCTTTTTTAAATGCATACTAATCATCACCGTATTTAGCAGTCATACTATCTGCATTGAATAGAACCTTTGGTAACAGTAGCAGAATACAGTTCAACAGCCTTAGTCTCAGGGGAACTACAGGTTGATTCGAACTCTCAGTTGAAGAATTGAGAGGGAAAATAGGCAGGTAGGTCGTGGAAAACCTGCTGCTTTTCTACATAACAAGCTTGAATGCTCGCCAGAGCTTCCTTTAGCATTGCAATGAAGAGGTGCGCTAGTTGAAGGTTCCCTTTCCTTTTAAATGAAGGCCATCCCTTGCCATACAACCTTTCCAAGTGACTTGGGATCTACAAAAAGAAACGTTTTGCTTCTTTTGGCAGTAGGAAAACAGCCGTTGGTTTAGAAGATAATTTTTTTACTAATTTTCTGAAGAGAAGGTCTCATTACAGCTTGTTCTTCAAGGGAGAGGTATTTATCCTGATCCTGACACACACACACAATAAAACTGAAATCACAATATATGTCTCTTGATTTCGGTTTAAAATGGTTTGAAACAGGTCCTCAAATTTTGAGAAGCCTCCGTCAAGGCTATCGTAGGTGTTATTGATACCTACATGCAACAGAATCAAGTCATAATGATTCTTTAAAGATGAAATCTTTTCAGTTAAACGTTCAATGGTGATTCCTGGAAAAGCTAGAACATGTATCACACTACCATGTAATTGCGATGGTAAATACTGATCTAAATATTTATCCATAGAATCGCCAGTAATTAAAACCTTCATAGTTATACTTTACAATTATTAGATAATTTACAGACAGGAAAAGTAATTGAAAAAAATAGAAACTGGTCACAGAAAACAATCAAACAAATAAGACTACGACACAGATGCAATCATTCAATTTTTAAAATGCAAAATGAACTCTTCAAACATTCAACAAATAGTAAAAAATCATGAAAACAAATGGAAATACAACAAATCAATGGAAATACAAAAAAGCGCTAAACAAACAATAAAAATATTTGAGAACTAACAAACACAATAAGTACAAAAATGTATATAAAAAACAAATAACTTTCAAAATAACGAAATATGCAAGAAAAAGGATAAGTGATCCCAAACGAGCTTCGCAATACCAAGGAGCGTAATCAAAACCACTGACAGCACCACTGACAACAAGCAAGGTTGTACTGAGCTACTGGGGTGATTGACCACTGCAACGCATTCCAAAATCAAAATTGGCTGAAATCGAATTGACTTCCACGCCAGAAAAGTTTTCGAGCCAAGAAGGCGAAATCTATAGTAACCCAGGTGCTGCATTTTCGCTCCCAAAAGTAACTTACAAAAGTTGCACTCTCATGTCACAATATTCAGAGATCGGATTTTGTGTATAATCAGAAGCCGACTTTGTCATATAAACGCACCATTGTAGAACTTCCAACAGGAGTGAACTTGTTAGTTATTTAAAAACTATTTTTAATGTTGCAGCAGCATTTCCATGTGCCTTCCACAATAATAGTACATTTAATTGATCTGTTTCTTTGAATCCCTGAAATTGCTTTTTACCGACAACACATAGATTTGTTTGAAATTAATTTCACAGAATCCCAGAATAAATTACGAGTCATAAATTATGCGCTTCAAACTTATACCCAAATCCAAGAATGAAATAAGAAAATGATTATGACCAATAAACTTTTTTCAGACAAAAATTATGATTGACATTAAATTCACTCCTTCGCTATATAAACAATCTTCCCCACATGAACAGCTGGGTAGATTCAGCTGTTTGTTTGATAACAATAAACATCAGTCTTGAGCCTTTTTGAGTAATATCGCTTGTTATTTTATTTTATAATTTTATGCCGCGGGTGCTGTATTAATGACTAAGTGAAAATTGTAATGCAAGGAAAGCCCAAAGCAATATGCATTCCAAATGTTTTCCCCGGTCAATATTTGGAAACAGATTTCGACAGATCTTTTTTTATAACTATTTACTGAAGAGTTATAAAACTATCTAAAATCTCAGATGTCACACACTACATTGATATATGTACAGAAATAATGAAACGTGTTAAAATATTGCATCGAAAAAGGTGCTTGTACCGCGAGGATTCGAGCGCGTACTTCAGTGGAGGAATAACGTTGGCCCCGCTTTGAGATATTTTACGTTGGAGGCTGTTAAAATCAACCTTTGAGAAACTGCATTAGCTATATAGAAGAGTAAATTAAAAACATTCTAATGAACTTATACACAAATTTTCAGAATTTTTAAAGATGGTATTTTTGAAAAAATCTTATCCAAACTTCAAGTTCCATGATGAATTGTTGAAAATCTAATGTATTATTTTAAAACATTTTTGCTTACTATTACGAACAGAACATTTATGTGTCACTAACAGAAGACAAAACAAGTCTATCTCTAATAGTTTGAGCGTAGCAAAATTTTAAGCGTTACGCGACATTCTTGACAAGCAAAATGGAATATTTTTATCGCCATTCGTAGGGTTTCATTTCCACGAAAAAATTGTTTTGTGGCATAGTTCAACATACGCTACTGGCCATAATACACTGAATTTAAAAAAAATCGAAGATGTCGAGGTGAACATTTTATTTCTTTATTGCCTGAAATTAAGGGATTCCCCCACTTATAAAACACAACTTACAAAACTTCCTTCGTTCTTTAGCAGGAACTGCATTTCCGACTTGTCTTAAAAATTTACTTAAATAGTTCCACGAATCATTCACTTGCAGACATCTTTGCAAATTGCAGCCCTTTGCAGTACCACTTTTAAAGAAATGTATATTGGACACTTGCCCATGATATCTATATATTTTTGTTCATGCATAGCAAATTTATTTCAAATGTCCCTTTCTCATTTTAGTGCCATATCTTGATGTACTTCGAGTGGACGAAGATAGATTAAATGCATCTAGATTGAAAGAAAAGTGTAAACATTTTACAAATGTATTTCCCTTTCATTATTTTAATTATAAAATTTAACAAAACAATGTTTAGCGTTATTATAGTATACGAATTATGATCTTCAATTCGAGTATAAAATGAAATACATCGAACGAAACGGGGCTATCTAGAAAAAGTCATATTCAGACTCATTTACTTACAGAATTTAAAATTAAATAAACATTTTTCCTGCATTTAAATATCAGCGATTCGGAATAAGGCTTAAACCAAGGAACATTTTTGTGGACTACAAAGATGCAAGAAAATTCCATTGCTTTTTTTAATTGAAAAGGTTTCAGTGAATGCAAAAAAATATCATTATTTCTGTCTCCAAAATACTTCGTGAAGAAAACTTATAATAGGGCAGCAATCCAAAAAAATTATGTTTACAGAATCCTTCCTTTAAATCAATTTTGTGAAACTGAAAATGTCAGTGCCATCTTTCGTTATATTTTGGATGATTCTGTTCACGTATGCTTATTGCTAGGAAATTTACGTAGATAATTTTTTAAATAATCTTATAAAATCTTAAGTTTAGACGCACTTTCAATGGCAAATTAATAGCAAATTTTGTAAAATAATAAATATTTATAATCCTCATTCAATATTTCTCATAATTACATTCACCACTTTACAAGTTAAGTTTTGTTAAATATATACCACATGGTCACGCTGTTGTTCATACTTACTTGGCGCAGGGGAAGCTATGATCAACAAGGTAGCTCCCTCGGCTGGCGGCTGTTCATTGCACTAACGAATAGCCGACAGCTGCCACTTCTGCAAAATGTAGTTGTTGGTGCGCACAATTTTTGGTAGTTGGGACTGCGTTCGCGCTGCTCCCGGCCTAATGAAAAATAAGACTAAACAAGCAATGTTATCATAGTAACTCTCGAAATTTAATAGCATTTTGGATGAAGGTTGTGAAGGCGGGCCATAGGATATGAATAAATTATAAACGAACCTTGCAAACATATCCGTGTTTAAATTAATCTGAATCAAGGGTGCTTGTTTGTGCACGATCAATAAGTTTTACCCCTGCAATTCTGAATTCGAATAGGTAGCGACACGCACCGACCAATCAAGTGATATTTCAACTTCCATTCAGTCCCAATTACAAGGTTTATAATCAAAAAGCTTGTGCCATTTTATGGTTTAGTCTTGTAACTTCCTCATAAGCAACTCTTCCCCGTCTTCATGAAAACTTTCGACCATCTGCTTAGTGCTATTATCATAGAGCAGATGAAAACAACGTTATGAATCCCAATGAGAACATTCCGCAAGAGGTCGCACTTTTCGTTTCTGTGATCGACTCAATTCTTGAGTGACTCCACTTGAGAAACGTTCCTCAGTTCAAATATCGAAAAGAAATATTCCTGTTGGGATAGATGCATGACTACCTATGGATACTGAACGACTATTTTATCCGATTGTTGTCTGTAGCTCTAATTTTATTAATGCAGTAAAATAGTTGAATTTCTTAAACTATTACTACAAGAGTTGTTATTTCAAGTAAATATCTTTGAATTGGTACATCTGTTAAAAATTCAGTGATAAAGCTAACAGTTTAGCGATGTCACAAAAGGTAGATGGGAATATTCGAATACGGTACTCGATTCTTTCTCATTGTATTCGAATACCAACGTATATGTATCCGAATGTCAAAGTAGCTGTGTTGCATTGTATACTAGGATGTTTCTAAGAGTGATTTCATAGTGATAGTTCTAACTGTGACTGCTACCCAAGAATAATTGTGATTCTAAACTATGACTGAATCTGGTTGCAAGGGGATGGCTGTTTTTGTGATTTAAGATATTTTGTGCCCCACTACGGCTGAGTCACGGCTTACAACGCCGAAGTTCGAACTCCACATTATCTTTTTATCCACAGCTGCAGCAAAATTTTTAAAGTTTTTTATTTATCAACACTTGAACATGCCATTTAAACAAAATTTCAAACTTTTTGTACCAGTCGATGAGCTTTTTATTTTAGCCCTGTTATCCTTTTCTCCACAAAGATAACTTTTTCTCTATAAACTAATGCGCGCGCGGATATCTTTTTCCATAATTTATACAATTTTTCTAAACTACTAATCAAGATGTAGAGATTTTTTCTAGAACACAGAAATTCATAAGCTGTGAGAAAGAATATTTATTTCAAGAACAAAAGTGTGTAAAATTTCTGTTTAGAAAAATACATGACAAGAAATTCCAAAAAATAAATATTGAAATTTTATGATTGAAGCAATCAATTCGCACGCTCTAAAAATAAAACATTCAGTCGCAAAAATTGCACTTGTATTACGATATTTCAGAATGTATTCATTACAGCTATTTACATCGTGTTGATTCTACTCCTAAAATTGCTTCTCTTTTATCATCTCAATCTTTGTCTCTCAACTATAAGAGAATGCAGAAACTCGTAAAACGATAAAAAATGCGGTAGACATTACATATCCAGGAAATAAACGGCAAATGTTCTGCATGAAAATAAAGAATTTATTGTTCAGTAGAGCTCTCTTAAATGAAATATTGTTACCATATATTACGAACACAGGTATACATCACTCCAAAAACCTAATAAGATACTCAGTCGCAGTTTGAACCACTACCGAATCACCAATACCTGTCGCAGTCACTACTACCGAATCACAGTAGCAATATCAGGGTTAACCGTTATTATCTGATATCACTTGGGCCCCGTTCACATAAAGCGTTTTCCAATGCGCGTTTTACGTCAGAACAAAACGCGGGTAGCCAAAGTACAGAGTTCTACTGGAGTGTTCACATGCAGAAATCGCGAGAATCCACGCGTTAGATAGCTTCAACAATGTGCGGCAATACTTCCGCTTACTCTTAGTATGAAAGGGATATCTGCAAAAAGAATTAGTTGCGACTATTGACAAAAATATAATTTTTTCAAAAATCATGTTTCTAGTATCGATCTGACGTAAAATTTCACGCTGAAAAATTCACGGTTTAGGGACCATCAACAACGAAGACATGATTCGTCGCTAGATGGCATTCCTATTCGTTTTTATTGCAAGTTCGGAAACGTTGCTCGATTTTCGTTCGTCTCCATTTATTTTCTGGTTTCGGCCATCTAGGGACATCGAAAGGAAGTTTGATTGTTCTGTTTTGAAATTTTGATTCTTTCTTTAACCATTCAAAAGAAACTTGAAAAAAAAACACAATTTAATGCATAACAGAAACTGACCTTGCAAAGCGCCCAAGAAAGTGTTCTAAATTCCCAAAATATGATTCTTCTGATATAACTGGTCTCTTGCTGTTTAGGGAGACCCAAATAATATGCCAGTTGCTGTTAATATTTTTATTGTTTTCAGGAAGAATTTATTTTGTGTATTGAATATTTTTAAAATTTACTTTCATGGTTTAGGGACCATCAACAACGAAGACACGATTCGTCGCTAGATGGCATTACTATTCGTTTTTATTCCAAGTTCGGAAACGTTCCTCGATTTTCGTTCGTCTCCATTTATTTTCTGGTTTCGGCCATCTACGGACATCGAAAGGAAGTTTGATGTTTTTGAAGGCAGGGGGGCTCTATCAGTGCTATCGAATCAGATATTCTCAATATCTGTTCCAGTAATCACTTACTTTGATATTTCAGTAACAGATAAGCACTGTGATTCCAAAGTATCGGTGATGAGTAGCAGTTTTGTGAATCGCTTAACATCCCTATTGGAAGGGTGGCGTAGTCATGAGAAGCATATGAGGCCCTCCATCTTCAGGTGGTATATTTAGCATAAAGGTATTTTGTTTATAGAATGCTAAATTTTGTTGATAGAACGGGGACTTGGTAGTTGAGCTGGTGGGAGGGTGCCGAGTGCTAAAGAGAAGACGGTAATTTTGATTGCTGGTACAGTGACAATACTAAATGCATAAATTTCAAATCGTAAAAGCTGCAAAAATTAAATAAAAAATTTTTAATTAAAATAAAAATACTAGATAGTAGAATCAGTGTGAAAAATATGTATAGAAAAAATGGAACAAAATGGTAAATAACTACTATTTTTAAAAATTAAAGAGCGAAAAATAAAAACTTTCCGTCAGTTTGATTCGAACTCGTGAGGTCTCCCAGTGCAGCACAAATCGCACTTCCAGGCGTGGCTCTATCCACCACATCATAATACAACGGCAAGAATCGTATTTTTAAGGTACAAGTGAGTTTCAAAGTTTCAATACTTGTTATAGTAATGTATATACGTTTAATTTCTTTATTTTAACAATAGATATCCCATACTTAGGAGGGTAGCCCGGTTGGGAGAGTAGCAGTGTAGCAACCGGAGGTTTGCGAGTTCGAAACTCGATCTAATCAAAAACCATCGTGTACATGGGGCTGGTATACGTTAAATCTGTCGTGGTCTCAAATGTTCCGACGTTGGTGTGGAAGTTTGGAGACTGGGGTGCCAACTCAGTTGTTGACATCATCTGATCGTGGTTCAAAATTACGTGTTGCCCTCGTATCTTTCCCTTCGGGATTGATCCCGGACCGTCGCCAATAGTCCATTGTGTTGCTCCAGTACTATGCTAATTAAATTACCTAACCATACTTAGCATTTCAGGTAGATATTAACTATCTAAAAAAAGTGCGCGCCGCTCCTTTGTCTTTAAAACAATTTTTTTTTCTCTTTCAAATACTTATTTGGTTTAAGAGAGAAATTCAAATAACCTATTATGTCAAATATTTTAGCAAAATGAAAAAATTAAATGAAATATGGACCACCTATGAAACTTTTTCTCAACACCTGCCTGAGTGTCAATTATTTTATTATTAATGCATTACATCTATAAAAAAATTATTCAATGTTAATCAAGTTATTAAATCAAATTTATTAGGAATAAATATTTTTTGTAGATATTTCAACTTTTGCATTTCAGTTGGGTAACAGCAAAAAATCTTTCAAATTGTTTTAATATGCTAAGTGAGAACACAAATTTAGTGTTGGAGGATGTATTCTATGGGGGTAGCATTTGTTTTCCCGATTAGGAGAGTACACATACGATATTTTGTCATACACCAAAAAGTATTAATGAAATAATACTTGCAATTTAATTTTTATGCATTTTGAGGGCGCACTTCTATTTTTACCTCGCAAACAGTAGTTTCATTTCTGAAAATAAAGAAACAAACCAGTTTTCAGCATCCATTTCACTGGATATCGGGTCTTAGCATAGCCAAAATGCTAATTTTAACAAATATTAAAGAAACTTTTCAAGGATGAGAAACATTTGTGTCAGAAATTTCAAAACTTGCAAAAGTTTTTTTTTTTCGGAAAACATTTTTGAGTGTCCCACATGAAAGCTTATGCCGGAAAGAATAGCCCTTACATCGCTTTGAAATATACCAGGACGCGTCCATCGTGCAGCTGAGGCGACGAATGATGTTAGAAAACAAGTTCAGAAAAATAAGTTCAGAAAGTCTTCACGGGCTGCATCTACCCGATGCCGGGTGCATTTGGAAATAAGCCAAAAAGCCTTTTAACACAACATTCATAATTTTATTTACAAGATTAACAGACGACAAAAACATACATACCACATACCGCCGAGAACAAACTTAATCTGACTTACAAAATTCAGCTCGGAAGCTGACGTCACTTTTTACAGCGCCGCTCATTGGACAGTTACATTCACGATTACTTCACTTCACAACATCCTCCCCCCTTGAGACTCAGATAGAGTCTCAAGCTCATAACTAATGTTATTCAAACGATCAAGTCTCTTTGGAGCTTTCACACACCTTCCAGAGGAGGTGTATCTTTTCATTATCACATTATCTGGTATTAATGTATTTTCAAGACAGGAGATGCCATCAGAATTAGATTCCTCTTCACCCTGTTTCTTATCAGCAGTTACATTTGCCTGTATCTCCAAAGGGAAGATACGCTGTATCGGACGTAAAACTGTTCCATGCTGCGTTTTAAGTTTAACTGTGCGAATCTTTCCATCACGTCCTGGAATCAACTCAATAATCTTTGCTAAAGGCCAAAACAAACGTCTTTTGTTATCATCTCCCACTAAAACTATTTCTCCAACCCTTGGCTCAAGTGATCGCTTTTCATTATGCTTTTGAACCAACTGACTCAAATACTCTTTTCTAAAACGTTGTCTTAGATCATTTAACAGTTTACTTCTATATTTAATTCTCGTCCTAAGATTTCGCGAATCTAATTCGTCAATATCCTCAACACTGGAACTCCGTGTCTCGATAAGAAACATAGCAGGTGTCAGAGGAACCAATTCCTCCGGATTTTCAGAGACATATGTTAACGGTCTACAATTAATTATAGATTCACAGTCACAAATCACAGTATTCAGTTCTTCATAAGTTAACACAGATTTACCCAAAGTACGTTTCAACAGTTCTTTTACAGTGCGGACCAACCTTTCCCACCAGCCTCCCCACCAAGCTGCGGTGGGTGGAATAAATTTCCAAAGTATTTTAGGAGTTCTGGTTTCTTTTAATATTTCATCCCAATTCAATTTCGAAAGATCATTAGTTAACAAGCCAATAGGATCAAAAATTTTCTGCACAATTCCTAAAATTAGTCTTTTTGTGATTTTCGTATCACATGTTAATGCTTCCATATCTGTGCAACACTTCAAGGTATCATTATCTAAATTCCAAATTACCCCTAAAACGCAAGTATCTCCTGAATGTTTATCAACATTTATACCTGCTACATTGCTTTCAAAACCACGCAAGTTAAAACATTGATTTGACATAATTAATTTAGCATGCTCAATGAAACGTTCTTGTTCATCAGTATTAAATACTCCTGATACACAATTGTCTACATAGAATGAACGTTTCAGTTTCTGAGCAACATCTTTATACTGAGGTGGGCAATTGTCTAAAATATGCATTATAGAAGCATTCAACAAAAAAGGGCTAGAAGAGACTCCAAATACAACTCTACAGTGCCTATAAATGAGCTGCCCTTCATAACATGGGAAAAAAAATCTAAGAAAATTTCTGTCCTTAGGTGCAACAGACAACATTAAAAAAGCTTTCTCTATATCTGCACTTATACCGATTGGATACATTCTAAACCGATCAAGAATATCAGGTATCAATTCAATAAGATTAATTCCCTTAAATAAACATTCGTTCAAAGAGGGTTTCCCTCTCTCCGCGGCAGAAGCGTCAAAAACCGGACGGATTTTAGTAGTTTCACTATCTAGTTTAATCACTGGCCTGTGTGATAAATAATGACATTCTTTATTCAATTCGAAATCTGTCACGCGTTCGATTATGTTCAATTTTTCCCATTCCTGAAACACCTTCTGATAATCGGTGAAAAATTCACCACATCTAAATTTATTGATCATTTTTTCATGTCTCTTCCAGACTAATTCTTTATTATTAGGTAATTTCGCAGAACTGCACTTCCATGGAAGTTCTACTTCATATCTTCCAGCGGGAAGAATTTTCATTCTATCATTAAAATCACTTAAATTAAGATCACTTTTCTCCATTTCAATTTGGGTTGGATCAGTTATTTCTAAAATTTCAAGTTCCCATAATTTGTTTATAGGTACTTTCATTGCATGCATTGATAATGTCGTCAAAATATTATCTTTCTCACATGAATTTTGTTTTCCAATTACAGTCCATCCAAGTTTCGTTTCAACGGCCGTTAAGCCAGACTGTAATTCAACAGAATTTCCTGTCAACAATTTTCCTACAACATCTGCACCAATCAAAAGATTAATTTCGGTTTCTTTTCGGAAAGAATCAGTAAAATCTATCTTCTTTTCTTTTAATTCATTCAAAATCCCGTTAGCTTTAATCTTAGGAATAAAACCACAAATCCTTTTTTCAGAAAGAGCTTCAAAATTACAAGCAAAAGTTCTTTTTAAATTACTGACCTCGACAGAAAACACATCATGTCGTTTTGGTTTCGTTTCAGCCCCCCCAAATAGCGCATGTATAACAGTTTCGTCTCTAAGTGGAGATGCTTTAAGCTGAGTCATAACATTTTCGCTTACGTAACTACTTTGACTTCCTGTATCAATCATCGCGCGAATAATTTTCTCATGACCTAGATATCGAATAAGTACGCAAAGAGTTTGCAAAAATACAATTTCGCTTCTGCCACAATTAGAGAGAGAACTCTCAGATTTTAGAACACTCTTTTGCTCATTATTTTTTTCTTGTTTGGAACACATAATTTCAAAATGAGGATTATTACAAATAGAACAATTCAATTGCTTTTTGACACTACAAAATTTACTTAAGTGACCAGCTCTTTTTAAACAAGAAAAACATGCACCTTTTTTCATCAACAATTGTTGTTTAGCAGCCAAAGTCATTTTCCTCGCGGTAAAACATTTTTCACTAGGATGAGACTTATCACAAAAAATACAGTTATTAATTCTCTTACCTGAATTATCAACAAGGCTTACCAAAGCTGATGCTGTTGTCAGGTCAGCTTGTTTTACCTGTTCAATAAAGTCCTTCTTTCGATGACTTTGGTGCGGCGCGAAACCAGTCCGGGCAAGTAAAACCATTTCTTCACCCTTTACTTCCTGTCGAAGAAAATTCATCAAATGTTCTAAAGTTCGAGATCCTTTGGTTTCTGTCGAGTCGTGATTTCTACTTCTTTCCCAAGCCACTAACACTTCTTCTGGAAGGCAACTCTCCACTAACGGCGTTAGAAAGTCCCCGTACTTTTCTTGTGTTCTTCCCAAGCTTTCCAATGCTCGCAGCTTTCCTTCCAGTTCATCATATAGAGAGGGAAGATCCGTCTTCGCTCTTCCGGTAGCAGCGTTCTTCATAACTAAGCTTAACAAATCTCTAACATAGATTTGCACAAGCAAATCTTCTCGTCCAAAACGCTCTTTCAATTGTTCAATTGCCTTAGGGTAATTAGCCGCCGTAGCTGGGAAACTCAGAACTAAACGTTCTGCTTTCGATTTGGGTTCCATAGATTGCAATAAATACTGCATCTTATCCTCATCGGCAATACTTTTGTCGTCGTGTATTTTCTGAAACTGACTCCAAAAAGTCAGGTATTCTTTCGCTTCGCCATTGAACTTTTTCAGCTCTATCTTTGGCAATTTAAATTTTCTCGTTTCCTTATTGTCATTCGGCAGAGCGACTTCTTGCAATTTCAAATCTACCTGAGCACATAGCTCTAAGTACCGGTCTCTGTAAGTTTCAGATTCTTCTAAATCTTCATTAAATAAATGTTCGTCATCTTCACTCTGTAAAAACTGTTCTGAAATAGCAGTTTGACAGACATCAAGTCTCTGAAACTTATCACTAAGTTGAATTCTCAAAATCGAAAGCGATTTCAAATCACATACTTCTTTCGATAATGCCGTTTCTATTTTCTTTAAACTCAGAGAAAAAGCAGTTCTCAGCCCTTTTCGTTGTGTTTTTAAAGCATTTAAATTCATTTTCAAAAGTTCTAGGTTCAAAAGTTCTTAAATGGCCAAAGCACCCAGTCCCGCCGAGGGTACCACTATGTTAGAAAACAAGTTCAGAAAAATAAGTTCAGAAAGTCTTCACGGGCTGCATCTACCCGATGCCGGGTGCATTTGGAAATAAGCCAAAAAGCCTTTTAACACAACATTCATAATTTTATTTACAAGATTAACAGACGACAAAAACATACATACCACATACCGCCGAGAACAAACTTAATCTGACTTACAAAATTCAGCTCGGAAGCTGACGTCACTTTTTACAGCGCCGCTCATTGGACAGTTACATTCACGATTACTTCACTTCACAACAAATGATATAACAGAATCGAGTCTTTCAGAAATCGATTCAGACACTCATTTTAACAGTGTTTAAGAATTATTCCAGCGTAGGGTAAACGTTGTTGAATCATCTATCGCCTTTTTGATAAGAAATCGCGCCGAGGTATTCCTCGCCAGTAGGGACATCAAAAATTCGGTGGCAACGATACCGCGTCACCTGTTCCTGAAATGCCATTCGTCCCTAGGTGACCGGCGGCAACCTGTTTGTGTTGACATTCACCTTTTAATTAACATTTAAGATATGAAATTTTAAAACGTTACCGTATTTGTGTTTCTTTGAACTTTTGTGACCACGGTATGTAATAAATTGACGGTTTCAATCTAAAGGACACTTTTGAGGATAGGTTCTTTGATGTGCAAACTTAGTCTTGGACTATTTTCGTTGTTTTTAAGTTGCAGTAAATTTTAGTTACATGCACTAGACCACTAAACTAGTACCTATTGATTGATTACAAAAGTATTCATATTTAAGTGAACAATAACATTCTTATCTGTAAATGCATTTTCACAGTTGTATACTTTATTTACATTCTGAGAGTTTATATTTTATATCTGAGCAAAATATTTTGTTTTCCTTTTTACAAGGAGATTTGGTTCGTTCACTTGAATTTTTAGGTACAGCTGCAGTCTCCGCCGCGGGGAGTGGCAACGACTCCTGGCGCGGTTTTAAGCGACTAATGCCGGCTGATGGTAACCCATTTTTATCTCGAATTTTTCTCTGGTTTTAGGGTTCTCGTGTTTTTATGGCAACCTTGCCAGTGTCCAGATCCTTCTTTTTTCTAGATTGTTCTATTTATTTCCGACACGGTCAAGTGCTCTTGCATAGATTGTTTTTTTCAGAGATGCCTTCTATTTTTAGTGTAGTTTCAAGAGAATTTTTCTCGAAACTTAAAGTTTGCTTTTTCTGGTGGTAGACAAACTTACGGGAGTGAGGGAGTTCGTAATCGTTTATTTTGTTACGAGTTGTGTCGCGATAAAGGGCCTTTTTAAAGGAATCGGGATTTATTAAATCAAAATTTTCTTGCGATAAATGCAACGGGGAAATGATGTTTTCTGTTAGGAATTCAGTTAGCGATGGATACACGTGAATTTGTAGAAATCGTAGGGATAATCAGCCATGTTGTAGCTATAAATCTATTAGACACGGGTCATGGTTTCGTAAGAGCTATTTGAAGCTGGAGATTTTTCTTTTGACATGAGATTTTAAAGGGCGCAGACTGAGGATATCGCGGGAGAGGGTACAGCTGCAGTCTCCGCCGCGCGGAGTGGCAACGACTTTTGGCGTGGCTTTTGGTGCAGTTTTAAGCGACGAATGCCGGCTGATGGTAACCCGAATTTTTCTCTGGTTAGGGTTCTCGTGTTTTTATGGTAACCTTGCCAGCGTCCAGAAGTATCGATTCTTTTTTTTTTCTAGATTGTTCTATTTATTTCCGATTTCCGACATGGTCAAGTGCTCTTGCATAGATTGCTCTTTTCAGTTTGGACACGGATTTGGATTATCCCTGCGATTTCTACAAATCCACGTGTATCCATCGCTCTGAATTCCTAACAGAAAACGTCATTTCCCCGTTGCATTTATCGCAAGAAAATGTAGACTTAATTAATCCCGATTCCTTTAAAAAAGTTTTAAAAAGCTCTTTATCGCGACACAACTCGTAACAAAAAAAAACGATTACCAACTCCCTCAGTCCCGAAAGTTTGTCTACCACCAGAAAAAGTAAACTTTAAGTTGCGAGAAAAATTCTCTTAAAACTTATGGACTACACTAAAAATAGAAGGCATCTTAAGAAATAAGGTATACTAGAAATAATAATAAGATAACTAATAAAACAAAATAGACAGGAAAAATACAACCTGATGCGACTGCTTGACCTTTAATTTCGTTAAATTTTTTTTTGCATATTTGTGTATATTTAATCCAGTTTTGCAATGTTTCACTAGTCAAGATGTGATTTCCGTTAAAAAATATGTTTTGTATTTTGTGTATATTTAATCCAGATTTGCAGTGTTTTACTAGTCAAAATGTTGTTTTATCAAGATTTATATATTTAATCCATATGTATGCAGTATATATTCAATTTTGGAAGATTTCCCTGGCGACATAAAAAGTGCTCCAAAAAGAACACGTTGCCACTCCGCGCGGCGGAGACTGCAGCTGTACCAATTTTTATGAAAATCTGTAACCAAATTTCTTTTTGCATTTTATTTTTATTACATCAATTATGATTTGTTCTCTTTAAAATTCAGTTGATAGTTTAGATCATCACTGAACTCATTTCTCCAATATTATATTTGTTTGAATATCAGTTAATAATGAGACTACTCCTCATTGGCGATTCTATGATCAAGTATTTGAATGAATACTTGACTAACGAATTGTCTGAGGATCATTACGATTGGATGTTGTTTCATGTTAGAACTAACAATCTTTATGGTGATGTTTCTGAAATTCTTCAGACACATACACCATACTTTTTTAGGAAATTTTACGCCTACATCCTGGAGTCAAGGTGGTTGTATCGGGGATCATACCTCGTGGTCCAAATTTCTTTTTGGATTATCGATCCCGTTGTGCCCTGTCATCTCATCTGCTGTTCTTAAACGCCAAGACAGATGTTATCAACATGGAACTGGAAAAGACTTGCCTGAGCGTTTTATTTTTGCCAGTCTCGGTTCATGGCAAGGCCTCTGGGGCAGAGATGGGCTACATCTGAACAGAAAAGGCAACCATTACCTGGCAAAACTGTTTGTAAAAGCACTAAATGGGCTAATAGCTATGGATGATGCAATCTGCAAAAACATAAGTTCTTTGTCAGTTGTTAACTTGCCTGTTAAGTGTAACTCTTCACCTACTAAGTCTCTAAATCATCTCTTAAGCTACCTTTTTGTTTTCTGCTGTTTCTAATAAAACCTCTGTGAAACCTGTCCTTTCTAATACTTGCTTTTCATCCATTCATCCTAAACCTTTGTATTCTGATGTTGTCTCTGGTAGAATCTCTAAAACATATCCTTTTTAACAATTCTTGTAACTCTTCTGCTTCCCTTGCTCTTTGTCTTAAACCTCTTTCTGTGCCTGCTGTTTCTAGTAAAATCCTTGTGAAACCTGTCCCTTCTAACAATTCTTGTTACTCTTCCTCTGCTTCACTTGCTCTTTCTATGAAACCTGTTTTTCCTGCTGTGACTAATAGATCCTCCGTGAAACATATCTTTCATAACAATTCTTGTTACTCTTCACCTGCAATTTCTCTTAAACTTCTCGTCTCTGACAGAACATCTATAAAACTTGTACTTTCGAATAATTCTGTTATAGTATCCACTTGTACTAATTCTTGTGTCTTTAACCTTTTACCTTCTCAGTTGGTTTCTATTTAATTACATTACTATACTCTACATTAATTTGCACGTCCCTGAACAATTTTGTTGCATATAGTTGCACTGAAGGGGGCGAGGGATGTCAGGATCAACTGAATAGTAAAGTATATCCGAGAAAATGTGAATCCTGTGAAAGATTGTATAAGTCGAAGGAATCTTTCCGTAAGCACCTTAAAAGGTGTAATTCTCTTGTAGGGCCAAGTATTTCATATCCTCGTGAATGTACAATTTGCTTAAAGTTCTACCGCTCTAAAGAATCATTTTTTAATCACAAAAAAGGATGTTAACCCATCCAATGCTCACAAGATTCCAATTTAACTGGAAACAAATGTGAGAAATGCTTAAAAACACTTTCTAACGAGTTTAGCCTTAAACGACATTTAAAAGCATGTCCTTGGATGCAAGATAAAACTGTAGACGTTTGGAAATGTAAGGTTTGCGGAAAATCTTTCAAGAATATGCAGGAATTAAATATTCATGAACAAACAGTCTTGTTATTTAAGAAATGAGCGAGAGGTACATTGTGTTTTTCCAGAGTGCAGTAGGCCATTTAGTCACATCGGACGTTTAAATAGACATAATTGAAGTACACAATTAAAATAATCTAAAAGTTCTATCCTTTGATTGTATGAATAGCTTTCAAAATGTTTAGAGTTGGAAGGCACTTCAACTTTTACATCTTTTAAGAAAACAACAGGAAGTAAATGTGGTTCCAAAATTTTCCATTATTATTCTTGTCAATTTAATGTTCCATTATCTAAGCTTGAGGTCTCCAGAAAAACTTAATGCAGAAATTTAAAAGATACAGTAACTCAATTAAATTGCCCAGTTAGGATTTGTACTTGTGAGCAAAAAGACTTAGTTACTGTTTCTTATAGTCCTAATCACAATCATTCTCTTAAATTTGAAAACTGTAAATATCAACCTTTGAAGCAAAGTGTTAGAGATCTAATTAAATCCCATTTGTTACTTTCAATTCCCGTGCTTAAAATTCAATTTCTTTTAACGGATGGTTTTGGAAATCGTGACTGCAGAGAATTTTTTCCAGTGAAAGAAGTATTCCTTTCGTCTAAATCAATATTCTCGATACATGCCTTGTGCACTGCAGCCTAAAAATGATGCTATTTATGTTGCTGCTCTTGTTGAGGAGCTTACGATTGAGGATTATGACCCAGTGTTAATTTTTAAACCTCAAAGTTGTTCCAATACCCTGTATGGTCCTCCTGATTTAGATTTTCTACTCAATAGTGATTCTTCTTTTGCTTTAGGTTTTCTAACTAAAGAACAAAGAGATATGATGGCTAAATCTTGATCTAGAGCATTATGTATTGATTCGACTCACAAAACGAATCAATACAGCTTTTACTTAATTAATTTGATAGTCTGATAAATTTGGCCATGGTTATCCTGTTGCCAATTTTATCACCAATTCCTCAAATTCTGATACTATGATTTGCCTTTTAAGAGTCAAGTGTCGCATTCCTAATTTAAATGTAAATTGTGTTATGACCAATGACAACCGGACTACATTTAGTGCATTTGAAAGAGTTTGGGCAAAATATTAGGCATTTACTGTGCAAGTGGCATGTACTATGATCTTGGAATAGGCAACTGAATTCATGTGTACCCGACAAAGAACTGCGAAAAGCTTTAAAATTAAGATATTTGTTAAATGAGAAAGACCTTGACCAGTTTCATAATCTTTAATGAGTTTCTTAAATATTCTGAAAATTGTGTAGATTTTGTAAAATATTTTTAAAGATAATTATTATTATCGATGTGGAATTATGGGCCACATCTTACAGGAGATATTTTCATGTTTCAATAGAAACGAATAATCACTGATTCTTTCCATAACCAATTAAAAACGGTTTATTTTGGGCGTAAATTTAATAGAAGACTCGACATATTGGTAAAGGTACTCTTAGATATTGAGAAAGATCACTTCTTAAATTACAAACATAGAATTTTAATTGTGTTCCACCTAAGGAAAATATCCAAGACATTGAAGTTAGGCACAAGAAAGGTTTAAAAATCCCAAATGAAGATGTCTTTAATCTTATAATACTTGGTCTGAAGTCGCAATCCCTAAAGCACAAAGAGTATATAGTAAAACTAGTTAACATTAATTGTCCGATGGTCGATCATTGTTATTTGAAATGTGTAGAAAGAAGCTGTTCATCTTTGTGTAGTCATATGTACAGTTGTAATTGCCCTGATATGTTTAATTTGTGCAAACATACATAAAGTTCACTTACTTTCCAAACCTAAGTCTAATCTTACTATTGATGAATTTTCAAATGACTTTTCTGAGATAGAAACAAATTCAATTGAACCATTAAAGGCGAAATTAATTCCAATAGAATTCCATACTCAATCCAGAGTTAACAAAGTAGAAGCTTGTAAAAGGTTGTGGGATACATTATGCTTGATAATGTTTACAAAACTTTGCAGCCACTTTTTGCTGGATGCTGTGGTGTTTTAAACTCTAAGACTCAGAAAAATGATATTCCTTATTCCAAAGTGGCTCCCAATCTAACTTTTGAGCGTCAAATTTTCTATAAAACTGGTAGAAAATACAATAGTATAATATTCCCTAAAAGAGAAAGTTCTAAATTGCCTCTGTTCTCTGAGGATATTGATGATCCTCGCCTAAACATGCCCCCTTGTAAACAAGCCAAGATATCTAGTAACAAGCCCTTTACTGATTTTTATTATGAAACTAATAAGACATTGACTAGAAATGTTGGGATATATAAATTGAATCAACCTGCTTTAAAAGCACTTGATCCTTTTCTTAGTGATGATGAAGAAAGGACTAAAATTAAAATGCAAAGATTTTGTTAAAGGGTGGGTATTTGATGTAATTAGTGATGCCTTCATTCATGTATGATTAACAACAATTTTCTCTTAATTGATTCTGCTCTTACAAATTTAATTATCAATGTCATTCCAATAAATGATGAATTACAAGTGTAAAACACATTGATTACTTCCAAATTCTTATTTTTACCAGTTTGATCATTGGTGTTTAATATTTGTAAACAGAGAAAGAAAAATTATAGATTTTTATGATCCATTGTTTAATGATAATATTAACCTATATACTCAAATTTTGGACAATGTGAAAGATTATTTATGTAAATTATATTCAAATGATGTTTGGACTGTTAACTCTCCTTTGCATGTATTACAACAAGATTCGATTAATTGTGGTGTGTTTGTTTCTATGCACATCAATTAATTTACGGATCTAGTGTAAATAAGCAATTTGATACTAACAAATTTAGAAAATACATTCATGCTGTTTTGTTAGGTACAGTGACCCCTTCAAAAGACTTTTAAATATTAACTGCAAATAATTTACCAGGTGAAAGCTCGTGTACATTTTCTTAATTTAAAACACTAGATAAAAATAATGTTATAACATGCGAGTTAAAGTTAATAACATAGAGATTAAAACACATGCTAAAGTTGTTGGATCTCTTCATCACTACAGAAGAAATTCTTTTAAAATCAGCTTCTGTACATTTTCGTAAAGGTTGGTTGTTCGATTCTGTAATTGATGCATTTGTTTATAATTTAGTAAGATCTTCAAACTTTTTTGTATCAATTGATGCAATTTATTCCTCTTTGGTCATGAATGGGGGCACGTTACCAGGCCCTTGTATTAATGAGATTGTCAAACATTAAGATTTTATTTATGCCTGCTAATGTTAATGAGCATTGGCTTTTAATTATTTTAGATATTGAAAAATATACATTGGAATTTTATGATCCTTTAAACAGCTCTGTAAGTAAAACTTCAACACATTTAATGATGAAATGATGTTTGGCATTAAATAATTTATGTTCTGTAACTCAATTAAATGGATGCTTAAATTTCCTCCTTACATTAAACAGACAGACAATATGAATTGCGGTGTCTTTATTTGCTATTATATATATATATATATATATATATATATATATATATATATATATATATATATATATATATATATATATATATGTATATGTATATATATATGTATATATATATATATGTATATATATATATATATATATATATATATGTATATATATCAAAAAGTAAATCATTTATCTTTAGAAACCGAATTCGACATACTTGGGTTTCAAAGATTTATTTATACCATAACTAATATTTAAAAATGTTTTTAATTTTCTGTCAGTGTGTACTAGAATGGACGCATAAATTTGTTTTCTGTAGACAGCATGAACAAATACTCAGACTAGTAATTGATTTCAGTGTACAAACATTTATAAATAATATGCACACATGTGTTTTACCTTGTTTTGATTTTGCATGTACTTTTACAGAAGAAATAGTTAAATTGGAGAAATAAATTGTTTTGCATAAGGGAAAGGTTTTAAGGATTAACCTTTCCCTTATGTAAATATCCAAACTGTTATGTTTACAGGAAGGATTTTTGCTCTGGTCTAGTTTGCTTTGGTATTGTAATGATGGGTTAAAACCACAGCAGAAATCCAAACTATATAGAAATGTTTTAACAAAGTTTAGTTGAGTATTTTTAAGATTCAGTATGTTTCATATTTAAGTGAAAGTTTATAATTTTTTCTATGTAAAATCTTTTGATACTAGTAACCTTTGAGATGTCTGAAATTAAATTTAACTTGAAATGTGGCATTAATACTTTGAATTTGTTTTGTCTTTAGGTTATTCAAAGGAGAGAAGACTTATAAATTTTATGTTAAAGAAGTAAAATATAACTAAATAATGTTTACTTTTGATGACTAATTCACCCTGCATTAGTTATGGATAATTCTTTGAAGCACATTGTGTGGGCATGGTCTACTAGACATTCCTCTTGATCTGCAAGTTAAAAATTGTTAACTCAATAACTGGTTTCTATTGAAATTATTTTTTTGCATAATAGTTTCTTACCCTAATCAAATAAATTTTTGTGTTTGTAACTTTCCTTGACCTTCATATTTTTGCCATATAGCTCTTTAAATGGAAAATCTTATGTTGAAAAACTACTGACTTATTCTTCACTAATTAAACTGACCATCCGAAACACATCATAATAACATCACCATAAAACTTAATGCATATGGTTGGGGAAACAAATTTATATTTAAACCTGCAATCATCCATACAGCATGTGTACTTTAAAGACAAATAAGCTGACAATTATTTATGCCAGAAAAGGTACTGTAATTCTATTGTCAAATTCATAAAATACACAAAGCAGTGAAATCACATCAAAGTGAACATTCATGTTATATTTTCCATCTGGAGAAAAACTGGTTTATAATTAATATCATTTCATTATCAAAGTTAATTGTATTGTATCAACAATTCCTGTGATTAAAATAAGTCCTTTTCGAGAGGGCATGAGGAAATGAACCCTGTAGGTATATTTGTGCATGAATGAAACTCCAGCAAAGAAATATGGACTATATTCTGCTTTGTGTTTGGCGCAGCTTGTCCACTTTTGGACCTTGCTCCATAAAACCCCAACATCCAATCCAACAGTGAAATGAATTCAATTTTAAAAAATGATTTGAGTCAATTTTGTTTTCTATTCATTAAGTGATTTAAAATCCATCTTTAAGAGATCATGTGATTCTGTGTTTTGCTCTTAAATGAATAGAGCAACACTGAGTGTTCAGATTACTGGTGTGTTCATGTGTATTGGGGTAAAAATTACTTAGAAGTCATGCATGCATATCTTAAGAAAAGTAGACTAGATATATGGTACGGGAAAATTTTATTAAACATATATGTACATAATCCCTAATAAAAATAAGCCAATTTTTTTCCTTTTAATTGTAATTAAAACTTAACATTTATTTTTAAAATAATGTCTTAATTATCAAGCTTGAAATATTCCACTTTCATGAATTTACACTTCAAAAACAAAGATTATCTTATTTCCCACCAATCATCTTTCATTTCATGGGAAATTGGTAACAAAATTGTTAAATATTAAAAAGTAATGTATTTTAAATTATTCTGCTTGTATATTTGAAAATGAAGTTATAAATTTTGAAGAAGTCAGCATCAAGGTGTAGAAATTCAGTTTTTAAAAATTACCACAATGATAAATCTTATTAAAAATTCTAACGCTGCGTGTCTAGAAAAAATTAGATGGTACAAGAGACGAAAATAAAGGTGGAGATTAAGGAAAGAAATAAAAGCAGTTTTTGGAATCAACTAGTTTCCTCTAATCAAGATTTAGATTCAAACCTTTCTGTTTTTAAAAGTTTGTAGGGCTTAATCTTGAAAATGAAGAGTTCCAAGTTAAAAAGGAAACCGTATCGCCTTTAGAGTTTTGAAAATCCTCTGTGTCCAATAGATCCTCTAATTAAGGGAAGTCAGCATCAAAAAGTAACCCACAAAATGAATTCATAGTTATAACATTTCTAAAATCTTAGGTGATTGGAGTGTTTATTTCTTCAATTGTAGGCTCTTTTCAAACCAGGGTATGAAAAAAATCATGATTTAAAAAAAATAAAAACATCGGATTTTAATTTAATATCGTCCTTTACTTATTCGACATAATTCTTAAAGTAGAGCAAATGTATTTTAAATACGTTTTATAAAACCTTTATATTATAAATTTAATAAAACCTTTTATAATTTTTAAACAGTCACAAATTTTTACAAAACATTTAAATTAGTCATGTTTTAATTAATTGTAACAATTTCAAGTATTAAATTCACTTCATTTTAATTTTTAAAAATCGTATCTCAATAAACCTAAACATAAGTTGTATATCCTTTCAAAGTCAATGATTAGATGAGCAAGCTTTATCCTGTTTTCAAATTTGGGAACAAGTTTGAAAACTCAGGTACGCATTTTTTCTCGACGTTTAATCACGATTCTCCATTTCGATAACTCACAGATGTTAGGTAGGTAATTGCATTAATGTCACTGGAGCAACGCAACGGGGTATTGGCGACGTACAATGTTTCATTTTAGCAATCTAGGTAGACAAAAGTATTGCATCAAAAATGCACTGGTTGTGGGTGATTTTAAGAGACTGAGTCATAAAATACTGGTTTGGTATATATTTAACAATTTTTTATTTTCTATTTGAATGCAGAAATATGCTAAATTTAAAGAATCTTTTTAACTGCTCTATATATAACACTTCGATCAATTATTAACCGTATTTTTGAAATTTTATATTAATATAAATGTGAATGGTCATATATAACCAAAGCAGTTTCCATTCAAAAATAAAGTAGATGTATGTAATAGAAAAACTAAGGGAAAAAATCTATTTTGAAAATATTACAAAATTATAAACTTGGAATCCCAACTGCCTAAATAGTCTACCGAGATATTGAAATCAAGGGAAGATTCTTCAAATTCAAACTTTTTGGAAACATTTGGCTGTTTAGTTTTAGACCTTGCTCGTAAACGTGCAATTAGATCTCAGGTGATGAGCAATCTATTCGTACCAATTGACCTTTTTATAATGGATATTTCTCTTATTGCCTCCTATGTTTATTTCTTGCCTCGCGCTTCGTCTAAGAGCTGGTCGATTGGAAGAGTACAAAACGTAAAATATCCTTCTCGTGGACTAGTATTTGATATATAGTTTACGGTCACTGGGGGTAATAAGGATACTTTCTGAGGCCATACCTTCTAATTGCTTCGTGCTAAAAAAACTTATGAGTTTATCTGGAAACCGGAATTTAAACATAATATGACTTGGTAGGTAGGTAGTTAATTAACGTCGCACTGAAGCAATTGATTTTCTTGAAGTATTTTACTTGGATAATCCTTACAATCTGTTGTATGTAAGTGCAAATGAGAAATTCATCATGCTTCCACATTTGTAAATTTCGGTTTAAAGTGTTGCTTGACCTATGCTTTTTTGTAATATTTTAGGTAGGTAGGTATTTTAATTAATGTCACACTGGAGCAACACAACGGGCTGTTGGTGACGGCACGGAATCAATCCCAAAGGGAAAGATCCGAGGACAACACCACGTAATTTTGAACCACGGTCAGAGGACGTGTAATATTTTAGGTGTTTCAGTTTTAGGTTTTTTTGGCTTCACAATTGAGTGATACACTTACATAATGTGGGGAGTTAATTTGATTTCTATGAACACAAAGTAATGTATAAATTAAAATTTTAACAATACATTGAAAATTAATGCACTTGGAACCTATCAATTTTTGCCAATTTATCAAAACTTTTGTCCACTTTTTATGTAATAACTTCCGCACGACTTAATATTTTGGACCAAACTATATATATAGGTTTTTAGTAGAAAATAAATAGTCTGCAAGTTTGGATACGAACTGCAAAAGTTTGTTTCGAAATTCCTCTGTCCTCTTGAAGAACCTTTTTAAAATAGCTATAAGTAAAAGTAAACAGGGTTTATATGATGAATCCGAAACAAGTGAAAAGATTAACCTCAAGATCTCAAAAATTATAAGAATTGTTTCTTAGTTCAATAAATTGATGTAAACATCTCTGTCCTCAAAAATTTTGTATGCGGTCCTTTTTAAAGGACCCTTGGTTTCTAAAAAATTGCTGGATTTCGAAAATTCTTTTTTTGAGTGTCAGAAAAGAATCTTGCATTGTAGCATTAAATAAGTAATAAATTAAATTCAAAAATAGTTTTATAAAAAGATGTCGGACAATCTTGCTTAAGAAGCCCGAAAAAAATCGATTCTGAAAGTGTTCTCTTTCATGAGTCGAAGAATAATTTGCATGCATAGGACTTTTTAGATTGATAAAAATTACTGAAGATAGGTTGGTAGGTAATCAACCTCACACTGGAGCAACACAACGGGTTATTGGCGACTGTCTGGGATCAATCCCGAAGCGAAAGATCCGAGGATAACACCACGTAATTTTGAACCGCGGTCAGATGACGAGGTCAACACCTAAACTGGTACTCCACTCTTCAAACTTCCACACCAAGCCAACTTGAGGACATTTGAGGTTAATGAAAAAATGTTAATTCCAAACACCGTTAACAAATTTTTTCTTCGAAAAAACTTGATGGAGCACAGATATTACATCAAATTTTTCCCTTCAGAATAAACGGGGTCGAATACTCTTGATCAGCGATGCACACACCGCGGCCCTCCATTACTTTGCTGGTGGCCCGCCTCACCATGTGTTATTTTAACTTTAACAAGTCAAAAAATAGTTTTTAAGAATTGCACATGCGCACAACAAAATAGCTGTAGTTCCATACGCGGCCCCACCATTGACGATTGTTATTCAGTCGGTTTCTTTTTCAGCCATGAATGTTAACAAATCTAAAAATAGGAACCGCTTGACTAATGCAAATTTAGAATCAATTTTGCTCATGGCTACTACCAAAATCGAAACAAATATTAAAACAATTGTTAAATCAATTCAATTCTTTATTTACTTTTATTATCTTTCTTTGCAACAATATATGATAAATATAAATTCTATAAATAATATGACAGATAACTTTCATGGCGAATCTATGTGGCTCTTGGTCTTAACAAGTCTGTGCATCCCTGCTCTTGATCAATACTGCCTATTGGGGAGGAGAGATTCGCAGCAAAAGACGGTTTCGTCGCCAATGCATCCAGGAAGCTTTTTATCGCAAATTTAAGAGCCCCAGTAAAGAGGCAGTTTAAGGGAGTTACAACCCACAACGACACTGATTAATCAGCATAAGGGAGGTGATGTACGATTCGCTGTCGAACAATTAACTCAGTTATCAGCAGATTTAATTTTAGCTCTGGCCATTTTTGTGTTTCCCATTGGATGTTTTCTCTTAAATATTCATTTACAAAAAGATGCTCTTGGGTGCGTATCCAACCATAGAGAAGAGAAATACTCTTATTGGCTCCTCTCTGACATCAATAGAATTCATGCTGTCTGGGGTCGGCAACATATTGCTTTTGAGCATTTCTTGCCCTTAAAGCAGTTTTTTTTGCAGTAATGACAACATTTACAGTTTTTGGAACTCAATATGAATTAATGATCTTTAAATTTGGAATGAAACTGGAGTTTGTATACTGCGTGTTTTGTTTTACAACCTATCTTTTTAAATTCTCTTTAAAAAGGCTCACGGAATTTCATATACGCGCGTTTAACCCACTGAGGGGTTCACATGCATACAACTGTTCTGCACCCTGCAATATTCACTGCCAGACATCTAACCATTTTTAACCATCCATTAATAGTCCATTGGAAAGTTTTCTGATTCTCTCAAGCAATAGATATGGTTACTTAGGTATTAAATGTGATGCAAAGTAAAAGCAATTTTTCACAACTCGGAAATCTCATGATGTTCAGAGGATTAAACTTGAATCACAGACAAATATGTTCGAAAAGTTGGAAACACAGGGAGTTACGAATGCTACGCAGTTTTTCTTCCTCAACGAGCATTAGAAGAATTTACGTATTCGCGTTCGAAGGGAGAAGTACAAGTCTCGACTGCAGCTCCCTTTCCTCCCCTATCGGCCAGTTGGAAAACTCAAAGTTTGACACATTGCAAGGGCGAAGCAGAAGTCGTCTGCAGCTCCCTTTCCTCCCCTATCTGCCAGTTGGAATTTTAATAAATTTTGTAATAAAAGAATCATAGTTCCATAAAACTCTACTTAGAAACGAAATTTCGTTTCTGTAGAAAAAAATTCTATAGATAAAACGATAAACTAGAAATGTAAATCTATAGAATTCTATAGAGAAGTTCTTTTAAAAGGTAGTCGTGAAACGAAAGAAATGAGCTATGAAACTCTAGAGGTTTCTACAGACATTTATAGACCTTCTAAATAGAGGATCTATGTATTAATTTCTATAGAGGTTCTATAGAATAATTTCTATAGAGGGGTTCTATAGAATAATTTCTATAGAGGTTCTATAGACTTTCTATAGGGGTTACTTTATAGATCTTAAAAAACGGGCCATAATTCTATAGACCATATTCTCTAGAAATTTTTATAGAATTTTCTACAAAAATTTATCTATAGAATTTATAACCCGTTACATTTGTAACTTCGATTTCTGCAATTATTTTTTCATTCTACGCCAGGACATCCATAATTCTCTGTCTGGCTGACCATTATAGTCTAGAAACAGACATAAAATATGGGCAGTATTATTCACTGTAACGTCAGCTAGATCTGGGCAACTATTGAGGAGGGTTCCTGACATGTCTGAATGCCACTGAAGGCAAGTTGGAGAGTTTGACAAGCCAATGCTGTAGATGCATTTTTGTAGGTAGTTGTGTCCAGTGAAAACACGAAAATAAACGACTCCTACAACTCTGTAAATCCTGGGGTTTGGTTGGTTGGGTTTGGGTTTCATGGCACAAGGGCCATATTTGGCCAAGCTGCGCCAACACAAGACAACAACGAGATAAGAAAAGAAGCAAAAAGTAGAAGGGTAGGCCCAAGGCTACTTAAGGGGAACCCTTACAAGCCTTGAGTCGGTGCCTTAACACCGTTGTAGAAATGGACTTCTCTATGGTCATCTGCCTCACCGGACTGCATTATAATGAGAATTGTAAAATGCATATACAAAATAAATGGATCTGAAAACAGTCATATGTGCATATGCAAAAATAGGATAGTACTTAACCCCCTTTCAATAGTTTTCTTAAATTGACACTTTTGATGGAAATGTACCTTTAACTCCTCCGTGACATCTTTCGGGGATGTGGCTCAATGGGTATGTCCACTGCGCTAGCAACCTTCGAGTTGTAGGCGGCGCAGGTTCGATTCCTGTCAGGTGCATTCCTCCCTGGGTGTATTTCTCTCTTCTGTGTCAGTAAAACTTTCATTGTGTGTGTGTCAGTTACTTTATATTGTATGTCTTGTTTCTGGAGTAGCATGGTCAAATATGGCCCTTACGCCATAAAACCCCCAAAACGAACCAACCAACCATCTTAACATCTTTCGGTTTGAAATGCCGTGATTTATCCTGAGGGTATTTCTCTCTTGTCTGTGAGCAAAACTCCTATTGTGTGCATGTCCATTTCTTCAAGTTGTTTCCTGTTTGTCGCAGTTTGGGCATATATGGCCCTTGGGCCATAAAACCCAACCCGACCAATCAACCAACTCTTTTGCGTCTGTAAAACTTTCCTTGTGTGTGTGTCCATTACTTGACGTTATATATCTTGTGTTTGGCGCACCTTGGCCACATATATGACCCTTGCGCCATAAAACTCAACCAACCTTCGCTTTGATCATTTGTTAATTATAAAACATGTCTAAATCACCTGAACTTTTAAGCGTTTCCAAAATGTTCTGCGTTGACTTGGTAGCTGAGGGTAGGGGTTCAAATTGCGGCCATGGCATTGATGTTCGTAGTGGTTCAGAATCCACTTTAACCCTCCAAGTGATTTCGACGAGACATCTCGTCCATCAAGATCTGACCAATTTTGCTAATGACGAAATGTCTCGTCATCAAGGTATTGCCGATTTTTTTATGAGGGCGATCAAGATCCAGCAAATTTTCAGCTAACGACGAGATATCTCGTCCATCAAGATATGGTCAGCTTTGATAATGACGATATATCGTCGAGACAACTACCAGAGATAAACCACATGGAGGGTTAAGCAATAGGTTCTGGTCTAATCAGCCCTCCTTTAGCTAAGAGATGATCCTCCAGCGAATAATCCGTCAAAATATAGTTAAAAAGAAGTCCAGATTAGTAAGACAAGAAGGTAGTACTACCATAACCTCCTGCGTTCCTTGAAAAAACCGATCGATATTCTTCATTTGGAAACAGATACTTCAGCTTTTTGTTACTTACATTTAACAACATTCCTCAACTTCTTAGCATACTCCCAAATGCCCAGACATGTACCCCTAGGGATACACGCTAAACAGGTGGGAACTCCTCCTGTCACGAAGGTTCACGTTGGCGTGGTGTGGAAGTTTGGAGAGTGGGGTACCAGCTCAGGTGTTGCCTCGTCATCTGACCGTGGTTCAAAATTACGTGGTGTTGTCCTCGGATCTTTCCCTTTGGGATTGATCCCGGACCGTCACCAATAGCCCGTTGTGTTGCTCCAGTGTGACGTTAATTGAAATACCCCCCCTGTCACGAAGGCTGTAATTCAAAATGTGTTATTTAATGTATTATACGTGCCTTTTTAACTATTAAGCAAGTTTTTCTAGACCATAACTTTGCAGCGTTTATTTCTTTGTCAACCAAGAACAGCGAAATATTGAGGTTTTTGTATACATTAGATTGATGTTTGGTAGGTAGGTATTTTAAATAACGTCACAGTGGAGCAACACAACGGGCTATTGGTAACAGTCCGGGCTGAAATACGAAGGGAAAGATCCGAGGAAAACACCACGTAATTATGAACCACTGTGAGATGACGAGACACCTGAGGTGGCACCCAACTCTCCAAACTTAAACACCATGCGAACGTGAGGACATTTGAGACCACGACAGATTTAACGTACACCGTCCCCCTTTGTAAACGACGGTGATTGGTTAGATTCGAGATCGCAACCCTGCGGCTGCTAATCCGTTACTCTTCCAACCGGGCTGCCGCTGCCCGAAGTTTGGTAGCTAGATGAATTAACCTCGCACTAGAGCAACCAACGGACTGTTGGGTCGGGGATCAATCTTGTGGGGATAGATCCAATATTACGAGGACAACGCCTCGTAATTTTGAACCACGGTCAGATGACGAGACACCTGAGCTGGCACCCTACTCTCCAAACTTCCACACCATGCCAATATGAGGCCACGACAAATTTAACGTGCACCAGCGTACACGGTCATTGGTTGGATCGAGTTTTGAACTTGCCAGTCCGTTACTCTTCCAACCGGGCTACCGCTGCGCCTCAAATAATAGGAAACACAAATGCAAAGAAATGGTTAATGAACAATAAAGGTTAAAAATCTTTGATTATAGGAGAATTTCAGCAATTACTGATCAACGCAATTTGATTGCTCGGCATATATCGCAAGCAGCTCTCAAGAACAGAGAAACGACAAGAGGGTCACCAAGAAGAACCGATAGCTGTCAGTATATTTTGACAGTTGGAGGGAATAAGATTAAAGAATGCCAGAAATTTTGATGGTCACCCTTAATACTACTGGTTCTACGGTAGGTATTTTAATTAATGTCGTACTGGAGCAACACAACGGGCTATTGGCGACGGTCCGACTACTGGTTCTATGATACGCACTAGTATAAAAATATTTCTGACACTGGCATAGCAGAACCAGATATGAGGGGACGTCACCCAGCAACAAATAAACCATCCCTCGAGACAGAAGCAGATATTGGGGGATTTATCGCTACTTTCCCCACAATAGAATATCATTATCGTCGAACTAGCAGAAAATACTTTGATTCTGCACTTAACTTACTTTGATTCTGCATTTTTATAATGCTCAAAATGTATCAAAAACACTGCGATGAGAAAAATTTGCGAAAAGTTTCATTTGAAAAATTCCGAAAGATTTTTTGTTATCTGACCGTGGTACAAAATTACGTGGTGCTGTCCTCGGATCTTCCCTTTGGGGATTGATCCCGGACCGTCGCTAATAGCCTGTTGTGTTGCTCCGTGCGACGTTAATTAAAAATACCATAGATAGAAAATGAGAGTTCTGGCGCACATGGGGAGATTGGGTAGGGGTGATAAGACAGTTCCGGTGACGACGTCAATTTTTCAAGATGGCGGCCATTTTGTTGACATGTTGGGTGGAGGAACAAGATGACGTCATGTTATTGACTTGTTGCCATGGTGATGAATGCCTGGTAGCGCCACCTGGTGATAATAGCAACAACCCTATTATTTTTAATTAAAAAGGAATTTCTTGGACTCGAACACGGGACCATGGATCCGAAGTCATGTATGCTAGCCACTACTCCATTGGGACTTTGATATCAGTGGTGAATTGATGTAGTGTTTCCCTTCTCTCTCTCGGACTTATTTTCCTTAATACTAGGAATGTTCTATTTTTAGAAAGTGGTTTGAATAATTGTATGGGGTTTTAATAAATGTTTTTACAAAATAACTGATAGCGCCATCTAGTGAAGGGTTGAACAAGTAAACGTACTTAGTGAAAATATTATGATATACAGGGTGTCCCATAAAGGTTGTTCCGCAATTTATCTTTTTACCATTTGGAGATATGTAGGCAATGTAAATTGCAAAAGTGCACCAAATAAGGTAAGTAATTAAGATATGTGAATAAAATTATCACGTGATAACAATTTAAGCGGATACAGTTTTTAATTTGTATACAACCCCTCTAGATAAAAATCCGAGATAGCAAAAATGTTCCTTACCTGTATCCCTATCGTTAGTAAAAACCATATTTCTGTAGGTTGAATAGTAACGGAGATACAAGAGTTTCCATTTTAAGGGAGCCGTATCTAATTTAGAACGGAAACTGACCCATGGCCAAAAATGAAGAGCTAAGTTCTGCATTGCTGCAGATGGAAAACATTTTGAACATGCGTTGTAAATTTCCTTTTATTTTTATTTAAACCATTTTTTCTACAATATTTTTATTAAAGATTTTTATTCCTTGCGATTTTCATCTGCAGTTGCAATACTACATTACTTTGCACAATATTGCACTTTCTGACCGAAAAAAATGCTTTTTAGCATTGTGTATACGGTCCCTAATCTGACTGCTTGAACAGCTGTGCACAAGCGGTATAAGTTAACTTTTTTGCGTCATTATGCCTCCGTTACTGTTCAACCTACAGAAATGCAGTTTTCTGCTAACGATAGGGATGCTGGTAAGGAACATTTCTGCTATCTCGGATTTTTATCTAGAGGGGTTGTGTACAAATTAAAAACTGTATCCTCTTAAATTGTTATCACGTGATAATTTTATTCACATATCTTAATTACTTACCTTATTTGGTGTACTTTTGCAATTTACATTGCCTACCTATCTCCAAATGGTAAAAAGATAAATTGCGGAACAACCTTTTTGGGACACCCTGTATAAAATAAAATAGATTTACGCCGTTTTCTTAAATTTTAGGCTAAATGACTGGTACCGCCATCTAGTGCTGGAAGAAGTAACAAGTAGTTTTAATGGATTTATTTTCTAGCTGTTGACTTGTATTTTTAGGATGATACTTTAGAATTATTTTTAAGAAAATAATACTATAATGGTGGATTCGAACCCTCAACAAAAGTATTCCCCGCCGACCGATTTGCATGTGATTCGAACCGTTCAGCCGGGAATACCTAGTGATTGACGCTACAATTACGATAGAGTACCTTCATGTGCACTTATAAAAGGGAACTGTTTTAATGAATCATCATTTACGATTATGTCTCCACCTAGAGAAGAACTAGTTTGAACAGTGGTTTTATATATCATTCTATCTCTTATGTTGCATCGATATATTATTGAAATTTGCATGGACGCTCCCTTTGAAACAGAAACGTGGTAAGGACATCGTAGAAGCTTTTAAGAAAATATTTTCCCAAAGAAAGCCTAAATTTCTGCAGACACAGAGTTCGAAAATGTCATTTTCCAGAAGGTTTTGAAGGAAAACCGTATGAAATATTTTACGACTTACAACGCCACAAAAGCCTAGATTGTTGAGCGCTTCAACCGCACTTTAAAAACAAAAATGTGGAAGTATTTTACCAGTCAAAACACTTACAGTTATTTGAATGTATTGCAAAAATTAGTTCAAAGTTATAATCACACTTATCATTCTTCCATAAAAAGAGCTCCCATAGTTGTGAACTATGAAAGTGAGAGAGATGTTTGGTATACTCTATATGGAAAAGTCTCACCTCCTTGCAAATGTGATTTAAATGTTGGTGACGTTGTTCGCATTTCAAAAAAGAAACACGTTCGAGAAGGGATACGAGACGAACTTTACAGAACTATTTGTTGTGAGTGAATGTGTTAAAAGAAGTCCTTCAGTGTATCGAATCAAAGATTTGTTAGGTGAACCTATCTTATGTACTTTTTATCTGCAAGAATTGCAAAAAGTAAAACTGAAAGAAGCTTATCCTATCGATAAAATTATATAGAAAAGAAGCGTTAAGACTACTTTGTGAAGTTTAAAGGTTATCCCTATAAATTTAACCAATGGATTCAAGCCTCGAATATGACAACTCTATAAAAACCCAACACCTTAGCGGATAGATTACATTTGGCAACATGAGTTTGTACTTGACACTTACAAGTGACAATTCTATGGCCTATTTCCCTGAAAATAAAATCTCTCATTATATCACGCGATTGCCTTCCCCTCTTGAACTTCAAGGTGAATGGGAAATTGCTTTAGCACAGTTCATCTACCCATACCCTTGGTATAATGTTAATGATAAAAATAATTTGATTGGCTTTGATTTGGGGGATGGTAAAGTCATTGGTCGCAGAGTTCCACCTGGATTTTACGAAACAGTTCCGGATATTTTGAAAGGTATTTCCCTCGAAGAATTCCAAGATAAGATCGTCTTCCGATTTAATGCAGTCACTAAGCGAGTGTAAATTAAGGTTAAGGGGAAAGCTCGAGTTATTTTACATGACGGTTTATCCCAAATGTTAGGTTTTAACCCTGTTGAAATAGTCTCAGTTCATCCTAACGTTGAAACTGTTGCTGAAAGTACGCTGGTGGCACCCCTGTGCACATTACCGCGTTCTGCTTCTATATACTGACATACGTAGTTGAGTCGCAGATCGTTGGAGATGTATTTGCTCCTCTGCTTAGCATTGTGAATGTTACCGGGAGGTGACGGTGAAGTGATATGCGTAACAATATGATAGACCCCATTATATGCCCGTGAGCAGAAAAATAATTGACACTATAGAAATAGTTATAAGGACGCACCTGAAGACGGCATATCTACTTACGCTTGGGGGCATCATCAAATACAGTAAGTAAAATACTTTTTATTTCCCTTTCTAGGTATTGTAAATAATGTTAAGTGAAAAGTAATCAACTGAAGTGTCAATAGCATAAAGCATATATAAATCTATTTTGTGTATTTTTTTCCTTAAACGTTACATTTAATTTGTAATAATTTCAACGGGTTTTTTTTCCTACGCGTTTATGTATATATGTGTGTAGATATTTTGCTTTTATTCTATAAAAGTTAAAATACGTAACTATAAATTGCGTGTTCATACGAATATTCACTCATGTTTTTAACAGGTGAAACTAGAAGAATCTAACAGCAGTATGGAACGTGATCAAATATTTAAACCGAAAATTATTTTCATTTTTTGTGTTATTTGTAATTTTAAGATTGGTCATGTACATTGAATATACAAACGAAAATCTTTCTGTGTTTTGACGAAGGCATTAATGTTACTGATCATGTAAATGGGATTTTATGTAATAGAACTTTGAAAATGAAAATTGGTCGGAAAATTACTGTTGCTTATAACAGGAGGAATTTAACTTTGTAGCGAATGTCCGCAAGTGCAGAGCGCCCCCTCGCGGTGCATAAAACGTAACTATTCAGTTGACAGCGAGAGCTCATGACAGTAGGATGTTGTTCCCCGAGATCCCCCTTAACTAAATTTACATTAGTTTCTTATTGTACATTTTGTAAATATTTGTGATCGTGTAGGTGTCTGTAATAAATGTGGTTTGTATTTAAACCTGGACTCGTGCTTCCCAAACACAACTCGGTCACAAATAAATGGCGCCCAATCTTGTGGCCCGACTGACCTGAGTCTCGCTGGCAGCTCGAATTACTTTTCAGGAAAGTAGTAAGCATTTTCCAGAAAAGGAACGGCACGTCATCAGAAAGGATCCACATATCACCAAGATATGGAATTATTTACAGATAAGTTTACTTTTAATTTTGAAAGTATTCTGATATTAAATTTTTTGTGGTAAAGCTAAAATTAGTAATCGACCTGATTACAAGTACGTTAAATATTTATATTTAATTTGGATAATTTCTGGTGAAGTGTTCTTTTCCTATGTGGTTATTTTGTCAACCTGACATACTTATATATATCTAAAAAGATATTAATTCCAATTCGTTTGAATAATTACTAATTGAGTTAGTTAATGCAGTCCTTGCATAAAGAAATGTCACCCAGACATATTTAAATATTTTTTTGAAAATATATTAATTCATTTGAATAATGTGTGTTTTAAAAGCATTTGTTTATGTATAAAATATTCATATTTGCTACTTCTGATTTGGTAGTAAAATCTCAGTGTTTTGATTTCAATGAATGTTCTAGAAATGTTCTTAAAATTGTATTCTTTAGTATATCATTTATTATTGATATGGTAGTGTCATTCTTAGCATGATATAATTTTCATTTAACATTAGAATTGATGAAAACTGAATTTTGATAAAGATTATTTCATTACTTAAAAGAAAAGAGTGTTGTCGGTCACATGACCCGCAGGTGTGATTCTTCCTTTCCCGCCGCCAACTGTCTGTCTATATTTTTCTTTTGCTGCTATTTTTAGAATCTGCGTAGGTTGCAATATTTTATTTATTTCTGTTAAACATGTATTTAGCTAGAGCTAGAAAAGAAGACCTTATTAAGTTAGGAACTGAAATAGGGGTAGAATTAAAGGATACACTCAAAATAATTCAGATAAAAAAATTAATAACTGATAGCAAAGACTATGAAGAAGATTTTTGTAAAGAACTCTTAGCAACGATCATTAGTACTCGTTTAGACGAAGAAAGAAAACGACGTGAAGAATCAGAACAAAGGTTAGCGTTAGAGACAATTGAATTGGAAAAACTTAGGCTACAGTCTGCTATTCCGCAGGCTGCTGGGGGTAATGGAGATATACATAAGGATTCAAATCCCAAAGTTGAAATACAAAAGCTTCTACACTGCTGGCCACCCAAATTGCAACACCAAGAAAGACAAGAGATATCACAACAAAATTTATTTTGTAGATAACATGTTGACCAAGTATCAAATGATTAAATTTATAGACTTCTGTGAAGTGTGGTTCCATGGCTAAATCCAGTTGTCTGGCAGAACGGTTCCTCTGACGTCTTTATTTATCGCCAAATATAGGTCTTTCCAAGCGGTTGTTACCCTTGCCCGACCTGGTACTAGTCGTCGGGTAACATCTCCAGTTGTTTAAAACCTGAGCCACAGTTTGGAGATCACACACTAAGGCACATTCAGAATTTGAGACGCTTTGGTTTGGGATCGACCGGATTCCAGCATTCCAATAATTTGTTCCTTCACAAACATGTCCAGTTGGCATCTTTGTGACATCTTTCGTCCTTATTGATAAAACACAACGGGGTGCCAGCTCAGGTGTCGCCTCGTCATCTGACCGTGGTTCAAAATTACGTGGTGTTGTCCTCGGATCTTTCCCTTTGGGATTGATCCCGGACCGTCACCAATAGCCCGTTGTGTTGCTCCAGTGTGACGTTAATTGAAATACCCCCCCTGTCACGAAGGCTGTAATTCAAAATGTGTTATTTAATGTATTATACGTGCCTTTTTAACTATTAAGCAAGTTTTTCTAGACCATAACTTTGCAGCGTTTATTTCTTTGTCAACCAAGAACAGCGAAATATTGAGGTTTTTGTATACATTAGATTGATGTTTGGTAGGTAGGTATTTTAAATAACGTCACAGTGGAGCAACACAACGGGCTATTGGTAACAGTCCGGGCTGAAATACGAAGGGAAAGATCCGAGGAAAACACCACGTAATTATGAACCACTGTGAGATGACGAGACACCTGAGGTGGCACCCAACTCTCCAAACTTAAACACCATGCGAACGTGAGGACATTTGAGACCACGACAGATTTAACGTACACCGTCCCCCTTTGTAAACGACGGTGATTGGTTAGATTCGAGATCGCAACCCTGCGGCTGCTAATCCGTTACTCTTCCAACCGGGCTGCCGCTGCCCGAAGTTTGGTAGCTAGATGAATTAACCTCGCACTAGAGCAACCAACGGACTGTTGGGTCGGGGATCAATCTTGTGGGGATAGATCCAATATTACGAGGACAACGCCTCGTAATTTTGAACCACGGTCAGATGACGAGACACCTGAGCTGGCACCCTACTCTCCAAACTTCCACACCATGCCAATATGAGGCCACGACAAATTTAACGTGCACCAGCGTACACGGTCATTGGTTGGATCGAGTTTTGAACTTGCCAGTCCGTTACTCTTCCAACCGGGCTACCGCTGCGCCTCAAATAATAGGAAACACAAATGCAAAGAAATGGTTAATGAACAATAAAGGTTAAAAATCTTTGATTATAGGAGAATTTCAGCAATTACTGATCAACGCAATTTGATTGCTCGGCATATATCGCAAGCTCTCAAGAACAGAGAAACGACAAGAGGGTCACCAAGAAGAACCGATAGCTGTCAGTATATTTTGACAGTTGGAGGGAATAAGATTAAAGAATGCCAGAAATTTTGATGGTCACCCTTAATACTACTGGTTCTACGGTAGGTATTTTAATTAATGTCGTACTGGAGCAACACAACGGGCTATTGGCGACGGTCCGACTACTGGTTCTATGATACGCACTAGTATAAAAATATTTCTGACACTGGCATAGCAGAACCAGATATGAGGGGACGTCACCCAGCAACAAATAAACCATCCCTCGAGACAGAAGCAGATATTGGGGGATTTATCGCTACTTTCCCCACAATAGAATATCATTATCGTCGAACTAGCAGAAAATACTTTGATTCTGCACTTAACTTACTTTGATTCTGCATTTTTATAATGCTCAAAATGTATCAAAAACACTGCGATGAGAAAAATTTGCGAAAAGTTTCATTTGAAAAATTCCGAAAGATTTTTTGTTATCTGACCGTGGTACAAAATTACGTGGTGCTGTCCTCGGATCTTCCCTTTGGGGATTGATCCCGGACCGTCGCTAATAGCCTGTTGTGTTGCTCCGTGCGACGTTAATTAAAAATACCATAGATAGAAAATGAGAGTTCTGGCGCACATGGGGAGATTGGGTAGGGGTGATAAGACAGTTCCGGTGACGACGTCAATTTTTCAAGATGGCGGCCATTTTGTTGACATGTTGGGTGGAGGAACAAGATGACGTCATGTTATTGACTTGTTGCCATGGTGATGAATGCCTGGTAGCGCCACCTGGTGATAATAGCAACAACCCTATTATTTTTAATTAAAAAGGAATTTCTTGGACTCGAACACGGGACCATGGATCCGAAGTCATGTATGCTAGCCACTACTCCATTGGGACTTTGATATCAGTGGTGAATTGATGTAGTGTTTCCCTTCTCTCTCTCGGACTTATTTTCCTTAATACTAGGAATGTTCTATTTTTAGAAAGTGGTTTGAATAATTGTATGGGGTTTTAATAAATGTTTTTACAAAATAACTGATAGCGCCATCTAGTGAAGGGTTGAACAAGTAAACGTACTTAGTGAAAATATTATGATATACAGGGTGTCCCATAAAGGTTGTTCCGCAATTTATCTTTTTACCATTTGGAGATATGTAGGCAATGTAAATTGCAAAAGTGCACCAAATAAGGTAAGTAATTAAGATATGTGAATAAAATTATCACGTGATAACAATTTAAGCGGATACAGTTTTTAATTTGTATACAACCCCTCTAGATAAAAATCCGAGATAGCAAAAATGTTCCTTACCTGTATCCCTATCGTTAGTAAAAACCATATTTCTGTAGGTTGAATAGTAACGGAGATACAAGAGTTTCCATTTTAAGGGAGCCGTATCTAATTTAGAACGGAAACTGACCCATGGCCAAAAATGAAGAGCTAAGTTCTGCATTGCTGCAGATGGAAAACATTTTGAACATGCGTTGTAAATTTCCTTTTATTTTTATTTAAACCATTTTTTCTACAATATTTTTATTAAAGATTTTTATTCCTTGCGATTTTCATCTGCAGTTGCAATACTACATTACTTTGCACAATATTGCACTTTCTGACCGAAAAAAATGCTTTTTAGCATTGTGTATACGGTCCCTAATCTGACTGCTTGAACAGCTGTGCACAAGCGGTATAAGTTAACTTTTTTGCGTCATTATGCCTCCGTTACTGTTCAACCTACAGAAATGCAGTTTTCTGCTAACGATAGGGATGCTGGTAAGGAACATTTCTGCTATCTCGGATTTTTATCTAGAGGGGTTGTGTACAAATTAAAAACTGTATCCTCTTAAATTGTTATCACGTGATAATTTTATTCACATATCTTAATTACTTACCTTATTTGGTGTACTTTTGCAATTTACATTGCCTACCTATCTCCAAATGGTAAAAAGATAAATTGCGGAACAACCTTTTTGGGACACCCTGTATAAAATAAAATAGATTTACGCCGTTTTCTTAAATTTTAGGCTAAATGACTGGTACCGCCATCTAGTGCTGGAAGAAGTAACAAGTAGTTTTAATGGATTTATTTTCTAGCTGTTGACTTGTATTTTTAGGATGATACTTTAGAATTATTTTTAAGAAAATAATACTATAATGGTGGATTCGAACCCTCAACAAAAGTATTCCCCGCCGACCGATTTGCATGTGATTCGAACCGTTCAGCCGGGAATACCTAGTGATTGACGCTACAATTACGATAGAGTACCTTCATGTGCACTTATAAAAGGGAACTGTTTTAATGAATCATCATTTACGATTATGTCTCCACCTAGAGAAGAACTAGTTTGAACAGTGGTTTTATATATCATTCTATCTCTTATGTTGCATCGATATATTATTGAAATTTGCATGGACGCTCCCTTTGAAACAGAAACGTGGTAAGGACATCGTAGAAGCTTTTAAGAAAATATTTTCCCAAAGAAAGCCTAAATTTCTGCAGACACAGAGTTCGAAAATGTCATTTTCCAGAAGGTTTTGAAGGAAAACCGTATGAAATATTTTACGACTTACAACGCCACAAAAGCCTAGATTGTTGAGCGCTTCAACCGCACTTTAAAAACAAAAATGTGGAAGTATTTTACCAGTCAAAACACTTACAGTTATTTGAATGTATTGCAAAAATTAGTTCAAAGTTATAATCACACTTATCATTCTTCCATAAAAAGAGCTCCCATAGTTGTGAACTATGAAAGTGAGAGAGATGTTTGGTATACTCTATATGGAAAAGTCTCACCTCCTTGCAAATGTGATTTAAATGTTGGTGACGTTGTTCGCATTTCAAAAAAGAAACACGTTCGAGAAGGGATACGAGACGAACTTTACAGAACTATTTGTTGTGAGTGAATGTGTTAAAAGAAGTCCTTCAGTGTATCGAATCAAAGATTTGTTAGGTGAACCTATCTTATGTACTTTTTATCTGCAAGAATTGCAAAAAGTAAAACTGAAAGAAGCTTATCCTATCGATAAAATTATATAGAAAAGAAGCGTTAAGACTACTTTGTGAAGTTTAAAGGTTATCCCTATAAATTTAACCAATGGATTCAAGCCTCGAATATGACAACTCTATAAAAACCCAACACCTTAGCGGATAGATTACATTTGGCAACATGAGTTTGTACTTGACACTTACAAGTGACAATTCTATGGCCTATTTCCCTGAAAATAAAATCTCTCATTATATCACGCGATTGCCTTCCCCTCTTGAACTTCAAGGTGAATGGGAAATTGCTTTAGCACAGTTCATCTACCCATACCCTTGGTATAATGTTAATGATAAAAATAATTTGATTGGCTTTGATTTGGGGGATGGTAAAGTCATTGGTCGCAGAGTTCCACCTGGATTTTACGAAACAGTTCCGGATATTTTGAAAGGTATTTCCCTCGAAGAATTCCAAGATAAGATCGTCTTCCGATTTAATGCAGTCACTAAGCGAGTGTAAATTAAGGTTAAGGGGAAAGCTCGAGTTATTTTACATGACGGTTTATCCCAAATGTTAGGTTTTAACCCTGTTGAAATAGTCTCAGTTCATCCTAACGTTGAAACTGTTGCTGAAAGTACGCTGGTGGCACCCCTGTGCACATTACCGCGTTCTGCTTCTATATACTGACATACGTAGTTGAGTCGCAGATCGTTGGAGATGTATTTGCTCCTCTGCTTAGCATTGTGAATGTTACCGGGAGGTGACGGTGAAGTGATATGCGTAACAATATGATAGACCCCATTATATGCCCGTGAGCAGAAAAATAATTGACACTATAGAAATAGTTATAAGGACGCACCTGAAGACGGCATATCTACTTACGCTTGGGGGCATCATCAAATACAGTAAGTAAAATACTTTTTATTTCCCTTTCTAGGTATTGTAAATAATGTTAAGTGAAAAGTAATCAACTGAAGTGTCAATAGCATAAAGCATATATAAATCTATTTTGTGTATTTTTTTCCTTAAACGTTACATTTAATTTGTAATAATTTCAACGGGTTTTTTTTCCTACGCGTTTATGTATATATGTGTGTAGATATTTTGCTTTTATTCTATAAAAGTTAAAATACGTAACTATAAATTGCGTGTTCATACGAATATTCACTCATGTTTTTAACAGGTGAAACTAGAAGAATCTAACAGCAGTATGGAACGTGATCAAATATTTAAACCGAAAATTATTTTCATTTTTTGTGTTATTTGTAATTTTAAGATTGGTCATGTACATTGAATATACAAACGAAAATCTTTCTGTGTTTTGACGAAGGCATTAATGTTACTGATCATGTAAATGGGATTTTATGTAATAGAACTTTGAAAATGAAAATTGGTCGGAAAATTACTGTTGCTTATAACAGGAGGAATTTAACTTTGTAGCGAATGTCCGCAAGTGCAGAGCGCCCCCTCGCGGTGCATAAAACGTAACTATTCAGTTGACAGCGAGAGCTCATGACAGTAGGATGTTGTTCCCCGAGATCCCCCTTAACTAAATTTACATTAGTTTCTTATTGTACATTTTGTAAATATTTGTGATCGTGTAGGTGTCTGTAATAAATGTGGTTTGTATTTAAACCTGGACTCGTGCTTCCCAAACACAACTCGGTCACAAATAAATGGCGCCCAATCTTGTGGCCCGACTGACCTGAGTCTCGCTGGCAGCTCGAATTACTTTTCAGGAAAGTAGTAAGCATTTTCCAGAAAAGGAACGGCACGTCATCAGAAAGGATCCACATATCACCAAGATATGGAATTATTTACAGATAAGTTTACTTTTAATTTTGAAAGTATTCTGATATTAAATTTTTTGTGGTAAAGCTAAAATTAGTAATCGACCTGATTACAAGTACGTTAAATATTTATATTTAATTTGGATAATTTCTGGTGAAGTGTTCTTTTCCTATGTGGTTATTTTGTCAACCTGACATACTTATATATATCTAAAAAGATATTAATTCCAATTCGTTTGAATAATTACTAATTGAGTTAGTTAATGCAGTCCTTGCATAAAGAAATGTCACCCAGACATATTTAAATATTTTTTTGAAAATATATTAATTCATTTGAATAATGTGTGTTTTAAAAGCATTTGTTTATGTATAAAATATTCATATTTGCTACTTCTGATTTGGTAGTAAAATCTCAGTGTTTTGATTTCAATGAATGTTCTAGAAATGTTCTTAAAATTGTATTCTTTAGTATATCATTTATTATTGATATGGTAGTGTCATTCTTAGCATGATATAATTTTCATTTAACATTAGAATTGATGAAAACTGAATTTTGATAAAGATTATTTCATTACTTAAAAGAAAAGAGTGTTGTCGGTCACATGACCCGCAGGTGTGATTCTTCCTTTCCCGCCGCCAACTGTCTGTCTATATTTTTCTTTTGCTGCTATTTTTAGAATCTGCGTAGGTTGCAATATTTTATTTATTTCTGTTAAACATGTATTTAGCTAGAGCTAGAAAAGAAGACCTTATTAAGTTAGGAACTGAAATAGGGGTAGAATTAAAGGATACACTCAAAATAATTCAGATAAAAAAATTAATAACTGATAGCAAAGACTATGAAGAAGATTTTTGTAAAGAACTCTTAGCAACGATCATTAGTACTCGTTTAGACGAAGAAAGAAAACGACGTGAAGAATCAGAACAAAGGTTAGCGTTAGAGACAATTGAATTGGAAAAACTTAGGCTACAGTCTGCTATTCCGCAGGCTGCTGGGGGTAATGGAGATATACATAAGGATTCAAATCCCAAAGTTGAAATACAAAAGCTTCTACACTGCTGGCCACCCAAATTGCAACACCAAGAAAGACAAGAGATATCACAACAAAATTTATTTTGTAGATAACATGTTGACCAAGTATCAAATGATTAAATTTATAGACTTCTGTGAAGTGTGGTTCCATGGCTAAATCCAGTTGTCTGGCAGAACGGTTCCTCTGACGTCTTTATTTATCGCCAAATATAGGTCTTTCCAAGCGGTTGTTACCCTTGCCCGACCTGGTACTAGTCGTCGGGTAACATCTCCAGTTGTTTAAAACCTGAGCCACAGTTTGGAGATCACACACTAAGGCACATTCAGAATTTGAGACGCTTTGGTTTGGGATCGACCGGATTCCAGCATTCCAATAATTTGTTCCTTCACAAACATGTCCAGTTGGCATCTTTGTGACATCTTTCGTCCTTATTGATAAAACACAACGGGGTGCCAGCTCAGGTGTCGCCTCGTCATCTGACCGTGGTTCAAAATTACGTGGTGTTGTCCTCGGATCTTTCCCTTTGGGATTGATCCCGGACCGTCACCAATAGCCCGTTGTGTTGCTCCAGTGTGACGTTAATTGAAATACCCCCCCTGTCACGAAGGCTGTAATTCAAAATGTGTTATTTAATGTATTATACGTGCCTTTTTAACTATTAAGCAAGTTTTTCTAGACCATAACTTTGCAGCGTTTATTTCTTTGTCAACCAAGAACAGCGAAATATTGAGGTTTTTGTATACATTAGATTGATGTTTGGTAGGTAGGTATTTTAAATAACGTCACAGTGGAGCAACACAACGGGCTATTGGTAACAGTCCGGGCTGAAATACGAAGGGAAAGATCCGAGGAAAACACCACGTAATTATGAACCACTGTGAGATGACGAGACACCTGAGGTGGCACCCAACTCTCCAAACTTAAACACCATGCGAACGTGAGGACATTTGAGACCACGACAGATTTAACGTACACCGTCCCCCTTTGTAAACGACGGTGATTGGTTAGATTCGAGATCGCAACCCTGCGGCTGCTAATCCGTTACTCTTCCAACCGGGCTGCCGCTGCCCGAAGTTTGGTAGCTAGATGAATTAACCTCGCACTAGAGCAACCAACGGACTGTTGGGTCGGGGATCAATCTTGTGGGGATAGATCCAATATTACGAGGACAACGCCTCGTAATTTTGAACCACGGTCAGATGACGAGACACCTGAGCTGGCACCCTACTCTCCAAACTTCCACACCATGCCAATATGAGGCCACGACAAATTTAACGTGCACCAGCGTACACGGTCATTGGTTGGATCGAGTTTTGAACTTGCCAGTCCGTTACTCTTCCAACCGGGCTACCGCTGCGCCTCAAATAATAGGAAACACAAATGCAAAGAAATGGTTAATGAACAATAAAGGTTAAAAATCTTTGATTATAGGAGAATTTCAGCAATTACTGATCAACGCAATTTGATTGCTCGGCATATATCGCAAGCTCTCAAGAACAGAGAAACGACAAGAGGGTCACCAAGAAGAACCGATAGCTGTCAGTATATTTTGACAGTTGGAGGGAATAAGATTAAAGAATGCCAGAAATTTTGATGGTCACCCTTAATACTACTGGTTCTACGGTAGGTATTTTAATTAATGTCGTACTGGAGCAACACAACGGGCTATTGGCGACGGTCCGACTACTGGTTCTATGATACGCACTAGTATAAAAATATTTCTGACACTGGCATAGCAGAACCAGATATGAGGGGACGTCACCCAGCAACAAATAAACCATCCCTCGAGACAGAAGCAGATATTGGGGGATTTATCGCTACTTTCCCCACAATAGAATATCATTATCGTCGAACTAGCAGAAAATACTTTGATTCTGCACTTAACTTACTTTGATTCTGCATTTTTATAATGCTCAAAATGTATCAAAAACACTGCGATGAGAAAAATTTGCGAAAAGTTTCATTTGAAAAATTCCGAAAGATTTTTTGTTATCTGACCGTGGTACAAAATTACGTGGTGCTGTCCTCGGATCTTCCCTTTGGGGATTGATCCCGGACCGTCGCTAATAGCCTGTTGTGTTGCTCCGTGCGACGTTAATTAAAAATACCATAGATAGAAAATGAGAGTTCTGGCGCACATGGGGAGATTGGGTAGGGGTGATAAGACAGTTCCGGTGACGACGTCAATTTTTCAAGATGGCGGCCATTTTGTTGACATGTTGGGTGGAGGAACAAGATGACGTCATGTTATTGACTTGTTGCCATGGTGATGAATGCCTGGTAGCGCCACCTGGTGATAATAGCAACAACCCTATTATTTTTAATTAAAAAGGAATTTCTTGGACTCGAACACGGGACCATGGATCCGAAGTCATGTATGCTAGCCACTACTCCATTGGGACTTTGATATCAGTGGTGAATTTTAAGATTGGTCATGTACATTGAATATACAAACGAAAATCTTTCTGTGTTTTGACGAAGGCATTAATGTTACTGATCATGTAAATGGGATTTTATGTAATAGAACTTTGAAAATGAAAATTGGTCGGAAAATTACTGTTGCTTATAACAGGAGGAATTTAACTTTGTAGCGAATGTCCGCAAGTGCAGAGCGCCCCCTCGCGGTGCATAAAACGTAACTATTCAGTTGACAGCGAGAGCTCATGACAGTAGGATGTTGTTCCCCGAGATCCCCCTTAACTAAATTTACATTAGTTTCTTATTGTACATTTTGTAAATATTTGTGATCGTGTAGGTGTCTGTAATAAATGTGGTTTGTATTTAAACCTGGACTCGTGCTTCCCAAACACAACTCGGTCACAAATAAATGGCGCCCAATCTTGTGGCCCGACTGACCTGAGTCTCGCTGGCAGCTCGAATTACTTTTCAGGAAAGTAGTAAGCATTTTCCAGAAAAGGAACGGCACGTCATCAGAAAGGATCCACATATCACCAAGATATGGAATTATTTACAGATAAGTTTACTTTTAATTTTGAAAGTATTCTGATATTAAATTTTTTGTGGTAAAGCTAAAATTAGTAATCGACCTGATTACAAGTACGTTAAATATTTATATTTAATTTGGATAATTTCTGGTGAAGTGTTCTTTTCCTATGTGGTTATTTTGTCAACCTGACATACTTATATATATCTAAAAAGATATTAATTCCAATTCGTTTGAATAATTACTAATTGAGTTAGTTAATGCAGTCCTTGCATAAAGAAATGTCACCCAGACATATTTAAATATTTTTTTGAAAATATATTAATTCATTTGAATAATGTGTGTTTTAAAAGCATTTGTTTATGTATAAAATATTCATATTTGCTACTTCTGATTTGGTAGTAAAATCTCAGTGTTTTGATTTCAATGAATGTTCTAGAAATGTTCTTAAAATTGTATTCTTTAGTATATCATTTATTATTGATATGGTAGTGTCATTCTTAGCATGATATAATTTTCATTTAACATTAGAATTGATGAAAACTGAATTTTGATAAAGATTATTTCATTACTTAAAAGAAAAGAGTGTTGTCGGTCACATGACCCGCAGGTGTGATTCTTCCTTTCCCGCCGCCAACTGTCTGTCTATATTTTTCTTTTGCTGCTATTTTTAGAATCTGCGTAGGTTGCAATATTTTATTTATTTCTGTTAAACATGTATTTAGCTAGAGCTAGAAAAGAAGACCTTATTAAGTTAGGAACTGAAATAGGGGTAGAATTAAAGGATACACTCAAAATAATTCAGATAAAAAAATTAATAACTGATAGCAAAGACTATGAAGAAGATTTTTGTAAAGAACTCTTAGCAACGATCATTAGTACTCGTTTAGACGAAGAAAGAAAACGACGTGAAGAATCAGAACAAAGGTTAGCGTTAGAGACAATTGAATTGGAAAAACTTAGGCTACAGTCTGCTATTCCGCAGGCTGCTGGGGGTAATGGAGATATACATAAGGATTCAAATCCCAAAGTTGAAATACAAAAGCTTCTACACTGCTGGCCACCCAAATTGCAACACCAAGAAAGACAAGAGATATCACAACAAAATTTATTTTGTAGATAACATGTTGACCAAGTATCAAATGATTAAATTTATAGACTTCTGTGAAGTGTGGTTCCTGCCAAAATCAGTAGCCAGAGTAGCCGCCATTGTTGGAGATCACCGCTGCCACACGCCTCGGCATTGATTCAAAGAGACTTTGGATGTGTTCTTGGGGTACAGCAGACCAAGCAGCTTCCACACGTTGCCAAAGTTGATCTGGTGTGGCAGCTGGGGATGTATTCTGGGTCAATCGTTGAGCAACCATGGACCACATGTTTTCTATCGGCGAAAGATCCGGAGAGCGAGCTGGCCAGGGAAGCAATTCAATCTGGCGATTGACGAAGAACCCGTGGACAATGCGTGCCACGTGTGGTCGCGCATTATCCTGTTGAAATATGGCTGTGGGCAAGCCCTGAAGGTAAGGAAGGACAACTGGCTCCAACACCTCGGAGATGTAGCGCTGGCTGTTTAAAGTACCGGCAATGCGTACTAGAGGAGTGCGAGAGTGATATCCAATACCGCCCCATACCATAATACCCGGTGCAGGACCAGTGTGGCGGTGCATAACGCAGCTGTTCAGCATCTTCTCTCCACGGTGTCTCCAGACTCGAATCCGACCATCGTGGTGTTGCAGACAGAAGCGTGACTCGTCAGTAAAGACAATTTCATTCCATTCTGCCGTCCACATCCTTCTTTCATCGCACCATTGGCGGCGGAAACGTCTGTGGTTCTGCGTCAAGGGTAGACGAAGCAATGGACGTCTTGCGGACAGACCACTCTGCTGTAAACGGCGTCGAATGGTACGCGCAGACACTGGATGATGCGGTACAGACTGAATGTGCTGTGCTATGGTTCGTGATGTGGCTGAGCGATCCGTCACTGCCATACGCACAATATGCCTGTCATCACGTGAAGTGGTGCACTGAGGTGGATGCGATCGAACACGTCGGTCCGTCGTACCCTCCTGCATCCAACGATCACATATCCGCATTACAGTTGTTTGGTTTCGTCCAACACGACTACCGATTTCCCTGAAAGATAATCCACAATCTCGGTAGGCCACTATCCTTCCTCTGTCGAACTCGGATACTTGATCAAAAGATGATCGCTGTTTTCTACGAGGCATAATTGATCGTTTTTTTGAAAAAACCATAAGAAAAACACAATTGCCGTACTTGAAATCGTCGAAATCTCCAAGCCTTAAATAGCGCTTTGAAGTGGCGCCACAGGCGCGCGTGATGTGCGTCTGCGCTGAAATTCTAATCATTTGCATATCTCACCTCCGCTAATGCATGTTGTAAATTTCATATTATTTGCATGCTTCCTTCAGGGTGTTGCATTTACGGTGGCCAGCTGTGTACCATCCTTTAATCCTGAAGATGGAGATATCGCTCTCTTTATTGTTTTATTTGAAAGGCAGCTTAAACTGTTTAATGTACCTGAAGATTTCTGGGTTGCATATCTCATTAGTGCAATTCCACCTAACATTGCTAATTTAGTCGCTAGAGAAACGGAAGAAAATGCCAAAAATTATGAACATGTTAAAAAGCTATTGTTAAAGCGTTTCCACATGACAGCTGAATGATTTAGGCAGCTTTTCGTGACCCACAAGAAAACTGCAGATATAACGTGGAGGGACTTTTTCTTTGAGATACAAAGCTATTTTGAGAATTGGTTAAAGGAATCAAATGTAACTCAATTTAAAGAACTTAAAAATTTGATGATAGCCGATCAAATGAAGAAGAAATGTCCTCCTGAATATAAGCAACATTTCCTAGACGAATGGAGTGAGTTGATCTCTCCCGAGGAACTCGCTGAGAAATTAGACGAATACGAAAATGTTAGAACCATTTGCGCAAACAGTACAAAGAGGGACAAACCATTTGAAAAGACACGATCACCTAAATGGAGAAATCAGATTAGCACTTTTGCAGATGACCCACCGAATCGAAATAGAACTTTCAACTACTCAAGAACGAATCGAGAAGATAAATCTAAGCCTCAAAAGACCGAAAGGTCACAAACTTTAACATGTTTTGGGTGTGGAAAACCTGGTTTTGTTAAATCCAAATGTCCAATATGTTCGCCCTCGTTGACGAAGCCTGAATTACAAGCCAATAGTCTGAAAATGTATAGCATGTATGTAAATTGTCCAGCATCCATCACGTATGTAGACATAATTATCTGCGGTCAAAAAGCACGTGTTTGTGCTGATACTGGTGCAAGCTGTACTGTAGCTGGTGAACGACTCTATCAGCTGTTTAGAGATAAACAAGTCCCGATGACAAGCAGGACTGTCACTATGTTTTTGGCTGATGGTCAGCTTTCAACTACTAAATCCTTTATCGCCGACTTAATGGTGAATATAGAAGGACGAAATGTTCCCACAACGTTTGTAATATTGCCAGAATCCAAAGGAAATAGAACCCTACTTGGATTTGACTTCTTAGAAAAGGCCGGAATAGTACTTGACCTCCGAAACAGAAGATGGCACTTCTATGATGACCCTCATCATGTGTATCCGTTTGGAGAGGATCTTACTGCAAGCAGTCCTGAACCAGAAAGTAGCATGGTGCTAAATTCGTGTGACTTACGGGAAAATGAAGGAGAAAGTTTGACCCCTGAACAAAGAATACAACTCAACGCCCTGTTGAGAGGAGATGATAGAATTTTCCGTCTAGGGGGAGAAGCTACTCCATACATGAAACATCACATAGATACCGGTGATCACCTTCCCGTGTCAACCCTACCATATAGATTACCACCTTCGAAGAAAGAAGTCTTGAAGAGAGAAATCGACGACCTTTTAGAGAAAGACATCATTGAGGAGTGCGAGTCCCCATATGCCGCACCTGTTGTCTTAGTACCAAAACCGAATGGATCGGTAAGGTTATGTGTGGACTATCGGAAATTAAATGCTATAACAGTAGCGGATACTTACCCGCTTCCTAGAATGGACGATTTAATGCACGACGCCAAGTCAAGCCAATATATGTCTACTATAGATCTGAAATCTGGGTATCATCAAGTTGACGTCAATCCTTCTGACCGAGATAAGAGTGCTTTCGTCTGCTCTTTTGGTACATATCGTTTTAAGCGCATGCCGTTTGGATTAAGGAATGCACCCGCAACATTCCAACGACTCATGGATCAGTTCCGTAATGGTCTCCCTTCAGTTAATTTACTGGTTTATTAGATGATTTGATTGTCTTGTCACCGACATTTGATCAGCATCTTAAAGATTTGAAAGCTGTATTTGATAGACTCGACAAATTCAAATTAACCGCCAATAGGGAAAAATGCAAATTTGCATACACAAAAGTCCAGTACCTGGGACTTTGGATAACTCCAAGAGGTATTGAGACTGATCCAGAAAAGTTATCAGCTATAACAGAAATGCCAAGTCCTAGAAACCTCAAGCAACTCCAATCATTTATTCAAACCTGCTCTTGGTATCGCAAATTCATACCAAATTTTTCAGAAATTGCTAGACCGCTGACATCCCTTACAAAAAAACTGCGACATGGAAGTGGGATGGAGAGCAACAAAAAGCCTTTGAAGCTTTAAAACAGTCTGGTATCTCCACCTATCCTGAAACAAGCAGATGAGACAAGCCCTTTTAGTATACGTACTGATGCTAGTAATTATGCCCTGGGGGCATGCCTCTTATAGAAACATGGATCTGACGAACATTCAGTTGAATATGCCAGCAGTCTACTGAGTTCTGCAGAGAGGAACTATTCGACAACAGAGAGAGAAGCCCTTGCTGTGGTCTGGGCCCTTCAAAAATTCCGTGGTTACGTCGAAGGAAGTGAAATCATCGTGGCATCCGACCACCAACCACTTAGGTGGTTAATGAGCTTTAAGACACCATCAGGACGATTGGCCCGATGGGCTCTTCAGTTGCAAGCTTTTAATCTCAAGATTGAATATATCCCAGGAAGATGCAATTATATAGCAGATATGCTGTCACGACCTACTTGTGAACAAGAAAATGCAAGTTGTGAAGTTCTTACTGTCTTAGTGGACTTTCCCACGCGCTCACCAAAAGAGATTCGAGAAGAACAATTAAAGGATGATGAGCTGAGGAAGATCATTGAGTGTTTCGAAGACTGAAAAAGGAGTAAATTTTGCTAATTGGACAGAAAGAGGATTCATCATGAATCAGGGAATGTTATTCCGTTATTCTCCTACTTCAGATACCGAAGAGGCCCAATTAGTTGTACCAACTCACGAAAGACAAGAAATTTTGAAAATTCACCATGATGCTCCGAGCGCTGGACATTATGGAGCCGATGGAACCTTTGACAGAATCTCAAAAAGGTACTACTGGACCGGAATGCGTTCCTACATAAGTAATTATGTAAAACATTGTGCAGAATGTAATCGGTACAAGCCCTCAAATCAAAAGCCAGCTGGACTGTTAAGAACACCAGTGTATTCTCAACGTTATGAGACTCTTTCCATTGATCTGTTTGGACGGTTTGGACGGACCCGAAAGCTCAAATGGCAAGAGATGGATATTTATTGTAGAAGATTGTTGTACAAGATGGGTTGAGTTGTTCGCTCTCACCCAGGCCACCGCCAGAGAGTGTGCCGTAACATTGATGGAAGAAGTCATATTGCGATATGGTTTGCCCAGAAGATTAATCAGTGACCAAGGCACCCAATTTGTGAGTTCAGTTATGCAACAACTCTGCTTCTTACTGAAAATTAATCAAGATATAACCCCTGTATATCACCCTCAGGCAAACCCCGTAGAGAGGAAAAATCTCGACTTGAAGCCTCGAATTGCCATCTTGGTTCAAGATCGACACGATGAGTGGGAGGATAAACTTCCTGCTATCCGTTTCGCAATGAATAGTGCAAAGTGTGACACCACAGGTAAAACTGCTTCTTTCCTGCAATTTGGACGGGAAATGAGAACCATAGATGATGTGACAAACGACTTCCGAGCCATCGTAGATAATGACAATTTTGTACCGGAAATAACTCCTTATTTGAGAAGATTAGCAAACATTTCTGCTGAGATTCGTGAAAGAATTGAAACGAAACAGGATGATAGGAAGGTGTATGCAGATAAAAGACGTCGTAGAGCTCCTCAGTATCAACCAGGCGATAAAGTCTGGGTAACCCTCCATCCCCTCAGCAGCGCTGTTCATAAAATGACAGCCAAATTCATGCCCAAGAGAGACGGACTGTACATAGTTGTAACTCAGCGTTCTCCTACGACTTACGAAATTGCCCATCCGGACAATCCTGGTGAAATTCTTGGACAATACCATACCTGTGCACTCCGTCTGTGCGAGAACAATGATAGTGCTCCAATAATGCCACTTAGAAAACGAGGTAGACCAAAAACTGAGAACTCTGCTGGTTCCTCCTCGAGGACGATTTCCCGGAACCAGAGGGGGAGTGTAGCGAATGTCCGCAAGTGCAGAGCGCCCCCTCGCGGTGCATAAAACGTAACTATTCAGTTGACAGCGAGAGCTCATGACAGAATTTTGTTCCCCGTGCTTCCCAAACACAACTCGGTCACAACTTATATTTCATGACTTTGTATGTTAATGTAAGAGTATCCGTTTGAGAGGTTGCGTTACAAACAATTTACGAAAATGTGTCTCTTATTTGATTAAGTGCTAAACTATTCTATTTGAAACTAAATCTAAACCTTGTTGAAAGATGCAAAATATCTCATTTGAAAAACGTATGACCAAAGAACTTAACCTCAGAATTGTAACTTTTTCTTTAAAGTATGTGGTGAAATAAAATTCGTTATTTTAAATTCCTTATTAATCGTGTTTATTTAGTTATTATTATTTTTAAATCCTTCTACTTTTTTCTGAAATAGTTTCTAATATATTACTTAAAATGTTTTTAATTAAGGAAAAGACCTAGTAATGTGATTCTTATGTTAATTTGTTCTAAAAAATTAGACTTGAAGACATTTTTCATTTTTTGAAGCATTTGATGTGATTATTGATTACTTTTAATAGATGGTAATGGTAATGGGAAATGATTTTTAAGAAAAAAAGAGAAATAGTGTTTCTAATATATTTCTGAGTAAAACGTTTTTGCTTAAAAGAGTTTCTATTTCTAGTAATTAAGTTAAACTTAATTTTATTTTATGTTCTTTAAATTAGATAATTAAAAAATGGTATATTCTTTGAAACCTCTCACAGTAATTCATGATTGTTAAAGAATAATTTTAATGACACACCATTCAAAACCATCAACATTTATTAAAAGCACGTAAGACGTTACCCAGTTACATTTATTAGAGAATATATTGTACTTATTTTTTTACAGATCTTTCACATACATACCTCTGACCCTATTGAAAATATCTGTTGTATTCAAGCATTCGAAAAAGTCAGTATCTAATATTATATAACAAAAGTTTACAATACTATTACTCTCTTTTACAAAAATCGAAGCAAATTCTTTCCAATTTATAGCATATAAAGAATGTGTAAAAAATTCACAAAATCGTTCATCAGCATTCATGTTCATGCATGCATGTATAGATTGACTGATAATTTCATTTTTGCAACCTAGACAGTCCAGAAGAATATTAATGTTTGTCGCTACACTATCCTTCAGTGAATCTGTAACTTCTCTCCGACCCAGAGGGTTATCAGGATCTCCGTAGTAAGGCGTGCAAACCTCACTAGGAAATTTTCTTTTCACTTCACATTTCACATAATGCGGAAGGGAATATTTCAAGAGATATTTTCAAGGGTTTGGGGTTTTATGGCACAAGGGCCATATTTGGCCATGCTACGCCAGACACAAGACATACAAAATCAATAGACACACAATGAAAGTTTTACTGACACAGAAGAGAGAAATACACGCAGGGGGAATGCACCTGACAAGAATAGAACCTGCGTCACGGTGGTAACGCTAGTATCAATTTATTGAGAATTATAACACCGGTTGATTTTGTTTATTATAATGTGTTGGGTATGGCCGACTATTCCATGAGTCGAGCTCAGAAATTGGTTAAGCAAGAATTAAGTAAAGTCAAGTTGTGTATGTTGGAGTAACCAGTGCTCGGTCATAAGGGTGTACCTGACCCTTTTATTAGGCCCAATTGTAGGACGCGATTCCGTGCCCTATATGCAGGGGGAAGGGTGGTTGATCTTTTCACCCCAACTTTATTAATGAGTATAAATTAAAAATAGCAAATACAAAAGCAAAGAAGAGCAACGGAGACACGTATCCCGAGGCCCGGAGACGTCTCGGCAACAGAATGAACAGTTGTCCAGGGGACCCCAAGCAGCGGCAGGTCCACAGCATGAAAGAATAAAAGAACAGTAAACACAAAAGTTAAATCAGCAATTAGTCTAAGGTAAAACAGGACAGGACACTTATTTAAAACTCGTAGCACAATTAAGAACAGATACAGTGCACAGTGGCAGAGGACCTTCACGGGGCGTGAACTGTCACCATCCAAAGGCCAAAATCCTAAACATAAAAATTTAAACTTAAAATTCCATATCTAAAACACTTATTTATGGTTAAAATTGCCGAGATGAGATGAATAATTTACAATGTGAGATCACTCCCCGTAGGGGTTGTTATGAATAGTATTAATTTCAAAAATTTAAAATCATAATAGTAGCAAATAAAAAAGCTTAAAAAACAGTATTTACAAATAAATTTGGTGAGATGAGATGAGTATATTGCAGTGAAGTCGCACCCCGCGTAGGGGGTTGTAATATAAATAAGATTAATTTAAATTTAAAATCGCAAAGAACAGATAGGCGGAAGGCCACCTGATCAATATTTTAGATATATTAGAGATATTTTAATCATAAAAAGTCAAGATGGGGAGGCCGTCCGCCACCCACCCCAGCAGCCAGCACAAACATTTTTATTTTAAATTTTGAGATGTTATTGTTTAGCACCCCACTCAGCCACTGGGGTTTGTTTGATTCAGTAGGTGAGGTGTTGTAATGCATTGGTGTGTTCAGTGGTTCAGTAATCAGTCAGTTCTATTAACGATAGCAAATTTATTTTAACGTTAACAAGTTCAGAGATTGGAGCTATTATGAGGTGCACTGACCTTCTACTGGCATTCAGTTTTTGCGTTTGCCTACCAACTTCTTACCAGCGTTTGGCTGCCAATAACTTCTTACCATTTGGCGCGCTTAGTGCCGTCTGGGGTATTTCACACTCCCCACCTGAACTCTTTCAGAATTCACATAAATTACCTCTTGAACATATAATACTCCAAATATTAATCAGATGCAAATCACAATCAATATGTACATAGATATACGTAAATTCAAGTTAATAAATTTAATACTTCTTTTTTCAGTTCAAGGTTAGGCAATTTTAACAAGAACATATTTTTTCCAATTCAATAACACAGAAATACACTAAATCAAGATGTTGAACTATACACGTAAATTTTATCAAGTAATATAATTTCAATTCAATTATGAATAATCAAACTATTCACAATATTCTACAAATACTAATTTTTAGGATTAGTGAGAAATTAAACTAAATTAGAGAATATGAGAAAATAAACGGTTAATTTTCATCATTAATTTCAAGATTACATAATAATTGTACAGGTCTTTTAATATTCCCAGATTGAGTTTTAATTAGACAGGAAGGGATTTTTCCGTCTCTTCCTGGAAATATTTCTATAATTTTACCCATAGACCACAAGTTTCGTGGGCAACGATCATCAAGAATCAAATCATTAACCTTAAAATGAGTTGTTACGTTTGTTGGAGGACACACGTTTGCAGATCTTAAAGAGAGGAGATAATGTTTTCTCCAACGTCTCCAAAAGTGATTAAGCAATGCTTGCTGATGTCTGTATCGTTTTACCGTAGCACTTCTTGAACCACACAAATCTTCCCTTGAAAATTTTGAAACAGGAAGACCAATTAATCGCCTCCCAATTAAGAAATGTGCAGGAGTTAATGATGAGGGCTCTGAAGGATCATCATAAATGTAAGTTATTGGCCGTGAGTTAATCATGGCTTCAATTTCAATAAAAAGCGTTTCAAGCTCATTCACCGTGAGCGTTGAGCGGCCAACAGTTTTTCTTAGACAAGTTTTAATGGTTCGAAAATGCCTCTCCCAGAACCCTCCCCACCATGCTCCTTTCTCAACAATAAACTTCCATTTAATACCATGGGAAGCAAATAAATTTTGAACAGATGGGTGGTTTATGCGACTCCAGATCTTTTTGAACTCAATTTCTGCACGCTTGAAACCTTTAGCATTGTCCGAATAAATTGTGGAACACAGACCACGTCGTGAAATGAATTTCCGAAAAGCTAAAAGGAATGATTCTGTTGACATAGATGGAACTAATTCCAAGTGAAGAGCTCTCGAACTGGCACAGGTAAAAAGAAGCAAGTAATGTTTGGCATTACTGTCCCTAGTAAAGAATGGACCAGCAAAGTCCACACCAGTCACAGTAAACGGAGGAGATTGGAGCACTCGATCGGGTGGTAAAGGTGCAGTTTCCTGCGTACCAGGACTTACTCTGTACCTTCTGCACACGACACAACTATTCAAAACAGTTTTAACACACTGGCGACCCTTAATTATCCAAAACTGTTCTCTGACTTGGGCCAGAGTCGCTTCAACTCCGCAATGGAACACTTTATTGTGGCACTCCACAACCACAATTTCGGAAAATTTGTCTTTACAAGACAACAATATCGGGTGTTTCTCCTCGATCTCAAAATCGGAAAATTGAAGCCTTCCCTTAAGGGGACCAGTGCACAAAAATCTTTCAAATTTTCGATTTTATTTTTTTCAATTTAAATGAATGTTTATACTTTTCTGCTTAAAATGATACATGATTTATGGAAATACGTTGAGTAGAAGTATTTTAAATAATTTTTTGAAAAATACTTGTACGTCCGTTTTTGTCATTTAAAGGGCTTCCATCTTTGTTTACATGTCTTGAACAAACGCCCAAAACGAGAAGCCCATTAGAAAACTTTATTTACCAAGCCACACTATTTAATTTATCTATTTTATTTTGTATCTATTTTGCTACTTTGGCAACAGTAATGATAACTGTGACTGTGTTTGTGAATAATGTTTGTTGTTTGAATTTGAAATCCAAACTCGTTTGCAGGTGTTCTTGATCTTTTGCAAATAATCTAAATCTGTCTAGCTGTGTATAATTTCCGTCTACATTTGTCTATTTTGAAGTAATTTAAACAGTTTATTTCGAGAAATATGCCACGTTTCACTAATAAGGTGTTTAAAAAGCGTAGAAGTGTTGGCAAAGCGAATGTTGTAACTTCTAGTAATACTGATGTAACTAGAGATTCGACAACTAACTCTTGTCATAATGATCAGTCGTCGTCAGCGAAGAAATTAAATATATCAGCGCATTCAGAAGTATCTGTTTGTTCTCAAGAAACTCATACTAATGAAATAATTAATTTAGAATTGCTCTCAAAAGTTCTTTGTGAAAGTGTTTGCTGTAGAAATTGTGGTGGTGTTGGCTTATCAATCAAAAGCAAAACTCTTCATGGTTTAGCATCAATAATTATGCTGTTTTGCACAAACTGTGAATTTAGTGTTGAATTTTGTAATTCCAAGGAGTGCACAACAAATATCGAAGGGAATTTCAAATTATATGAAGTGAACGCTCGACTTACCTATGCGTTTCGTTGCATTGGAAAAGGCAAGACGTCCGCAAAAGTGTTCAACGGAATAATGAATCTGCCGTCTCCATCATTTCGTTATTTCAAACGTAATGATATATTAGCTGATGCCGTACAAAAAGTTGCTGAAGACTCGATAACCAGTGCTACTGCAGAAGCCGTTTTGAAAAATGATGGTGCTGCAAATATCCCTGTTGCATTGGATGGTTCGTGGCAGAAAAGAGGTTTCAAATCTTTGAATGGAATAGTCAGCTGTCTCAGTGTCGAGTCTAGTAAGGTGATTGATGTAGAAGTGTGCACAAAGTACTGCAAATGCCCAAACAAAGATGCACATTTACCAGATTGTTCTTCAAATTATAGTGGAACAAGTGGTGGCATGGAAGTTCAGGGTGTCTTGAATATCTTTGAACGTTCCAAAGCTAAAGGCGTTAGGTACAGCCATTACTTAGGTGATGGGGACTCAAAAGGTTACAAAGCTATCACTGACGCAAAACCTTATGGTGATGAACTAGTTGTTGAAAAGTTAGAGTGTGTTGCACAAGTAAATAAAAGAATGGGCAGCAGGTTGCGCCGGTTGAAAGAAACCTCACGTTCAAAGAAACTTTCAGATGGCAAGACATTAGGTGGTAAAAACAGACTAACGGATAATGAAATTAATAATCTGCAGTCTTATTATGGTATGGCAATTAGAGGAAAGCAGTCGGTCGAAGAAATGAGACGTTCTATATGGGCAACCTGGTTTCACAAAATGTCCACTGATAATATACCACAACATGGACTCTGCCCGTCAGGTGAGAATACATGGTGCAAATTTAACAAGGCACAAGCTGAAGGCAAAACCTATTCACACAAAAATAGTTTACCTGCTCCAATAATGGAATACATTAAACCAATATACAGAGATCTATCTGATCCTCAACTTTTGGAACGCTGTCTTCATGGCAAGACACAAAATTGTAATGAGAGTTTTAACTCTGTTGTTTGGTCGAGAGTTCCAAAAAATGTATTTGTTGGAATCACATGCCTAAAATTTGGTGTATATGATGCTGTGTGCACGTTTAATGAAGGGAACATCAGTCGGTGTAAAGTTTTAGAAAAACTGGGTATTGAACCTGGAGTGAACATGCGTCGTGCAATGAAGCAAGGTGACAATGAACGACTTATGTATGCCGAAAGAAGCTTTCGTACCTTAAGTACAATTGCAAAAAGATGCAAAAGTGCTCATAAGAGTTCTATGAATAATATATGTGATGATCCAGATTATGGAGCTGGAAAATTTTGAAGTATGGTCAATTTTATGCTTTAAACTTCAATATCTCAAAATGTGTATTTTTCCCATAAAAGGAACATTTTTTCAAAATCTATTCAAGCAAATATAAAAAAAAATTGGTTTACAAGTGTATCATACCCTATAACATATTTTAACACAGGCATTTTTTTCTATCTGCTCAGAAAAGTTTATTTTGAGTGTTAAAAAGGATGAAAATTGGTCATTTTCCAAAAAAAAAATTGGAGTCAAAGAAAAAAAATTCTCAAAATTTCAAATTTTAAGTTTTTTAAAAATCCCTGTGTTAAAGTGTTTAAAAGTGTCTTCATAACCTGTATAAAAAAATTCAAGTCAATACATATAAAAGATTCTGAGAAAATGTTCCTTAAAATATGACCATTTTAACATTACTGAGATAGGACTGCACCGGTCCCCTTCAGTCTAAGACCTGAGTATTTTATTGAGAAAGGCTCGCCCGTAGCCTTGAAGGAGAATCCTCCGAGAAATCTGTGCAACTGTTCGTCCTAGTAGTGGAGATTGATCTCATCCGAACTGGAAAAGACTGAGATATTCTGCCTAGGGACTCTATACTCATCTGAGTATTGTTATTGAGAAAAGGCTCGCCCGTAGACGTGAATTAGACTCCTCCGAGTAATTTGTGAGAGGTTCGCCAGCTGCCGTAAGAAGCGCCTCGATAAAACTTTGGACTTTCCAATGAACTATCTTTAAATTAACTCTTCATTCATTTCACCGACTACTTGTACAAAATTTGTAAAATAAATCTATTAGTCTAGAAACGGATACTTTTGAATGGTAACTAGTCTAAGCTACCCGTGAACCAAGACGTTACAGACTAGTTACCTAGGTCCAAAACATTTCATGGCACCGGTTATAGGTTAAAATCAAACTAATCGAAGCCGTTCGAAAACCAGATTTGAAAACTTTGCTTATGCATGGCATTTGTTGTGCTGTTTTATTTACTCCATCATGTGATTAACTTTGCTAACCCCTCTTCTACAAAAATTTATATTAAATTAAAAAAATTCAAGCAGTGTCATAGCGTAAATAACTGGCATTTTTGTTCAGGGAATATAATTTTGAAATCTTCCCTCCTGTTTATAAAAAGTACCCTTTTCCATTTCAATCGGTACTAATGAGCTCTCTGCACAACAGCGAGAGAAGTATTTCCTTAACTATTTCTATCGATGTTACAAGTTGAGTCCTTTCCAGTTCTGTGACTGGAAAAAAGTGAGAAATATATTGTTCTTTTTGTCATTAGGGAACTCCGCATTTTAATACTCATAATTCAGAAACGACTGGGTTAAATGACTTGAAATATGGCATTCGAGGCTAAACTTTGATATAAATTCTAAATTTTACAAAAAAATTGGGTGTTTGTATGCAATTTATTATGAAGACAATCCCTTATACAAATTTTATGCATATGAATTTATAAAAGTTATAGAAAACAATATTTGCTTTGGCAAAAGAAAATAGTTGATTTTACAAGGGATGGATACAAAGTAGTGGCAACACATCGATAGATCAGATATGCCTTTATTATCACAGTTAAAAACACTTACATTCCTTCAATATAATCACCTCTCATGTCTACCACCTTCTGCCAAATGACAGGTAGGCGCCGTACACCATCAGCACATCCACTTCTGTTGATGTCCCGCAACGATCGCTATACATCACGGATAATCTCCTCCCTACTGTTGAAATAGATCCCTCGTAGTGGTTCTTTCATTTTGGCGAAGTGATCCTAGTCACACGGACTCATATCCGGTGAGTATGGCGGATGTTCCAGTACCTCCCACCTCCACCGTCGCAGGAGATCCGTGACAGCGTTCGCAGTATGAAACCGTGCATTGTCATGGAAGATTATTGGATTCGAAGGCAACAAGTGGTGTTGCTTTCTCCAGAGTGCTGGACGCAGATGATGTCTCAGGAATTCACAGTAGTAGGCAGCATTAACTGTCTGTCCCGGAGGTACAGCATGGTGCAATATCACTCCGTCAATGTCATATGCAACAATGAACATCACCTTCCGATGATACAGCGCTGAGCGCACCTTCTGTGGACATGGCGAACCAGGATGTCTCCATTCATTGGATTGTCGTTTCAAACGTGGTTCGTAGGAGCGAGCCCACGTTTCATCCGTTGGGACGATCCGTCGAATGAAACTGTCACCTTCCCTCCTTCGGTATCGGTTGAAAAGGTCCTGTGCAAGTGCATAATGATGCCAACGTTGCACATATTGTAACATTCACGTTGTAAACATATTGTTATGACGCTTTCTCTTTCGCTCCGCACGTCAAGCCACCTCAAAATACTATCGAATCAAAATCACCTGTCTCCGCACACCACATGCCTTCACGTGACTGTCTTTTATCAGCTCAGAGGATGCCAGCGCTATCTGGTGCGCATACGTCGAAATACAAAGTTATTGCCATTAGTTTTTATCCAACTCTTGTAGATTTGAGTTTTATAAACACAAATGGATTCCGATGTTACCAGAGCTTAATAATAAATAACTTAATGTTTTGAAACAGTTACTCCTTGTGTGTGTGAATATTTCAGTACCTCCAGATTATCAAATATAAGGAAATTGTCTTGTTACACATACGGTGTAAAATTTTTTTCTTCAACTAACCAATATTTTAGATCAGAGTAATCAATTTAAATGTTTTTAAAAGAAAAATATAGGTATATGCGAATTATTTAATAATTAAAATTCAATAATTTAAATTCAATTAGAAGCAAATTCATCAAGTATTCTAATGCATATATCTTGATTTTAATGTTTGATTAATTATGAAATTTAATTTAATTTATGTGAAATAAAAATATCGATATATTTTAATCTGCAAAATCCAGTTATGAGCAAGGGGCTTCTAAGTTACCTGCGCATAATAGCTCAAAATGACGATCCATCACTGTCAGGAAGAGAAAAAATGTCTGAAATAGTTTATAGAGGGGAAAAGTATCTTTAGAGAAAGAAATAACGGGCTTAATATAAAATACGGCTCATCGGCGGAAAATGTTTTATTCAATTTAAATTGTAGGTTTATTGAGTGGTATTGTGTGATTAAATTTTAAAAAATTAAACGATATTTCATTTGTTCTGGATGAAAAGAAAATCCTAGGTTCGAACTGGATTCCTGAGCGTTGTAATCCGCGACGCTACTAACTGAGCTGTGCATTACGCTTACTTAGATGACTACTAAAGGATTTTAAAATATCAATACAAGCATTCCGTTGCTACGAGTGGCTGTGAGATACTTTACAATCAACCAATCAGATTCAGTCCCAATTTAGAATCACAATCACAGATTAGAATCACAGTTATTCTTCTATAATTATTTTTTCACTTTTGCCCTCTTTTATTCCTTCAATTTCACCACTGTCACCATCTTTACTTCTTGTCACAATTTTAATTTATTGTTAAAATTTACCCTTCTGCCCTCCCTTTCACTTGTACAAATCTTTCACGTTATCTCCAAGCCACCATCTTGCTCTTTTTTTAAATCCGTTATTCTAGATAGGACGGATCTGGCAATGTTCTGCTCTCCTGGCTTGTGCGGCAACATTCGGTAAGGTACCGCTGTGGCATATTGATTCCTAAACTTGGTAACAGGTATTATTTTTATGATTTTTCTCTCTTTATATATCTCTAAATATATATATTTCAGATGCACACTGGAGAAAAAGTACTTTGTTTTCAATGAAAACTGTACTAATACATGTATTGTATTAGGGCATTAATTTCTTTGCCCTTTTAAACTAATTTGAATTGGTTATTTTGGACTTTGATTGCATTGTAATGTGGACTTAAATTAGTAACTGTTCTTAAGTAAATGCATTTATTTATCCACAAGAAAGTACTAATGCTTACAGCTGTGTACTTCCTGTTTGCAGAACTGCTTTAGTTGAACCAATATCTGCAAAAAGATTAGTTGCGACTATTGACAAAAGCAATCTTTTTAAAGAAAGTCAAGTTTTGGTATCGATCTGACGTAAAATGTTACGCAGATTTGAAATCCGTTGAAATTTTGACTATCTTTAACCATTGAAAAGATAGAAACTTGGATTAGGGAAATAAAAAAACACCATTTAATGCAGAGAAACTGATCTTGAAAAAAGCGGAAAGGCCGTACACATGGACGCTCGAAAATCTCTTATCAAATGCGCTTTAGGAAACTCGACATGTGAATAGGGCCATAATATTAGACTTTCAATGTTTATATTAATGCGTTGTAAATCACTAATGCAGGGGTCGTACTTGTCCTGAAATTCCTGAAAAAAATAATACGTCCTGAAATGTCCTTAATTTTTGTATTTTGTCCTGAAATTCCTGAAATTTTCTCCGACATTAAATGTTTACCCGTTAAAGTGTCCATTTTCCCTCTTTTGCTCGTCCCCTTACGGACGGCCTGTCTTATCTATTACGGACGAATGAAAAACACCCAAGTTCGCCATGACGTCATACGCTGCTTCTTCCTCAACCAATGATGTGTTAGCGTCTCTCCATCCGAATTTATGTCTAGTCAAACTCCTCGCGTTGTTTTTAAAAATGCCTCGAAATACAAAATTTTCAGAAACGTGGATTTCTTCTGAAAGAACAGATAAAAACGGTGATTTAATCAGTAGCTGGTGCCGAGGATGTTCGGAAGACAAGTTCGCCGGATTTTGCAAAGTATGTGATAAGAAGTTCAGCGTTCAAATATGGGATTTGCTCAACTAATATGCTAAGTGTTCAAAACATCAAAAAAGAATAAAAGAACCGAAAGGGTAAAGATGTAGAATCCGAGGCATGTTTGTCGCCAAGCAATTTTTGTCGCCAAATCAAGATGGCGTCCAAAGCCAGTATGTTCGTTAAAAAAAACTGGGACCTTCCTACACTTAAAACCTTTGCATAGGGTTGCCATAAAGCTGGATCAAAACACCAAGGTTACCATGTTTGGCGATAAATCGCTAGTGCCTCGGATTCGACATCACCAATTCTTGAATTGATTCTGAATTTAATTTCAGACAATGGACTAAGCATTGATAAAGTCATTCAATGCTCTGTGGATGGTCCTAAAGTCAATCTATCATTTCTGAAAAAGTTAAATGCACATTTAAATTCATTGCGCATTCGAAATTTAATTGATGTTGGAATGTGTAGTCTGCACGTCGTTCACAATGCCATGAGAAAGGGTATGGAAGAACTAGACTGTGATATAGACAGATTTGTATTGGATATTTTTCAGTGGTTTAAGTTGTCAGCAGCGAGAAGAGGACTTTCACAAAGTTCAGATTGAAACGTTGGTGGATTCTGCTGCAGACCATGTGTTTAGGAGGCATGTTGAAAGCAGATGGTTAACCCTAGGCCCTGTTTGTGAGAGGATAATTGAGCAATATCCTGCTCTTTAAGAATTTTTTCTTATTATTGAGAAGAAGAATAGTGAAAAATGCAAAGTTTCAAAATTTTTGAGATCCGATAAATTTACTATATTTACATTTCACTGTTTTTTGCTAATACTTTTGTGTCATATCTCATACTGTTCCAGATGGAGACCCCCTGATTTATATTTCGTTTAGCAAGCCGAATGAATTAGTGAGGAACATAATGCGTAATTTTATAAAAACTGATGTTGTTGGAATAAAAGAAGGGTTGCCCCTTTGCAATGTTAATTGTAGTGAAACCAGTTCTTGGTTACCCCTAAAACGTATTGAAGTTGGTTCCGGAGCAAAGAAATTGCTCGTTTGGCCAGATCATAAAAATTTCCTCCACAACATCCGAAGTGTGTACATAAAAACATGCAACTATTTACAGAAAAAATTGCCTCTTTCCAGTCCATTATTGCATGACCTGCAATATATACATCCATCTAAACAACAGGATTCCAAATCAAAGGAGGCTATAACCCGCCTTGCTGATCACCTGTTAAAGGTCACAAAAACAAACCAATTCTGTGATGCTGTGAAATCTGAGGTACAAATTCACCTATGCGAGAATGTAGAGAAAGAACTTGCTTCTTTCGAAATAAGTCATGACATTTGTCATTACTGGGAACAAATATCACAAATGAAAGACCTTTCTGGAGTACGAAAGTATGATCATCTGACGAAATTAGTTAAGGCATGTTTAACTTTATCTCATGGCAATTCGACACCAGAGCGTGGATTTTCATCCAACAATGCGATTGTTACTCAAGAAAGGTCATCACTGTCAGATATAGGTATTCGATCATTGCGTGTTTGCAAAGATATTTTGCAAAGACAAAATTCTATATCAGATTTGATTAGAAAGGAGTTGATTAAATTTATGCAGAAAGCACATGCTGAGTATACATCGTATTTGGAGCAGTTGAGAAAGGAGAAAGAAAATAATTCTAGGAAAAGAAAGCTAGAATTAGAAAAGGAAGAAGCAAGGAATCTTAAGAAGAGGGAGAAAGAAGCACTTAATGATGTATTTCTGCTCTTAATGTGCAAGAAAATGAACATCTAAAAGATGAAGCTGCTGCTCATCATCTAATGAAAGATGCATCTGAGAAATTAAATGATGCTGTAAAGAATAATGACTTTCAAGCAGTAAAAGTTGCCCAGATAATGTTGGAAGCTGCTAATGAAAAAATAAAATTAGTATCACAAAAGCTAGCAGCTACTAGACAAAAAATTGCAGAAATTAAAAAAGAAACTATTATAAATTTTTATTTTATTCTAAAGAACATTGCTTCTACTTTGAACCATAGCCCGTTGTGTTGCTCCAGTGTGACGTTAATTGAAAAATACTAATACCAATCTACTTTCAACCACCATAACACGAGTTCCAATTCTCTCTCTCTTTCTTATTTTTATTATTATTTTTTAATTAATGACATTGCAATTTTTGTTTTGAAATTTTCTGCAAATATTTTTTTACCGTTATATACAAAAAAATATGTAAAATTGAGGCAGAATCGGTTTTGTGATACCTGATTTATCGCCGGGAACCTTGCAAATTTACAGATTGTAGCCAAATTTGGGGTTCCTTTATTGTGGTGATGAATTCTTGTGCAGTGTATAAACTTAAGTAAAAGATTAATTATCTTAAAAATATGAAAATTTACATTTGATTTTTTAAGTTGAATTATGTGTATTTGTATAATAATACATTGTATGCTGACTATGTCATCAATCCTAAATGTAATATTATTTTTCTTTAAAACTTGGATTTTTAAACAAAAATCATAGGTCAGGTGAAGTAAAATGATTATAATAATTAGCCTAAAAAAAGTAACAGTTAAACAGATTTATTGTTTAAAAAAGCAAATAAAAATTGTAGCAATTCTGAGATAGTGTAAAGTAAAATATGTGTGTGTGTCAAAAGTGTAAATATTTTATACAATTTTAGGAGTGTAGCTTAGCAAAGTTGAAAGAAGCCAATTTTATGGTCATTTTACCCCACCTGACCCTATTTAAGCTTGAATAACAAAAGAGGTCATATTGCGTTAACTCAGTTTTCGTAATTTATTGTCCTGAAAATGTCCTGAAATTTACTAAAAATGCTGTCCTGAAATTTGAAATTTGGCAGCACTACCCCTGCTAATGTCCACATCACTATTTCCTGCGTTTATATTTATGGGTTCCTGTGTTTACATTACTGTTTCCTCGGGTCATTTTGTCTCATGCAGTCCTTTTTATGATATGCAGTGAATCAGTTTCCTCTGAGTAGGGATGGGGGAAAAAAAGAACTGTTCTTTTTCACCTGTTCTTCAAAAAGAACGGGAACAGCCTGTTCCACTTTTCACAAAAACCTGTTCTCGGTTCTTTTTGTTAAAAGAAACATTGCAATTTTTTATACTTCGATTTTAAACAGGTGGGAATTTTGCAAAGTTATCTTTTCTCGAATTTTCTAAGTTCGCAAAAATGTTCGTATATTCTAAATTATGGTAAGTCCGAAACACAGCTGTTCATCCTACAGTTCGTGACTCACTGTTTCCTGTTGATTCATTCATACGTTCTCTGTCCATAAACCTACTCCCTGCTCTGAGACTACTTCCTGTTTGAGAGCAGGAATCAAATTTACCGAAGGAATCGATTCCTGCTCTCAAACTGATCCGACCCTGTTCTCCGTTCTCGGATTGTTTTACTTCCTGTTCGGAAAATGATTCCTGCTCTCAAATTGTTCCGATCCTGTTCTCCGTTCTCAGAGCAGTTCTCTGATCTCGGAGCTGTTCTCCGTTCTCAGAGCAGTTCTCTGTTCTCGGAGCTGTTCTTGATGAACGGTTCGCGGAGCTGATCTCGATGACTGCTCCAGGAACTGTTCTCGACTGAACCAAGTCCCGGCGTCTGTTGAATTTGCGAGGAGATTTGCATAATAATTGTGAAATTTTATAATTGTTAGGCAATGACATAATGATGAATTTTTAGTTTTAAACAAATTAAATTTTTTTTAAATATTGCCGATCAAGATTCTGTTGTCCAGCTTTCTTCCTGGTGGTGTCGCCTCTACTCGTTCTTAGGATTTGCAATGCTTTTAACTTTATTTTAAAACCAAATTTTACAAAATGGAAAGCAAAATTTCAAATGTGTGGACATATTTCACTGTGAAAAGAAAATTCGGATCGGGTGTCATGCTCTCTATAAGTTGAAAAGGGATCTCATTAAGTCAGGTATTACGATTTTAAAGACATCTCGGAAATAAGAATCCCACCATAAAACTAATGTGTTGAAAAGCGAAAGTAATTTTTTGACTTGAATTTTTTATGTTTTAAACGTGTTTAGATAGATCATATAATATTAATCTGTTTTTCAAACCAATTTTACTTTCCAAGTGGTAATCCCGGTATGCGTTTTTTGTGTTTATAATCTCTTTTATAAAGGGCAACTCCCTATTGCATAACGTGATTCAAAATTACCTGGTGTTGTCCTCGGATCTTTCTCTTCGGGATGGATCACGGACCGTCGTTTTATTGACTTAAAAATGGCATTAAAATCTAAAAAAAATTATTACTTTCGCTTGCGTATTTGTTTTGTCCTAGGCACTTCATATCTGTTTGGAAAACTACTTGAGATGGTTCAGATGTGGGACATTATTAGTTGCCACTGGGGAGAGAATTTAAACGTTTCGATTTGCAAGAACGTTTTCCAATTTACGGAAAAATTCTGATTTTCTTTTCTCAATTACTGATAGTTTGGCGCAACTTGACTTGCCCCTTGCGCTATAAAAAATCAATCAACCGATAACAATACGAAGACTCCGAGTCATTTGTATTTTTTTATATATATGCACGCCTATGCAAAGTACTAACAAAGATGACGTCAACAAAATTCGGTTCCTGTCTATCGCGAAAGCTGCTGGCGCCAAATAGTCTACGAGGAGGAACAGGGCTTGCACATTTCGAGTAGAGAGACATTTGAGAACAGAACAGGTTAAAGAACAGTTCTTTTAAAAAGAACGGAACATCAAAGAACTGTTCGCCGAAAAGAACAGTATTTCCATCCCTATTTCTGAGTCTTAACGCTTTTCGTATTGTTCTGTATGCTTGCTGTCGCGATCTCTCTTTTTTTCTTAAATGTCTTGGACATAGTTACACTCTTATTTCAATATCACAAGACATAGCTAATGATGGGCTGAATCGAGTACTTTTGAGAATCGAATACTTGGTATTCGAGTACTTTCAAGTATCGAGCAAGTATTCGAATACATATACAAAAACGATTGATCGATAGTAAGAATCAGAACTACGATATATATGGTAGTTATTTAAAAATAACACCGACCCTTCGTGTCCTCCTTGGTATAGTGGTTAGAGCGCTGGATTTGTAACATACCTGTTCGCGGTTTCACAATTTGCATAACAATGAAAATTAATTCCATATACATGTCGCTGAATTTTCTTCTCACGCCTGTATTTTCTGGAATTATAAATGTGTCAAGTATTTTTTTATCTTAATTTTACAAATCATGATTTTTAGTTTTCGTATTGCAGATTTGATTTTTTACCGTATTTTGAGGTAATCGTTAATAATCACTTTCAGCAGGGAACGTAGCCAGAATTTTATTGTGGAGGGAGCCCCAAAGATAAGAATGAAAGTTTTTATACAAAACTAAAAAGTTTGTATGAATGTAAAAAGTATTTTGTTACACTGCTGGCCACCCAAATTGCAACACCAAGAAAGACAAGAGATATCACAACAAAATTTATTTTATAGATAACATGTTGACCAAGTATCAAATGATTAAATTTATAGACTTCTGTGAAGTGTGGTTCCTGCCAAAATCAGTAGCCAGAGTAGCCGCCATTGTTGGAGATCACCGCTGCCACACGCCTCGGCATTGATTCAAAGAGACTTTGGATGTGTTCTTGGGGTACAGCAGACCAAGCAGCTTCCACACGTTGCCAAAGTTGATCTGGTGTGGCAGCTGGGGATGTATTCTGGGTCAATCGTTGAGCAACCATGGACCACATGTTTTCTATCGGCGAAAGATCCGGAGAGCGAGCTGGCCAGGGAAGCAATTCAATCTGGCGATTGACGAAGAACCCTTGGACAATGCATGCCACGTGTGGTCGCGCATTATCCTGTTGAAATATGGCTGTGGGCAAGCCCTGAAGGTAAGGAAGGACAACTGGCTCCAACACCTCGGAGATGTAGCGCTGGCTGTTTAAAGTACCGGCAATGCGTACTAGAGGAGTGCGAGAGTGATATCCAATACCGCCCCATACCATAATACCCGGTGCAGGACCAGTGTGGCGGTGCATAACGCAGCTGTTCAGCATCCTCTCTCCACGGTGTCTCCAGACTCGAATCCGACCATCGTGGTATTGCAGACAGAAGCGTGACTCGTCAGTAAAGACAATTTCATTCCATTCTGCCGTCCACATCCTTCTTTCATCGCACCATTGGCGGCGGAAACGTCTGTGGTTCTGCGTCAAGGGTAGACGAAGCAATGGACGTCTTGCGGACAGACCACTCTGCTGTAAACGGCGTCGAATGGTACGCGCAGACGCTGGATGATGCGGTACAGACTGAATGTGCTGTGCTATGGTTCGTGATGTGGCTGAGCGATCCGTCACTGCCATACGCACAATATGCCTGTCATCACGTGAAGTGGTGCACTGAGGTGGATGCGATCGAACACGTCGGTCCGTCGTACCCTCCTGCATCCAACGATCACATATCCGCATTACAGTTGTTTGGTTTCGTCCAACACGACTACCGATTTCCCTGAAAGATAATCCACAATCTCGGTAGGCCACTATCCTTCCTCTGTCGAACTCGGATACTTGATCAAAAGATGATCGCTGTTTTCTACGAGGCATAATTGATCGTTTTTTTGAAAAAACCACAAGAAAAACACAATTGCCGTACTTGAAATCGTTGAAATCTCCAAGCCTTAAATAGCGCTTTGAAGTGGCGCCACAGGCGCGCGTGATGTGCGTCTGCGCTGAAATTCTAATCATTTGCATATCTCACCTCCGCTAATGCATGTTGTAAATTTCATATTATTTGCATGCTTCCTTCAGGGTGTTGCATTTACGGTGGCCAGCAGTGTACTTTTAATACCAGGATTTAAAACTAAAATTATTTTTGTAAATTTATCATAAAAAATGACACACATCTTGGTTGATCTAAGTACAATAATGGGTTCGTAAATATTTACAAAATAAATTACATTAAATAATCAAATCCTGTTTCTGGAAATTCACTTTTTATTTTTGCAACCATTGTTTGGAGTACGAAGGTGTGAGAAGAGGCAGAGTCAAAGCAGAAATATATTCATAATCATTTTACTTTCTTAATAAAGATTTTGTCAGATATTTTAAAAGAGAATTTTAGTTATTGTCAGATATTTTAAAAGAGAATTTTAGTTATTGTCAGATATTTTAAAGAAAATAACAGCCATCTTAAGAATGAATAACATTATTGTACTTGAAAAAGAAAAGCATATCAAGCATATTTGTATCTTATTTGCAGATATATTTTAAATATCAGAAACGAAAAAGCTTGAAAATTAATTTAGTTTAATTTAAAAAAAATATTAAAATTAAGTATAAATAATTAAAATAAAAAATATAGTTAAAATTTCAAAAATTTCCAACTTAATTTTCAAAAATAAAAGGCAAACCATATGTGTAATTTACTGATAATTAAGTCTGCCTGTTCGGGAAATTGCTTCCAGAAAACTTCAAATCGAATCTCTTAATCGATGGAATTTTTCGACATTTCATCACGTGAATTTTCGAAACATAAAATTTGAAAAAGCAAAATCGAGATTAGAAACATAACTCTAACGAGAATCATGAATACCCATGCAATGTGACACTGCTACTTAAGATGAATACTCTGGTATTCGAATACAACAAAGTGAGTACTTTTGGCATCCGAATACCAAGGATGAATACTCTTGTATCTGAATACCTTGGATCCGAGTACTTTGGTTTTCGAATACCTTGGATCCGAGTACTTTGGTTTTCGAATACCTTGGATCCGAGTACTTCGGTATCGAATACTTTGGAAAAGAATCGAGTACAACGATTTCTTTTAAGTATCGAGTACATGAGTACTTTTATATTCGAATACTCACATCACTAGACATAACAGTAGTCATGTCCGGTAAGCAGTCGAAAGCAAGCGACTCCTATAGCTCTGGGCAAGGAAGCTGGAAAATTCGAGCTTTATTCCTCAATAAAACATTCCAGTTCTTCCCTGTAGACACCTTTTTGTAGATTAAGAGTCTGTCTTTATAGACTCTCTTAACTCAATTTCATCAATGGATAACGACTCTACAAAGGGTTTACGGTAAAAATAATTCCCACAATGTGTGTAAGATGACTAGATGTGGATGAGGAAAAATTTTGTTTTGCAATGCAGAGCAGAAATTTTGGGTTATTACGTGCACACGCAGGTGCTGTTCTTAAAATTTCTGTGAGGCAATTAAAGGCAAGAAACTGAATTGAAGTATCGTTATTTTTAGATGAAAAGCCGTTAGGCGTTGTGAAAATTTTGCACATAAAAGACGACTGAATTTAAGCCTGTTGCTTCAGTTCAAACTCCCCGACTGTAACAAATTGCACGATTTATATGATTTTTTGTTGTAGTAAGAGATGAACTGCCAGCTGTCATAGTGTTTGCTGTGTTGCTGGTTCTCTGATGTAGAAATGAGTTATGATGGGACAGGTGGTAATATAGTTTTCTTTCATGCCACAGACGCATATGTCAATGCAATGAACGTTCATACGAAATAAATATTTCAGGAATGGGTCATGACTCGTGTAATAGTGGGTGAGCTCTGGGGTGGAGAAATCCTTATAGACGATTATATCCGCCTCTTGGTGTGTTACGTAGTCTAACGTCCACGGCAACGACTCGGGGTCAGAGGTCAACACTTGCACCACTTACCGCCGATCGTAAATCCCGAACTATTTATAGGGATAGTCTCCTTCCCGACCAGGTGGTATTAAAAGCTGTACGACTGTCTCCTGGAATTCAACTGTCCCCCACGAAATTGGACGTGACGGACTGGTTAAACCGCATCCCGACGAGAGCAACAGCTATTTCTCAAAAAGCTAACTAGGGATGGTACTAATTGTGATTTCACAGTAACAGTTCTAACTGTGACTTCTACGGAAGAATACCTGTGACTCTAAACTGTGATTGTGATCGTAAACTGTGATTATGATTCTAAACTGACTAAATCTGATTGGTTAGGAGAGGATGCTGTTTTTGTTGTTTAAGGCATTTTGTAGTGCACACCGGAAGTACCCTACGGCTAAGTCACTATAGTCGCTGCATGCAACGCCAAAGAACTCAGTTCGACCCCCAAATTGTCTTTTTATCTACAACTAAAATATCTGTTGAAATTTGTTTATTCTAACACCAACACTTAATAAACATACCGTTTAAACAAAATTAATTGTTTGCCCCAGCCTATGGGCTTTTTTACTTTAAACCTGTAATTTCTTTCCCTTTTGAGATAACTCTTTTCCTCAATAAACGAATGCAGATATCCTTTTTCTTTTCTGATTTCAGATTTGACATTTGTATTCTTCATGCTACCCTAACTCCAGAAACAGGAATTAGCATCTAAATTGCATCAATCATCATTTTTAATTTTGATTGAAGCAGTAAAATAACACACTTTAAAAAATAAAACTTCAGTCAAAAATTGCACTTACAATACGATGTTTCAGAATATATTCATTACCTCTATTTACATCATTGTGTTCTACCCCTAAAATTGCTTCTTTGTAAGACTCAACTTTAAGAGAGAAATTCGTAAAACGGTACAAAAAATGCGGTAGACATTACATATCTAGGAAATAAACGGCAAAAGCAGCGGCGGATTGAGTGTGATAGGGACTCTGCCTGATTCCTTATTAGCCTTTTTGCACACTTTTACACATTTCTCATCCTACTTCTAAGCAATGTTTTGTCAAAATAAAGAGTTGATTGCTCAGTAGAGCTCTCTTAAATAAAATATTGTCACCATATATTACGAAAGTTTTGTAAACATGAAAGATGACGTTTTAAAAATTATTATGATTGCATTTCAATCGCATTACCTTCACTCGCTTACAAAACTCTTCCTGTTGCAGTTCTGTGATTCGCTTAACATCCCTATAGCTAACAATCAACATATATCTGAACTACGGGTTGGTTAAACCTATTTGGAGGGCCGTATCTGGTCTCCACGCCTGAGAACAATCTATTCTCTACAATTGATTTACGTATACGTTTTTTTGTGACACGGAATGGTTAAACCTCATCCTGGCGAGAACAGCTATTTCTCAAATAGCTAGCAATCAACAAAAATCGCAACATAAAATCTGTCGCACTGGTCATATCTGGTCTGCAGGAGTAGATGGAAAACGCCGGTTCTAACTCAGCGGTGCCGGAAGTGACGTCACGCGGAGGTGAGTTGTTTTCTCCTGCTGCCGGAAACGACGGCCTAAACCGGAAGTGGAGGTGAGTTGTTTTCTACTGCTGCCGGAAGTGACGTCATAGACCGGGAGTTGAGTTGTTTCCTCCTAATGCCGGAAGTGACGGTATAGACCGGAAGTGGAGTTGAGTTGTTTTCTCCTGCTGCCGGAAGTGACGGTATAGACCGGAAGTTGAGTTTAGTTGTTTTCTCCTGCTGCCGGAAGTGACGGTATAGACCGGAAGTTGAGTTTAGTTGTTTTCTTCTGCTGCTAAAAATGACGTCATAGATTATAGGTTGAGTTTAGTTGTTTTCTTTTTAGTTTTTTCAGGATCTGGCAACACGAATATTTATCCTTCGCAGAATGGCAACGAATTTATCATGGGAAGTGCAGTTATGAGCAAATTGCGGTGCCGTGAGTGACGTCACAGTCTGGATTGAACAAATTGCGGTGCCTTGTGTGACGTCAGACTCAGTATACGAGAAAGGACTCATTCTTACATGTCTGATCATGCTCTCAATGCTGCTATGACATCACAGACTGACGTGTTCGACAAATTGCGGTGCCTTGTGTGACGTCATGACTTAGTGATACTTTCGGTACCCGTGGGGCCATCTGGCGAGCACTTTTAAAATTAAAAGAGACAATTTTTTAATTTTATATAGAGAAAAAATATCTACTTCTTCAGGACTTGAACGCGTGACAAAAGGTACTCGTCTCCGAGTATTTGATCAACTAAACCACTCGGCCACGAATATCTACCGATCTTTGCTATATAAATGTATTAGTTTTCCACAGAATAATCAGTCATGGAAAAGGTGAAGAAAGTATTCAACGACGTTGCTCATCCTGCTGAATTGGGAAATGTTCAAACCTTAAAGAAATTTTTTAAAGAAGTCCCTTCTAAAGACATAAGGTCTATGCTTCAAAAGGAACGTGCATATACTTTACATAAACCAATTAGAAAAGTATTTCCTCGTAACCGCGTTTACGTTTCAGGTGCACAAGTGCAGTATCAGGCAGATCTAGTTGATTTAAGAAGTCTTTTCAAATTCAACCAAGGATATTGCTATTTGTTAACTGTGATTGACGTATTTTCGAAATATGCATGGGCTATACCTTTGAAATATAAAACTGGTAAAAGTATAGTGGAAGCTTTTAAAATTATATTTGACGAACGCAAACCTTTGAAATTGCAAAGTGATCGCGGTTCAGAATTTTTGAATTCACGATTTCAGTCCTTTTTAAAATCTCAGGGAGTTTACTTCTTTTCTACATTTAATGAGACAAAAGCAAGCGTTGTTGAGAGTTACAATCGCACACTTAAAACCCGTATGTGGTGATATTTTACTCATGCTAACACTTTCAATTACATTAATGTTTTGAAAAAGTTGGTTCACAGCTACAACAATACCGTTCACTCGAGCATCGGTAGAAAACCATCTAGCGTAAATATTGATAATGAAAATGAAGTCCGTAAAACACTTTATGGGGATGCACTTCAGATGCGTAAGAAACCTATTTTCAAATTTAAAGTGGGAGATATTGTAAGAGTTTCAAAGCAGAAAATAACGTTCGAAAAAGGATATGAAAGTAATTGGTCAGAAGAATTATTTGTAATACGCGAATTAGTGTCCAACCCTATACCCGTGTATAAAATTAAGGATTTGTTACATGAAGACATTGAAGGTACATTTTATGCTGAAGAATTGCAACAAGTAGCGAACAGTGAAAAATTTCCAGTGGATAAAGTTCTGAAGAAGAGGAAGAGGAAAAACGTGATAGAGTACTTCGTAAAGTTTAAGGGATATTCGAATAAATTTAATGATTGGATACCTTCCAGAAATTTGTTTTCCCTATAAAAGACGTGTGAGAATAAGAAAGCAATCATTTGTATAAAGAAAAATGAGTTTCTACATAACTCTTCCTAGTGATGGAAGCATTGATGTTTTCACTGATAATGTTCTGTCTCATTACATAACGAGACTTCCGAAGAATTTTGAACTGTCTGGAGAATGGGAATGCGGCATAGTTGAATTGATCTATCCAAAAATGTGGAATAATGTTACTCACGGTAACAATAAATATGAGTATGATTTAGGTTCTGGTGGAAAAATGAACTACAGTATTCCATGCGGTTATTATGAAACACCGCAAGACATTATAAACGCTTTTGAAAAACGCATTCAAATACAAATGAATTACAATAAACTTAATAAGAAAGTTAAACTTCAATTGTTTAAAGGTTCAAAGTTGAATCTGAGTGATGGATTAGCGCAATGTTTGGGTTTTGAGCCCAATAAAATAATTGGGGAAAATAATGTTTCTGAAACCTTGAGCATTGAGAGTCCTTTTGTGGCAGATCCTAATGTTGACTTACAATTGCTGTACGTGTATACAGATATAATTGAGTCTCAAGTGGTCGGTGGTGTCGTTGCTCCCCTATTACGTATCGTTACAGTTCGAGGTATGGACGGTCAGATGGTACACGAATTATTCGATAGACCTCATTACTATTCGATTTCTAGAAAACATTTTCAGACCATCGAAATAGTTATAAAGACGCACACAGGACGATGCGTGTCATTTGAACGTGGGAAAGTGATCGTGAAACTATATTTTCGTCTAAAGCATTTGTAAGTCATGTATCAACCATATCATTGCTGCACTCGTTCTTACGAGGAATACTATTCAAATCAAGCAGGAAATGGTTTATCTTTCTACAAGGGAGTTTCTTTACAAAGAGGTAGCGGTATTGGAGGTATTTTTAGAAGTATGTACCGAATGATTCTGCCGTTATTCAAATCTGGTGCAAAGGCTTTCGGAAAACAGGCCTTTAAGACTGGGGTGGATATTGCCAACGACTACGTACAAGGGAAAAATCTGAAGGCGTCAGCAAAAGAAAGAGCAAAAGAGGCAGCAAGCGTTCTATCTGATAAAGCAGCAGGCAAAGTGAAATCGTTGGTTGGAGGACATAAAAGGAAACGTCATACTAAGAAACGCTTCATTCGAAAGAAATCTCGCAAGCAGCGCACGTCAGATATTTTCGATCACCCTTAACATGGCTCTAATACGTAATGATTCCTATTCGTCAGTAAAGAGCGAGCTTGATTTGTTTTTAACTCCTCCGACACAAACATCAATAGAAAAAGGACAATGGTTGGAATACTACCCAATTGCAAATACACAAGATGAGTCACCCATAGAATTTAATATTTCGGGGAGCGGCGAGGAATTCATTGATTTATCAGCCACACAGCTTTATTTAAAAGTACGCATTTTAAAGAACGGAGCCGACTTACCCGATACTGAACCTGTAGGCCCTATAAATTTGTTCTTGCATTCTCTGTTTTCTCAAGTAGATGTAAGTTTGAATGATCGTCTGATTTCATCATCCAGTAATACGTATCCATACAGAGCTTACATCGAAACTTTGCTAAATTACGGTTCAGATTATAAGAAAAGTTTTCTCACCTCGGAAGGTTTTTACAAAGACACTGCCGATCATATTGGGGAAAATGATCCCTCGAAAGGAAACGAAGGATTGAAGAAAAGAGCTACAATGACTGCCAAAAGCAAAGTTTTAGATATGATTGGAAACTTGCATTGCGATATATTCCACCAAGATAGACTTTTACTGAACTTGGTGGATTTGAAGATTAGACTGATACGAAACAAGCCGGAATTCTGTCTGATGGCTTTGCAGAAAGCAAATTACAGCATCAGTATTGATCATGCTTCTATTTTTATAAGGAAACAAAAATTGTCCGCAGGTGTTCTATTAGGACATGCAAAGGCTCTTGAGAAATCAAACGCTAAATATCCCATTGATCGAATTTTATGTAAAATGTACGCCGTCTCAGGTGGAAGTTGTAGTTTCCAGCAGGATAATGTTTTTCTCGGTGCTATGCCGAATAAACTAATTATCGCCACCAAAGACAACGAAGCTTTCAATGGAAATTTTGAGAACCCTTTGGAATTCAAACACTATGATTTAAACTTCATCGGTGTGTATGTGGATGGAAATCCAATCGCTTTCAAACCTATCACACCGGATTTTTCCAGCAATCAATATATAAGAGCATATAACAGTCTACTATTAGGAAGTGGAAAATTGATATCAGACAAAGGAATATACATAAATAGGGATGAATTTGCAAAAGGATATTCATTATACTCCTTCGACTTGACTCGGATCTTTGCGATGGAAACCACCTTAATTTGATACAACAAGGAAATTTACGCATAGAATTGAAATTCGCATCTGCTCTACCAAAGACCATTTCAGTGTTGGTATATGCTGAATTTCAAAGTGTTATTGAAATAACCAAATCGCGCAACATATTATGTGATTTTTCAATATGAATTCAATTCAAATAAATGAAATTCTGAAAAGAGATGCTTACACAAGACATTGTTTCATTGGCGTGTTTGCCTGTGATAATATTCCAATGCGATTGAATCATTATCCAGCAGCCATGGTTATTAACACCGATCCTGCTCACGAAGAAGGTACTCACTGGTTAGCAGTTTTTCTGAGATCGTCGAGAAATATAGAATTCTTTGACTCCTTTGGACGTTCCCCTCAAGTTTTCAACAATTACATCCGCTATTATTTTTTAAAAAATTCCAATGTGACGTACAACGATTTCCCGCTGCAAAACTTCAGAACAGCTGTTTGTGGACAATACTGCATATATTACCTTAAACAACGATGTAGAAATAATTCTTTTAAGCGAATTCTATCTAAGTTTGGACATGATTCAATGAATAATGATATTATTATGTATAATTATGTTAAAAGAAACCATAATGTATGTGAAATTGTTTCAATAAAAAAATATTATAAAATAGATGAAATGACTTTGCTTTCTTCATTTGACACAATGAATCCTTTAGTGCTACGACATCCTTTTACTGCTCTAGTTTCAGGCCCGACTTCATGTGGAAAGTCCTACTTTTTAAAAAACTTCTTGAACACCGTACAGAGATGATTCATGCAAATATCAATAAAGTTGTATGGTTTTACGGTATCTATCAGGATTTGTATGAGAAGATAACAAATGTGACCTTTGTGGAGGGATTTCCAGAGAATTTTAAAAACTATTTGGATGGAAATACACTCTTCATTATCGATGATCTAATGGTTGAATGCGGAAACGATAAACGTTTAACAAATCTGTATACTAAAGGCTCACATCATCTCAATCTATCAATCATCACAGTGACGCAAAATATTTTTCATAAAGGTAAAGAATTCAGAGAAGTATCGCTAAACAGACATTATATGTTTTTATTCAAGTCACGTAGAGATATCAATCAAATTACGCATCTTGGAAGACAATTGTATCCTCATAATACAAAATTTTTCATGGAAGCTTTTCAAGACGCAACAATGAAACCTTATAGTTATTTATTGATTGATATAAAACCTGATACCGAAGAGTCCATGCGTTTGCGAACCAACATATTACCAGGAGAAACAACGTATGTTTATCAACCACGACATTAGTTGTATTAATTTAGTTTGAGGTATGCCACCGAATAAGAAAGACGTTCAAAAACTGCTGGCCATTAGTGCAAGCAAACCTGAATTGAGGAAATCTTTGATAAGGAAAGTTCCGAAATCAACTTTGAAATGCATCTGTGAATATTGTTTAAATCTTATAAAAGGCAATGTGCCTTTAAGACCAGCTCTAAAAGCACGATTCCGTCAATACAAAACAACCTTCAGAAAATTGGCTGATAAAAAAACACCATTGTATGTGAAGCGCAAGCTTTTAGTGCAAAAAGGAGGGTTTTTAAATTTGCTAATTCCAGCCGCATTGAGTGTTTTAACAAGTCTTATTGCTAAGTAATGGAGTTTGCGAAAAAATTTGTTCTGGTACCTCATGATCAACTTTCAAAACATGTACCTACCGAAGAAAGCTTATCGGATTTGGACAAAGAAATGTCGGCAATACTGAAACGCATGCTTTCTGACGATGAAAAAGTGAAGCTTTACCATCAAGTTCTTCAAAAGCGTATTCATATTGAAACACATAATCCCTCTATTAAGAAACCTGTTGAAGAAATATACACTACTCCTGGTCAGAAACAGAGAGAAAGACTTCCGGTTCAGGAATCGTCCGAGGAAATCTCTATCAAAACGGAACCTTCAACTGAAATTCTTGATCAGCTGATATTAAATGCAGCACCCAGAAATAAAAAGACTATGACTAGAAACATTTTATCATCTTTAAAACAGCACAAACACGTCATAAACTGGAATGAGAGAGGAGAAATCATTCACAATGGGACCCTAATTCCAAACTCTAACGTGATCGACTTGATTTAATCTGTTGTAAAGGATCCATCAGACAAAGAAGAAATAAATGGATTTTCTCAATTCTTTAACTCCATTCACGAATTGAATATTCCAAAAGCCTTTGTTAAAAATAATCGTGCATTTGTTAAAAATAAGCGTGTAACAAGATCTAATAATAAAATTAGGTCATGGATATCATATTAATAAAAGGAAAAAAAATTATTTTATTTTTAGAGAATTATGTCGTCTTGTCTTTTCTTTTTTTCATTATATTCTGCTTTCTATGTGTTTATTGTCTACTGTTAGGAGCGTTCCTTTGAAGAAAATATAATTCTTAAAGTGTACATAGATTTTATTTCGAATGGGATTTGAATGGGAGGGAGGGATCTAGTTGTTACATTGATATGCTTTGCGTTGATATGCATGTGAATCATTAGTGTCTAAGAGCGGTGCTGTGGAGAGATTATGAATGAGCGAGATTAGTTGCTAATCCGTCTTATCTCGAATTCAGTTCTAGACATGTTATAAGCTGAAATCCACGCACATCTAACCATTCTGAGCTGTCTCTCGTCTCAACTTACTTCAAACTGATTTGCTCCCTTGTTCTAGGCGTGTTATTCAGTTCGTGGACTATTTTTTAGTTGAATTGCATACCATTTTGCAATTTTGTATTCGTGAGAGTTCATCTACTTTGAATTGGTGTAAAAATGATTTCCTGTGAAGTTTGTGGAGTTTCTTTTACTGCCAAGAAAAGCCTTTTGCGGCATAATAGAACTAGGCATAGTGGTGCAGCTTCCTTCTCGTGTAATGTTTGCAATGCCGTATTTAATCGCAAAGACATTTTGCTACGCCATGAAAAGATCCACAACAAGCCTACCGTTCCAGGTTCTGTTCCCGAGTCATCGAGGAAGAGCACGCATGATAGGAAAGTGCACTCCGACGAGAAAAGACCCCGTTTGCAATCCAACCTGCGACGAAGTGAACGCGCTTTTGACGGTATGCTGGAGACTTATCGTATAGAGAACTATGAAAGTTTCCTTGATATTCAGCATTTCCTAAATGCGAGGAGTTTAGATGTAATCGATCAGTTGATGGAGATTTTAACTACCCGTGAAGTAAAAATTAACTTCCGTTTATTTTGTAAATATGAAAAAACTGTGGATGGAGGTCATATTGAAGAGACCAAAAATTTCAAGACTCGTAATGAATTCATTCTACCAACCTCGGATTTGCACAATTTTTACGACCGTGTTGCTGACAAGCTGTGCCGAGAAGCGTCGGAATTTGAACAAAAAGAGTCTGGCTGGCGACTGATTGAAATTCTGTTCTTGGAATTGCGAACGAATTGCTATAATCCATTGCGAGCAACATCATACATTCCATTGCCTGCTACCATACAGCACAAACGTGCTGTAGTTAATGTGCAAAACAGTGATATGATGTGCTTCAAATGGGCTGTTTTATCAGCTCTGCATCCAGCTAGAGAGAACTCCTGCAGACAAGCCAACTACGAGGAGCATGCAGACTCGTTAGATTTCACCGGTATACCATTTCCGGTAAGTCTAACTAATATATCAAAATTTGAAAGACTTAATAACATGTGTATAAATGTATTTTCATATAACAAGAACTTTAAAATATTTCCATTGTGTATTAGTAAAGTAGACTATTCTACCCATATTGACTTGCTGTACATAAAAAGTAATGAGAATGCCCACTACGCGTGGGTCAAAGATATTTCACGCCTAGTCTCTTCGCAAATATCTAAGCATGAAAAGAAGACGTATATTTGCCGTCGCTGCCTCAATGCGTTCGGTTCACCCGAACTTTTATTAAAACATCAAGGGTTGTGTTTCGAGCATGATGCAGCGCGGGTGAAAATGCCGTCGAAGGAAACTTTCGTTCACTTTAAAAACATTAAACATCAGCAAAAAATACCATTCATTATCGTAGCCGATTTCGAATCGTTAACTGAAAAAATCGATGGGTGTCAACCAGATCCTAGTGCTTCATTCACTTTCGCTTATCAAAAGCATAAACCTATCTCATTCTGCTATTATGTTTTATATTTATATGGATCATATAAACCACCTGTGGTGTACCGAGGTGCGGATGCGTCTCAAAAATTCATGGAGATGCTTATGGCTGAAGCCATTGAAATTGAGGAAATTTATAAGAGGGTCGTACCTATGGAGCACCTATCAGCAGATGCAAAAACTCAGCACTACGCTAAGTCGATTTGTTATCTCTGTGGTGGTGGATTTTCTGACACAAATCCTAAAGTTTTCGAACATGATCATACAACAGGATCATACCGAGGGGCTGCGTGTAATACCTGCAACTTGAAACTTAAAAGGCCTAGTTTTATCCCAGTTTTCATTCACAACTTGTCCGGATACGATTCTCATTTTATCGTAAAAGAACTTGGTGTGGATGATCGCAAGAGAAGGGTAGTAAGTAATAAAAAGTATAGTACTGATTATATAAGTACTGATTTATTACCAAAAAATTAAAAACAACACAAATTCAATTTAATGGAAGTCTAGAATTGGTCGAGGACTGCTTTGCACACTAATCTATACGACCCGTGCAACGGGTCCTAAAGTTTCATTTTCTGATTTATAAAATATCAAAATGAAGTGTTATAAATGCATAAAATACTCAATTTAAACAATGCTTTTCATTCTTAAAATAATTGTATTTTTACTGTATTCATTACGAAGCGAGAAATCAGTGATCATGGATTTTGTTTTTCTGAGCTGACTAAACCCCCTTCTCCATATTTCTAAGTATAGAATCAATCTCCCGACAATGACACAAAAGTAAAGAGGGATTTTCGAGGAATAAGATTTGAATATTTGCTTCATACTATTTATGATCAAATTTAAGGAACACAAATTTTTGTCATTAGTGTACTTCTCTGTATCTAGATTAACCCACCTGTGTCCTCCTTTCTTACTGCTTACAGTAATGTTTTTAAAGTTCGTAGTCGGGTAACTAGGACCTAAAAGAAATTAAAAAAATACGAGACCCTAATTTGGCATAAGAAGTTTCATATTTTTCATTGACCCCCTCCTGGCCTTGCTACTGATCACAAGCGCAAATTCCTAGAGACCCAACTTCCCCTAAAGATGGATATTAATATCGGATGCTTGAAGCTCCACCTCGGTAACAGGGTATTGGTTGCTGTAACAAAGAGCATCGTTTTTGGAATTTCTACAATAAGTGGAGGGGCTCTTTGACAATAATATAATTGAAATATATTGGCGGAGGAAGCTCGAGAACTGCCTTTGGCAAATCGCACGACAATATTGATGTAATCAAAAGTATATCAATTAAAATTTTTAGTTCATATCTTCACATTTGTCATTGTTTGGCATTTTTAGGTCACAAAATCCGGACCGTGATTATACACCCATAGCCTTGATCTAAAGAATAAAAGCTTGTTCATGAATAAGCATTGAGGTCTAGTCAGCCACATTTACAAACATTTTGGTTGAGGAAATAAATTTTGAAGTGTATTAATTTTTTTTTAATTTTCGTAGGCAGCATGGCGGATCCCATATGCTTCCGTTGTTTACAGGATGTAACAAGAGCCCCGCTCTTGTATTTGGAATGCCTCCACACTTGTCATAGTAACTGCGGACCGCTGCCCTTGCCCCGCCACAATCTGGTCAGTACCGGGGTCGCCTTCTGCCTAATCTGTCAGAGATTTCGGGTTATAACAGCATTAGCCATCTAAATTGTGAGTAAAAACTTTCATTATTTTGAGACATTTTAATCCGAGACCATTATTTTCCTCTCGATTGATACCATATGCACTCCGGCCCAGTTCCAAGTTAGATGACAGGTCCTAGTACCAGTACCACTTTAGATGACGGGCCCCGTACCAGTTCAAACGATGAGTACCAGGGATGAGTTAGATAACACCTTCCGTACCAAGTTTAGACAATGAACACAAGTGCCAAGATAAAAGACGACCCCAGTACCAGTTTAGAGGATGAGCACCGGTGTTAAGATGAATGACGACCCCCAGTACCAGTTTGGAGGATGAGCACCTGTGCGAGTTAGATGACGTCCCCGTACTAGTTTAAGCATTGAGCACCAGGGTCAAGTTGGATAACACCCCCGTACGAGTTAAGACGATGAGCACCAGGGCCAAGTTGGGAATAGATGTTTGTCCGTCTAAAATGAGCGTGTAGCCTTTCTATTGACAGACTGTGGCTAGAATATTAGGTGTAACGGGGCTGTATGATACAGAATGTATGTGAGGTGTAACGTAACCCCTCCTGGTACACCAAGGTAACTTTGTGGTTTCACGAATCAGCCCTTATTGGGCCATAATTTTATTTCCAATGCCCGACCACTGACTTCTTCAGCCTTAGGCACCACAAGGTGCAAACTGATTGGCTGCTTGTGAAGGCTCACCTGAACATCCTACGCTTATACATCGGGATGTCGATCCAGGACCTACTGGGTAGTAGACCACAGCTATGACCACGAGACTTGTTAGGTGGCATTGTGCCATAATGATTAAGCTCAATTGGCCGGGCATTAGGGAAAAATACGTTTTTATGACGTTTAAATGTATAAGTTATAGTTATATTAAATGTATAAGTTATAGTTCACTAACTGTAGATAACCGGAGGACACATTTTTTAATGCTTGTAAGCTGTCCCCTTTTAATATTGAATATAAACACTAAATGCTTTCTTTTTTCCCAGGCATAACCCACCACAGTATTAAGCGAAATCAAAGCCACAGTTTATGGAAACTTTTATGTAAAGTGCTAGAGAGAGTAATTCTAGTTCTCATATTTCTTCGCATGTTATAAAATTGTGAAGTGCTAGTCACTGTAATAATTTTATTTTTTCGCATGTATAAAAATGTAAACTCAAGTTTCTGTTAATATTAATAAATAATAAGGCCCTAAATTGTGTTTGTATTTTGTTGCACTATTTCTGATTTATTTGCATATATATCATCGGCTAAGAGCAATAACTCATTAACAGACAAAACAAAATTTTACTGTATAGCTGTTTAATAACACTTGGTTTTTAGGTCAAAAAATAAAAAATTCTCAATCAAAGTAACATTAATTTCCTACATACACATGCAAATATAATAATTCAAACATATTCTTGATGGAGTAAAAAGTAAAACACATTTTCTACCTCTAATTTTTAGAAACCGAAGTCTCACACTTATACATTTAACTGAACACATTTTTCACAATACTCATATTTCTACGAAAGTAAACAAACTGAAGTAAAATCTTCAATTTACTGTTAATGTTGATAAATATTGTAAAGCCCTAAATTGTGTTCCTATTTTGTTTAACCATCGATTTTTATTTTATGTATGTGTTATACTCATTGAACTATTTTGAATATTTCATTAAAACAGAAATATATTTTATATCGATTAAAATCCTTGTCATCCCTGATTAATTTAACATGCACTGCCTGAAAATATTAAAGCTAAATTAAAAGTAATTTTTTTTCTCATGCTATCAAGTTCCACATTAGTTTCTGGAATTCTGAGCATTATAGGTGCATGAATAATAACAGTATTCTTGATGGAGTAAAAAGCAATATTAACACATTTTCTCACACTTATGTGTTTTTTAATCTCACAGTAAAATGATATTTAATAAAATTTTCACAACTCATTTCTATGAATGTAAAAAATTGGACACAATTCTCAACTTATTGTTAATATTAATACATACATAAATTTCAAAATTGTGTTTGTATTTTGTTATATTGATTTATTTGCTTTTATATGTGCTATACACATAAAATTCTTTTACATATAAGACTAAAATGTAAATGCATTTATATGTATATAAGACATTGTCATTACTGATGAATTAATTTGGTGAGAATTTGATGTAAAATTTAAACTAAATTTTTAACAAGTATTTTTTACAAATACAATAAAAATAATACTCTATTTCTGGAATTCTGACCACTGTAAAGAAACATGAATAATTTAATGGTGATTTTCAAACCTTAATCTTGGTGGAGTGGAAAGTAAAGTTGTTAACAATTCTTAAAAGAATTTTTCATTTATGGTCCAACATTGATGATCTTAGAATTCGGAAAATAAGAACGGCTAACAGTGTAGAAATTGCATCACAAGAATTAAATGTGCAAAATTCTTAAGTGTTGATGATAATAGTTTAAAGATAAACTTGAAATTCTTAAACTGTTTTTCGAAAACTGACCAACACGATGATGTTCTTGCAATTCGAAAAAATTAGAGGACACTGGGCAAATATATAGCCCAGTGTAGATACAGCAGAGCTATATATTTGCATCACAAGAATTAATTGTGTTAAATTCTTATATAGTGTAGATGACAATGATAATATCTGTGAATATACAGTGAGTAAAAAACGTTTCCGTACGCTCTTACTATTTGAAATAAATAACTATTATTTTCAGAAAATAAATATTGAAATAAGAAACATGGAAAAACACGAGCATATTAGCATAAAAAGTTTCTATAGCACATAAACAAAAATATTAATATAATTTAACGGAAAATTCACAATAACACAAAATAATGGCAAATAAATAGCAAAAACAGTCTCCGTACGGTAAAAATATTTCATTAAATGTCATTATTATTCCCATGTTTCATTACTTAGTGATTAGTTGGACCTCCCTGTGCTTTAATTACCTCTCTTAGGCGTTTTGTTCCAAACGTCCAGAATGGCACTTTTCAGTTTATCTTTGCTGCTGGTATCGTAATTTTTTAGTTCACGACCGATTTCTTCCCCTAAGTATTCTGTGGGATTAAAATCAGGAGACTGGTGGTGTGTGAAGTTGCTGCGACACATGGTAAAGGCACCATTCTTTACAGATCCTTGCAGTGTGTTTTGGATATCTGTCCTTGTTGGAATATAAATGTTCTTCCAAGAGACAGTTTCGTAGCACTAGCAAGGACATTTTGTTTCAAAATGTCTAGGTACACATACCTATCAATGTTACCTTCAACAAAACACAAATTACCCACACCGAAAGAACTCATGCAACCCCACACCATTACGCTACCTCCGTGTTTTACAGTTCCACATAAATTTTTCATTTGCATTTCCTGGTTTGATTTTCTCCACACCATAACTCGTCCATCTGAACCATAGAGACAGAATTTTGATTCATCGCTGAAAAGTACAGAATCTCAAAAAGTTGAGGGCTTACTTACATGCTGCTTTGCAAAATCAAGACTTTTTCTTCTGTTAAGTTTGCTAATGAATGGCTTCTTACGTGCCGAACGCCCATTGTAGCCAGCTTTTTTTATTACATTCCTTACAGTCTGAGAGGATACTTCAAAATTGTAATTAGTTTTCATCAAGGATGCAAGTTCCTTTGCACTAATTCGTGGATTATCACGAAACTTTCGTAGAATATTCCTCTTGTGCATACGACTCAACTTCTGAGGTTTTCCGTATCGGTTCCTTCCGTATCGGAAACTGGAATAATTAATTATTTCCAGTTTCTACCTCATTATACCTTTCAATGATATATTGAATCGTAGATTTAGATTTTTTACGATTTCGCCAATTTTCCTCATTGATAAACCGTCATTTCTCAACTTTATCACCAACTCGCAAATAGCTATCGGAACTTCCATTATTCCCCAACTTCCATCCATATAAAACTGGCATGAAAAAATCATTTGAAATGATTAGCTATTCTATTTTGAAGTTCTTTTCAAACGATAATTGAATGGTGAAATGCTGCTAAACTACTTCATTATCAATTTTCATACTGCGTACGGAAAGTTTTTTTGCCTTTCATTTTGCCCATGTTTTTCTCAACGTTTTAATTAATTATTTTTTATTTGTGAAAATTAAGGAATTTTTGTTGCGAACACGTTCTCTAGTGTGATGTTAGTTTCTTATGCAGTTTCTGAATCTGTGGTGAGATTTTGTTAGGAATTATCATAATTTATTCGCCGTTTTCATTTCCGTACGGAAACTTTTTACCCACTGTATACATTTGCTTAACTAGAGTTAACTGACTTAAATTCTGCCTAGTGTTGTTGACGATAATATCTGTGAATACCAACAGGTCTGTATATTTGCATCGCTGGACTTGACTGACAAAAATTATGCAAATGTTTATGGTAAGGCTGACTATAATAGGTCTTTATATTTGCTCAATAGTTAATTGTAAAAATTCTGCAAGTTTTATGAATAAAGTAATAAAGATTTCTTCCAAACGCTTTAAAATTATGCTTATATATTTCAGTGAAAAAGTAGTTAAGCATACCACTTTCAAAACGCATAAAATAAATATATCCAAAGCTATACCATTTTATAAAACAGAAGACAATCTAAATAAACTGTAACTAACTTATTCACTGTTTTATTTAATTTTGATTACTTTCAAGCTATGCCATTTTATAATACAATGGTATGTTCAGATGACAATCCAAATGAAAAAAGGCAAAAACTGACTCAATTGCTGATTTATTTAAGTTTAATTACTTCCAAGCTATACCATTTTATGAAACAGTAGCTATATCCAGAAGACAATTCAAATGAAAAGGTAAAAACTAACTTAATTTCTGATTTAAGTTTAATTACTTCCAAGCTATGCCATTTCGTGAAACAGTAGTTATACTCAGAAGACAATCTAATATAAAAAGGTAAAAACTAATTTAATTGTTGCTTTATTTAACAAAAAGAAATCAAAAATCTGTTTTGTGATCAATTGTTTAAAGAAACTCACTTTCAGTGCTTGGTAAAAGAATTGATCTGTTTGGTTTTTATTCGGTAAACTAAATTTCACATTTGATAAAAATTTAATTAATAAACATATAATAAATTGCACAAATACGAAGGAGTAATGGTATTCATCTTCAGTTTTTCTTTTAAAATGGTGTGCTTGTTAAAATAATTGGTGTTATTGGTTCTTATATTTAGTAAACTGAGTTAAACTTTTTATAAAAATTTGATTACGAAACATACACTAAGGAATGAAAGTATGAAATGTTTTAATCTTGTCTTAAATGGTTTTCACTCTTGGCTTTAAAAGAATTAATATCATTTGCTTGTTATAATAAATGGTGTAATAAGTTCTTATGTTTAGTAAACTGAGAGTTTCACTTTTTCTGAAAATTAGATTATGAAAAATACGGTAAAAAATAAATGTATGAGATGATTTAATCCTATTTGTTTTAATTACAATATATAAATATAATGTGCCTGTAATAATAATTGGTGTTATTATTTCTTATGTTTAATAAACTGAGTTTCATTTTTTCTGAAAGTTTGATTATGAAACATACAGTAAAAATGAAGGTATGAGATGATTTTCCTTTTGGTTTTAAAAGAATTAATATCATGTGTCTGTGATAATAATTGGTACAGTTAGTTCTTATATTCAGTAAACTGAGTTTCACTTTTTATAAAAATTTGATTGTATATGAAGGTGTTATGTTAATAATCTAACTTTTAAACACTACAATTCACGTACATTTCCTATTTGTAAAGCGTATTCCTTCAAGTGCTCAACACTTTTAAACATGAAACCTAATACTTTAAATATCATTTAGGTCCAACGAAATTTGTCAAAACGATTTAAATTTCATGTGTTTTAATTTATGTAACCATTTTTCTTACCTTAATTCCGTATCGCATTGTTTTAATCTCACTATTTTCTAACCATATTTTTAAAAATTTGTCTTTGCATGTTTCAACATTTTTAATACCTTAATCTCTCTTAACATTTGTTATTAAAAATGTCCAATTCTTTTCAGGTGAAAGAAAGTATACTGGACCATTCAGAACAAATGCTTCAGTTAACACAGTGAATTTGATTTAAATTACACTCATGTTTATGAAAATCAACATGTGTTTTTGTTTAGCCTCTGCCAACCATAATTTCGCCCTGTAACGATTAACACAATTAAAAAGGTATAACAGACAAGAAATATAAGTTAAACACTATTAGTTCGTAATCAAATATTATTGCTTTGGATTTCTAATGTTTGAAAGGATCTTATATATGGAAAACCTGTACTAAGGACTTTCCTTAGCTATTCCAGAGAGTGCAAAGTACATTTCCTGTTGATTCTATTTTATGTAATGTGTAATTGTAATTCTATGTGTAATTATTTTCAGTGTATCTGATCATGGTTGTTAGGGGTATGAGATACTTTTACATGTATTTTTTATGATTTACTTTTTAAAATAGCTCCTATGAGTTATCTGATCATGGAGGCATTTCATCCTGGAAAGGTGTCGCTTTACTGGGGACAAGACAAGTATTCATAAAATCTATTAGTTGAGGTAACATTTAGCTCAATAATTTTAGTGAAACAAACATTTTTTTCGCATCATTATATTTTACTAAAGCATATTCGTTCATGTGCTCAACACTTTAAACATGAAACCTAATGTTTTAAATATCATTTAGGTCCCCGAAATTTGTCAAAACGATTTAAATTAACGATTTAAATAATTTTAGTGAAACAAGCTTCACAATTTTTCACATCCATTATATTTTACCATTTTACCTGAACATTAAATGCAATTAGACTTTTTTCATTGACTTTTCTTTTAATTTGCCTGCAATCTGATCTGACCCTTATATGCTCATTGTTTTGTTGGTTTCAATAATTCTCTTATAACTAATTCCCATTCAATATCTCCATTCATTTTGATGTTGCATACAAAATCTAACCCACCTAAAAATAAAATTTTTAGCTATACCATTCACCTTTAAGTTAGTTTCAACTTATAGGCGCATTCACCGTTAAATACGATTCCTTCAGAGGAAAGGAATGACACAGGCCATATGGATCGCAAAAGGGAACAGACTAGTTTATTGCAAACACAACACATATATATACAGATACGATAGGATTGCAGCACAACCAATAAGATTCGTTAAAATGGACGGACGTCCAAGAAAGCTGTAGAACATTCACACATGCTGCCTGTAAAGAGTGACTCAGCTCTAGCAACACAAAGAAAGATAGACTTCTATGGGCGATTACATTATGCAACACCCGCCCTTAATTGCACATTACTAAAGAAAAACAAACATTACATTTTCCACCATTGATATCTACAAAACAAAACATACACATTACCTTTTAAAATTACACAATGACAAAATTTCATTAAATTTCACTCTAGGCAATGCTTTAGTTAACATATCAGCAATTTGGCGATCAGACGGAACATATTCAACTCTTATATTATTTTTGCAAATTACATTACGAATGTATTTTAATTTGATATCAATATGTTTCAATCTACCATGATTATTTTCATTCGTTATACATTTGATACAAGATTGATTATCTTCAAACACAGTAAGATCTGAAACATCGGTAATTTCTGAAGCAACACTTTTCAACCATATAAAGTCCTGAATACCTTTACTTAATGCTATTACTTCAGCTTCAGTTGATGAGAGAGCAATACATTTTTGTTTATTACAAGACCACAAAATTGGAGAATTACAAAACATTATAACATAACCAGAAATAGATATTCTATCATTTGGATTAGAACCCCAATCAGCATCAACATACATAGACATTTGAAAATCATTTGAATCTTTACAGTACTCTAGTTTTAAGTTAGCAGTACCTTTTAAATACCTTAAGATTTTCTTCAAAGCACACCATCCAGCATCAGTCGGATGCTCTTGAAGTTGACTTAAACAATTTACAGCATATAAAATATCAGGCCTAGATACATAAGCTAAATAAAGTAACGATCCTACAAGTTCTCGATATGGTCCATCAAATACCTCACCTTTCTCAAAATTAGCCAATGTTGATTTAGGATCCATCGGAAGAACACTAGGTTTACAATCTAACATGTTAAACTTTTTCAGTAATTTTATAATATACAATTTCTGATCCATTAGCAACTTATCAGAACTAAATTCCAAACGAATTCCTAAAAATTCAGATGCACTTTCAGATTTAGACATTTGAAATTCTTTAGATAACAAAGAAATCACAATATTAGTTTCTGTAACATCTGAACCTGCTATTAATAAATCATCTACATAAAGTGCTATAACAATTTTCTTTTCTTTTTCATATCGTACAAAAATACATGGCTCATTTACAAGTTGTATAAAATTAAGTTTTATCACAAATTCCAAGAACTTTTTAAACCACTGACGTGGTGCTTGTTTTAACCCATACAAACTCTTTTTAAGTTTACATTTTCTCCTACTATTATCATCATACCCCTTGGGTTGATCCATATAAATTAATTCACTTAATTCACCATTCAAAAATGCAGTTTTTACATCAAGTACAAAAACAAAAAGATTTTCTTTCACAATTAGTACAAGTATTAATCTTAAAGCAGGCATACTGATTACAGGAGAAAAAGTCTCAGTATTATCAAGTCCTTCTTTTTGCAAAAATCCTCTAGCTACTAAACGAGCTTTATACTTACCATTTCTTTTCTTATTGAGGACCCATTTGCACGAAATAGATTGCTTATCTGGTGGTAGGGTTTCAAGATCCCAGACATCGTTGGACCTCATGCTCTCTATTTCCTCATCCATGGCAATCCTCCACAGGAGTTGCTCGTCAATTGGTAGAGATGCGATGTCGTCAAAAGTCAAAGACTCATCGGCGAACATCGCATTATACACTTCAGGATGTGGGAATCTAACAGGCTCTTTGGTTTGTCTCGAAGACCTTCTAAGTTCAATCGGATGTAGATCGTCGTTCTCACTTTCACTCTTGTCGTCCTCGAGTACACCGAACTCGTTAACTGACTGATCTACTTCATCTGCGATGAACCTTTGAAGCTTGTCGCGAATCTTACGTTCATCAAACTTCACATCTTTCGATACACAAATTCTATGAGAATCGGGATTCATTAGTCTAAACCCCATCGAGGAGTATCCAACAAAAAACATCCTCTTGCTTTTGGGATCAAGTTTCTTCCTTTGAGAAGAAGGTACAAGCATGTATGCATCGCACCCAAATACATGCATATTCCTTAGATCAGGCTCTTCGCCAAATTTCAGAAAGTACGGTGAAGAGTTATCAACAGTACTGGGCAACCTATTTTTAATGTATGCGGCAGTAAGAATCGCTAAACCCCAGAAACTTTTGGGTAAAGCAGACTCAAAAATCATTGCCCGCCCTTTTTCCATAAGAGATCTATTAGCGCGTTCAGCCACACCGTTTAATGCTGGAACGTAAGGCGGCGATGGATCAACGACTATACCGGCATCTGTAGCACATTTTAAAATTTCACCAGACATGTATTCTTTAGCATTATCACATCTTAAAATACGAATGGAAGGATTTGATTTAAAGAAAAATTTTAGTTCTTCAATTACATCGCTTTTCCGTTTCAATAATCTCACTTCGGTAAAACGCGAATAATCATCAATAATAGTCATAAAGTAGCGCTCACCTGCATAGGTTTCTGGATCAATTGGTCCACATATATCCGTGTGAATTTTTCTAAAAGGCTCCTTCTCCCTCTTTCTAGGACCTTTCCCCAACGGTGAGGCACTTTGCTTTGCATGAGAGCAAACTTCACAAAATGAAATCGGAGTTGGAAGTCCTAATTTCTTCAGCACATGATCACAAGGATGACCTAGCCTGCGATGCCATAATTCTTTTTCTTCCACAAGAAAAGCACTTTCAATACTTGGCACAAAATCACAAATATACTGTCCCGAACTATCACGATTACCAAGTACGAAGTGTTCAGTCTCATTTTTCACAAAAACCTTTCGGTTTTCAAATACCAGACTGAAACCTGCACTTTCTATTTTTCGGACAGAAATACTCCACTCAGATTTGGCACGAATAAAACATCTTTCAGGGTAATCTCCTTGCCATTTGAAGTTTTTCCGATGATCACACCAACTCCTTCCACTTCCAATTTAGCCGTTTTCGAAGCGCATTTGATACTGCCTGATGATGGATTTAATTCCGAAAACCACTCTCTTTTTGAGCACATATGGGATGTAGCACCAGAGTCTACTATGAAGCTTTCTCGTGTAGAGCTTCCTACAACAAAAGGTACTGCAGTTGAGGCAAGCCTTTCACATGCATTATGTTGACTTTTGCAGTCTCTTCATGTGACCGCTCTTTCCGCAATTATAGCACTTTATCTTCTTTCGGCAAAACTTCGCTGTATGTCCCTTCCTTTTACAGTTTTGGCAAAAGTATTCCTTCTTGGTAGGAAAGGCAGCATTTTCTCCTGGATATTTCCTTGGTTTAATGGAGTGTCTGAAATCATTTGACAAGGCCTCTGCATCCAAAAGACGTTGGGTCACAAAGTCCAAAGTTAAGTTCGTACTTGGCTGATTCTCCAAAGCCACTTTGATGGTCTCGTACTCAGGAGGAAGTGACATCAAAATGTAGACAATGATGTCCATGTCATTGACCTCCGCTCCAGACAAACGTAGATCACTAACCTAGACTTGTCACACTATCAATATGCTGTCTCATAGGCACATCACTGGTTTTCTTTAAGGTGGCCAATCGTTTGCGAGCTAGAATTTGGTTCACAGCTCCTTTATTGTCGTATTTCAGTTCCAATTTCTTCCAGATTTTACTAGCTGTCGTCTCAGTCTGCAGAGAAACAAGAATCTGGTCGCTCAATAGTGTCAGCAGGAAAGCGTAGGCCTTTTTCGCCTTAACAGACTCATCTGCTTCGCACCTTCTGCGGGATCTGCCTCCAAGAATGCATCGAACTGCTTAGCACAAAATACAGCCTTTACTCTCCTCGACCATAGTGAAAAATTCTGTCCATCGAAGGGAACCAAAGCGTACCCCTCCTTCGACGAAAAAGCCATTGCTCCGAAAAATAAAACAGCAGCAAAAACTTCCCTACGACGCTCCCCGCTTCTCGAAACACCCGTAGAAGCGCAAAGAAAATAAACAGCGGACCCACTTGACAACAGGGAACCACGCTCTGCTGTTAAATACGATTCCTTCAGAGGAAAGGAATGACACAGGCCATATGGATCGCAAAAGGGAACAGACTAGTTTATTGACTGGACTGGACGTATCATTACGGAGTGCCTACTGCATTGCAGTTTATCTCCACATCATAATATGTACAATAAATGGAATCAGAAGAGAATTTTATTGGGATAGGAAAGAAGAGAGCTAGATAGTCCTAAAAGAGAAAAGTTAGCTTTCAAAAGACGGTGGACTGCCCTGTGGGCGGAGCAACAGCTAGGTCGGTTTTTACCTTCCTAGTGCTGTCCGTGGCTAACAGAGGGCGTGTTGTTGGTCCATTGGGCGGGCTTAGTCTCACCACAGCACCGTTTAGTTCTGAAAGACATATTTACAAGATTAAAACATAATTTCAGAAATTTGGAGGAAGAATAGATAGAGAAACTATTGGGTTTTTATGATACAATTAGGGGTCCAATCGAGCCTACCTAACTGCCCGACTCTACGAGTGATCGAGTGCTATCCATTATTGGGATATTGCAGATTAATTTGCAGGGGAGATAGAATTGTTGGAATTGAAGTCAAAGACATCAGGGTCCAAACGAAATACTCCACAGCGACGCTTGGGTCTCAGTGGAAAGGTCTGCAGTTGTTGCAGAAAAGCTCTGGGTCTTTTTTGTCAGCTTGAGACCGCTGGGTCATATGGTGGTAATGCCTGAAGTACCACACAGTTCTTTGACCGTCTTGTTCTTTATTTTCTTTTCCTTATGCAGGGAGGGATGTTGACAGATTCATAGCGATCCCAATTTCAGTCCCTTTTCTATCTATTTTTCAGTGCGCTGTGCACGTGTTTAAATTTGATAGTTTTTGGAAAGGGCACATTATGTAGCAAAACGTTAACTTTTGAGAAATCAGTCATTAAGGGAATGTTAGTTGTTCAAAGTCCTTTTTTTGTTCAAATTATACTACTTTTTTCTTTTCAAGGTAAAACAACTTATAAAAACAGATTATAAAACAAATAGCCACTAAAATTATTATAATTCTTTAAAAATTGAAAAATTTAGGAAAAAAATGACGTTAACGGAAAACATTGCAACTAAAAAGCTTATAGGTATATTAGCTCAAAATTTTGAATAGTCAGGGCCTTCACTAAAAGATATATGCAATATTCTTTTCCACTAATGAGATATTGGGAATCATGTAGAAGAAAAAACATGAATTTTTGAAATTTTCCTATACCTTGTTAACTAAAACTGAAAACATACTTTGAGAGTACGAAATCTTTAAGCCAGGGGAGGTCTCGTGGAGACTTGGAGGTGACCTTGAACTGATGTATTCCTGTAAATATTTTATTGTGATGTGTTTTTGTTAAGTTCTGTTCCAACTAAATAAAATTCGCTTTTGTTATTACTGTGCATTTCCTTCGATATTAAAGAACCACTCCACCGACCATGGCACGACACCATCATTCCGCTTAACTCTTTGGGGTTAAGTGGATTAAAAACTGTCCCTACTTTTGCTTAGCTTTTATGCATGGTGGAATATTTTTAACCCACCTCAAAAAATTAAAATTTCTCATAGTCATACAGTTAAATATTTTATTAAAAGTTTTTCATCGAGTTGGAATACTATGAACTATACGCTAAATATGTAAATAACTAAAAACAAAAATTTACACATGTCAAAACGCATTAGTAAGTTGTTGAGACTGTTGTGATTAAGGTTGGCGAATTGTGTGGTGCAGTGAATTTTTGTCTTTCATAACAGTAAATGTTTTTTTTCGTTCAAATTTATTATGAGTGAATAAATCGTTTTATAATAAAAAGCACGTTATTTGATGTTTTATACTAATTTTGAATCTGAATAAGGGAATAGACAATTCTGTACAGCTTGGTTGGGTATTTCAATTAACGTCACACTGGAGCAACACAACGGGCTATTGGTGACGGTCCGGGATCAATCCCAAAGGGAAAGATCCGAGGACAACACCACGTAATTTTGAACCACGGTCAGATGACGAGGCAACACCTGAGCTGGCACCCCACTCTCCAAACTTCCACACCACGTCAAGTACAGCTTGGGTTTTTTCTCTCTTTAAAATCGTGTCTCCAAGACTTAAGTCATATATTTTTTGGTTCCTTGAGTGATGACTTATCCCGGTGTTTCTGAATCTTTAAAATATTTTTGAAAAGTACTTTCCGTACAACTTCAGAGGAATTTAATGTATCATTTTAAGGCTAAAAAACTCAACTCAATTAAAAAAAAAAAAACAGGATTATTTGTTTTGGATTATTCTACGACGTTTCGTTTTCAGTCTGTTTGATAATTAATAAATAAATGCCAGGTGAGTAATTACGTTCTGAACAGGCAGAAAGTAACTAGACTTTTTTGAGACCAGGACGAATGGCACTTATGCCGTCCTTCGTCCGAAACAAAATTTATGTATTAAAATTTCAAGAGTAATCTATTAAATATTGTACAGACTATCTGTTATAAAAATATACGATTACAGATAAATTATCTTAATTAGTACCATATTGATTTTCAATTCAGGTTTCTAATTATCAATTACAATTAATTGTACTTCAGTTAATATGAGTTCTATTCAAAAATACATAACGTTTGCTGAAACGAATTTACTTTCACATGACTTTAAAATAGCTGGACATTAAGCAATTTCGACTAATGTGTTAAAAAATTGTTGTCTCTATTCTAAATCGAAAACAGAAATTCACCAGAGTAAGCATTTGACATGCAATCGATCTGATTTATTCTGATGAGTGTTCTTCATTCTTCTCGTTTACACATGAAGCTCATTTCTAAATCAAAATATTTAAATTAATTTTTGCACGAACAATATCAATTATTTTGATATTTGGTGGAAACTGGTTTTATGCACTAGGTGCTTATTAAAAACTCACAACGTATAACACTTGCGCGCGATAAAGAATTATAAAAATTATACAGAATTTATCATTGAATTCGGCAACGAATTTGCTACCAAATCAATTGCTGTAATGAACTAGTCATTTTTAAAACCATATAAATGTTGCACTAGTTTAAACGAATGGTGTCTAACAAAAATTTATTTCTAAAAAAGCGGTGCTGTGTTTATAAACTCCAGTGTTGCAACTGTTTTTTCCCTTGAATGACTTATATTGTCCTATAAACGATGAAATTTTCAGCTGCGTGTTGCTTATTTTTGTGTTAATTTCATTCAAAAAGTCTTATTTATTCATAGTACTGTCAAACAGTTACATGACAGCGGAAAAAGACAAAAAGTACAGAACATGCAGCAAAGAAAAAACAGCACATTTATGCAATAACTTCAAATAAGCACCAAACAAAAATTGCTTAGAACAATACTGACACAAAAGAAAAAGTTACGATCCAAACATAGCCATCGAGAAAAAAATTCAAAAACTCAGTTTTCAAACGCTCAAGTTGTAAAATTACTAATATGTATAAATCGTTAAAGAACACATCTAGGGTTGGGAAAAGTATTGATCGTTCTGACAAATTGGACCTATTAGATTTTCAAAATACTTTTTGCTGAAAAATGTTTATTAAAAAATTATTTTATTGTGAGAATTGAAAGAGGGCACACGAATATTTATCTTATTGAGTAGGAGTGGTTCAATTAATTTTATTAAGTAACAAATTATAAAAAGTTAAACACGAAGACCTGCATTTTAGAAAGGACACATTGTATTTCGATCGCAAAAAAGAATACGACCCTTTATTTTCACGAAAACCCAGATTTTTGAAAATATGCCAAAGAAATCTATTTTGAACTTTTTCAGTATTATAATTGAGGTATTCATAAGATGGATTCCAGACTAAGCAGCCATATTCTTAAAATAGGTCTTACTAAAGAATTGAATAGGTAAATTGGCACATTCAAATTTTTGGCACGATCACATTCACTCCTTAAAATACACACTCACGAACTGTTCGCCGTACTTGCTTTAAAACAAACATCTGACTAAAAGATTAAAAACTGGCTGGTTGGTTGTTTTGGAGTTTTAGGGCGCAAGGGCCATATTTAGCCAAGGTGTGCCAAACACAAGACTGACAATATCAAATAAAAAATGTCAAGAACGGGAAAAAAGAGGGATTGGAGGTTTAAATGAATATATATCAAGGTATATATATCTATTTTTAATTAGAAGAAAAAAGGCGTTGTGCCTTAAAATCAGTTCTGCAAATATTGATGAGGTACAGATGTATCTAGTTCCTCGTCTGGTGGCGACGCTCTTGGCGCACTTTTAGTAACGAATTATAGCTGGTGAAGGTAACCCATCTTTATTAACGTTATCCCCGTTTTTATGGCAACCTCGGTAAGCGGAAAGATTTATAAAGATATATTTATAAAGAGAAAAAAAAATAGTTTTTTTTCTAAGATTTCTTCCTTGGAGACATAAAAAGTGCGCCAAAAAACGTTCTAATAGCGTTGCCCGCCAGACTAGGCGCTAGATACATCTGTACCGTTGATGAAATAAAATTATGAACGTTTTAGATGCATGCAGAAATTTTTGAATGAAAATTATTTGAACAAGTTTTGAATAATTTCGGTGACTCAAACGCAAAATAGGATATCTCACCACATCTGAGTCGCGGTTTTAATTTTTTCGCAACTCATGGACAAACATCGAAGTTTCAGCATGTTCAAAGTGGAAATGTCATTTAAAATTAAAGACGAAATCCAAACACTATTTTGAAAACAATTTGTATTTTAACAAGAAAATTTCAATGCACTACAGTACAGCGAAATGATACCCAACATTTTCGGTTTCTCACAACTGCCATTTCCAGGAACAACACCTAGTAATTTTGGATCACGGTCAGATGGCGAGGTCAACACCTGAGCTGGCACACCACGGCAACGTGAGGACATTTGACATATTTAAAGTGCACCAGCCCCGTGTACACGACGGTCTTTGGCTGAACTGGCCATCCTGCAGTTGCTAATCCGTTGCTCTTCCAACTGGGCTACCGCGGCCCCCTGCCAGCTGTTGGACACTCATAAATAAAAAATAATCCAACGAAAATCCGTATGGTGAAAAAGATGCGGGTGGAGATGTCGAATCCGAGGCACTAGCGATTTATCGCCAAACATGGTAACCAGCTTTATGGCAACCCTATGCATAAGGATTTTCATGTAGGAAAGTCCGCGTGAAAGAAATTGTGATGGCGTCTAAAGCCAGTATGGCTTGATTGGTCATCTTGATTTGGCGACAAACATGCCCCGGATTCGACATCTTTACCAAAATGCGGATGAAATTGGCCTTTCGTTTCAGATTAGCTACAATACTGGAGGGAAAAGCCTATTCCTTCGGCCTGCAGGCTTGCATACCGACTGTAGAATTTTTCTCTTAATGAAAATTCTTATTCTAATTCAAGTTTCGATTTCAAAGAGGAAGAAAGAGGTATCAGTTACCTCAATCTTGTTTCAAATCTTCCAAAAGGTCCGGGACGGTGAGTGAACTTGAGGGTTTCATCCTAAAATGCTTATTCTAATCAAAATGAAGACGATTCATATATTTTAGAGAAAAACATATTTTTCTTCTTCTCTTAAAACACCACATACAGGAGTAGTAAGGGGGTCATTGCGGGGACAGGGACAAGATGGAGGCCGTTTGTTTACATTTGGGTGGAGGAACAAGATTCCGTTGGTTTGATAAGGAATTGGGGATGATGATAAGATGATGACGTCATTGTAAAGATGGCGTCGTTTTGTTGGAGTTGTGTTGCCATGGTAATGAATGACTGGTAGTGCCATCTGGTGGAGAAATTAGAAACCATATTATTTGAAATTAAAAGCAATTTCGTGGATTCGAACCCGGGACCATAGGATCCGAAGTCAAGTGTGCTACCTTTAAGCTATTGGGACTTGTATGCGATGTTTGAATTAATGTAGTGTTGTCTTTGATATGGACTTACACTTTTTCTGAGGAAAATAGAATATATTTATTTTTATTATAATTGTATTATAGGGGTTTAATAAATGTTTTTGAAAATGACTGGTAGCGCCATCTTGTAATGGGGTTAAAAATTAATGTATTTCTTTTTAAATATATATATTGGACTCGTGCATATTTGGGTTTTATTTTTCTTATCAATAATTAATTTTGAATGAATACTTGGTAATTGGGATAATGAAGGACTGCTAGCGCCATCTAGGGGTTTAACAAGTAATTAAAGGAATTTATTTCTTTTACATTTAAATATATATATTTAGTCTCTTGCATAAATTTTCTGTTTTTGTTAAATAACTAGTAGAGCCATCTAGTGGAAGAAGTGACAATTAGTTTTAAAAGGATTTATTTTCTAGCTGTAGAATTATTTTTAAGAAAATAATACTATAATGGTGGATTCGAACCCGGCAAAAAGTAATCGCGGCCGACCGTTTTACACAAGCACTTTAATCGTTCGACCACGATCACCTAGTAATACCCTTTGCATTTAAGGTAGACTATCATTCTGAAATGTTATGGAAGAAAATATGAAAAAGTGCATGGTAAAAGGTTTGGTAGAGAGAGAGAAGAGAGCAAATACATATAACTTTAATTAATGATCAATGGGAATAAAATAATAGGGCAATATCAATTAACTAAGGTTTATACATTTCGTTAATGTGCATAGTATATGCAATTACAAAGTATCAGATAAAAGCTTCTGGAACTGGTGACAATTTGACTAAGGATTGTTTAGTATGTGTAAGGTTAATTAAGATAACAAAAGGAACGGAGCTATACATGGAGTCACCGATAAAAGTGACTCAAAAGAAAATTAAAGATTAGCTTAAACTACCGAAGTACACGTGTGGTGGTATCTGAAAAATGTTAGGGGAAACGAAAGAAACTATTTGTACTGTTTTGGTGACTAACAGTAATGAATCACATATCATAAGACAGAACTGGAACTTTCTAGATAAAATTGAACCAAAATGAAAAACTTTACACGTAACTTGAGCATATCGCATGTCTTGCTACATATAATTGTGAAGTTACAGGGATTTGAATCTGCTTCTGAAGCTCATTGCCTCTTTTTTGCTGCTAAAACTTCTACAATGGAAAGACCTTCGAGCTCAAAACCCCTTGCCAAACGTATGCGGTTCTCTACTCCTACCAACACCCAGCGAGTGAATTCATTTCCCCCAAATGCAGTTCCTGAAAATTATTTTCATTTGGGCCAAGAAAAATATGTTTACGTATCGGACTTTGCGGACGTGGTGCGTGTTCACATAAGGCAGTACCAAATAGATGAAGAGGGGCTACTTTCCCCGACAAAGCAAGGAATAACCATGACACCTTTCCTGTGGTATCATTTCTGCAGAGAGATGAACGTTATTGCCGTGCCTTTCCTCCCTGGAAGTGTGAACGTTGTGCGGGATTGTTTGATGATTGCGAAAGATTTCATTGACGATGAACTTTTTGTAAGCCTCCAAAGATATTTCCAACGAGCGAATTATGAAAGGACTTTTACGCCGAACATGGTCATGCTAAATGAACTGGAATGGTGCGAACTACAAAATATGCATGAAACTATAAACTCTAACATTACCTCGGTAATGTTTGGAACCATTTTTCCAGCTCTCCTGAAATTGGAAACACGTAAGTGTTCGCTCAGTATACCTGATGTGAGCTGTGTAGAAGCCGAAATGTGCTTAACATCATCACTAACGGAGCTACTAAAAGAACATTTATGTAAAAACATTCAAAGTGTTTTGGAATGCTATGGTTGTGAGCAACAGTTTGGCAACCAACTAGGTCACGGCTGTATGACTTTCAGTAATGAAACAAAGCTTATTACTTATGGTAAGCTTGCTACTTTTAATATTTAACATAAATATGAAAGATTTTGCAATTGAATTTATTGGCCAATAATAATTCTCTATGTTATTATATTACCGATACTTTTCTTAGGAAAATTGATTTTGAATGTTTATTATAGAAAATGCCAAAGAACTTTGTATTGCTGTCGATTCCAATGCTTTTAAACACTATTAATAAAAAAAGTTATTTTTACGTATATTTGTGTTTGTCAATATTTTATTGTAAGTAGTTTTTGAGTATAGTTATATATATGTTTTCCTTACACCGTAAAAGAAATGTTTAGTGTGTGCTACGATATTGTTACAACTTAGATTTAAAGTGTTTTCATACCATGTTCTAAAAAGCAACAAAAATAGCGGAGGAAATGTTTTGATTTAAAAAAATTAATGAACATAGCCAGGTTTTAACTTTAAAATAAAGTATAGATACTCTTTCACTTTGATTTGTGTTTCATTTGTATTTGAGGCACCACAAAATGAACGTACGTGTGCAGCTCAGTAACTTAAATTTTACTTGTTGCAATGACCGATCAGAAAATCAGACAAATTTATTCAGATCCAGCCCAACTGGCAAGCTTCGATGGTATAAATGCTGTTTACCATGCATTAGAAGAGAGAAAAGCGAAATACCCAGGAAACAGGTAAAAGAATGGCTCTGCAAGCAAGATACTTACTCTTCACAAATCGGCCAGACGCAATTTCCAAAGGAACAGAGTCATTGTGGGAGGAATAAACGAGCAGTTTCAATCTGATTTAGTTGATTTGCAATCTCTAGCAAAGTTCAATAAAGGATATAAGTATTTGTTGACTTGCATTGATATATTTTCAAAGTATGCCTGGGCAATACCCATGAAAGACAAAACAGGTCATAGCATTCTAAAGGCCTTTAAAAAGATTTTTAATGAACGTAAGCTTGATGTATTACAAACGGACAAGGGAACCGAATTTAAAAATAAACTGGTGCAAATTTTAAGAAAATGAACGTGCACTTTTTTACGTCAAGCAATGAAACCAAAGCGAATGTAGTTGAAAGATTTAACCTCACCTTAAAAGCTAAAATGTGGAAGTATTTCACTGAATTTAATACACATAAATATGCAGATGTAATTGATAAACTGGTATACAGTTACAATAGAACGGGGCATCGTAGTATTAAAACGGAACCAATATCAGTGAATTTAAATAATCAGCAAGAAATATGGCAAAATTTGTATGGAGATGTAACAAAATTGGAAGCAAGCACCAAATTTAAAGTAGGAGACACGGTAAGAATTAGTAAAATGAAACGAACCTTTGAGAAAAGTTATGAAAACAATTGGACTAGAGAGATTTTTACTATTCATCCAATAATACCAAGAAAACCTGTAGTTTATAAGTTGAAAGATTTAACGAATGAGATAATAGAGGGTACTTTTTAGGAAAAGGAACTTTAAAGGGTGTCTGATTCTGGATATTATCTTGTGGAAAAGGTATTGAAGAAACGCAAGATTGGTAATGAAGTAGAGTATTTTGTGAAGTTTCTAGGTTATCCAGAAAAATTCAATACCTGGGTTTCTGATGTTAAACACCTATAAATACCGGAGAAATGTATGATAATAGTTTAGTCTTAAAAATGTCTTTTTATGTGATGCTACCGTCGGACAGCTCCATACAATATTTTCCTGAGAACAAGATTTCTAACTATACGACACAATTACCCACTCCCATAAGTTTAAATGGTGAATGGGAAGTAGGATTAGCTGAAATAATTTATCCGCACACGTGGTATAATATTAACGAAAGCAACAATATTTATGGATTTGATTTAGATGAAAAATTAATAACAAGAAAATTACCTCCAGGATGTTATGAATCTGTACCAGAAATCTTAAACGCTATGTACATACCTGTTCATGAAAATAATATAAAATTTAAGTTTAACAGCACAACCAAGAGAGTTAAGATAAAAACTGAAAACGGAGCCAGAGTTATTTTACAAAAAGGACTTTGTAATCTCATAGGATTTCTTCCTCAAGTAGTAGAAGGTGTAAAGGAAAGTTCTTTTGTTGCTAATCCAAACATTTCCTTTCCCTTATTATACGTGTATAGTGATATTGTTGAACCTCAAACAGTTGGTGATATACAGGCTCCTCTTCTCAGGGTTGTTAAAGTAACTGGTGAAGATGGTGAAATTGTGAATGCTTTATACGATAGACCTCATTACGTACCAGTCATACGACAGTATTTTCAAACTATTGAAATACAAATCCGCTTAAATTCAGGGGACTTAGTACCTTTCGAGAGAGGTAAGCTACTTGTAGTTTTGCATTTTAGGATGCGACACTTACAATAAATACCTCTGAATGTTAGAGAGTATATCCATTTTAGTTAAAACCGTTGACCGTGTGACATCATTATGACAAATGTGCCGTATGCGTGTTGTCCTAAAAGGTTTGAAGAGCATTATGCTGGCCAAAAAGGGTCAGGAATGACTTACAACAGGGGTAACAATCTACAGAAAGGGTATGGAATAGGGGGTTTATTTCGTCGTTTATTTCGTAAAGCTCTGCCGTTTCTTTTCAGCGGAGCAAAAACTGTTGGAAAATCAGTTTTAAGGGCAGGTACACAGAGAGCGAGTGATGTTTTGGAAGGCCAAGATTTGAAACAATCAGCAGAGAAACGCGTTAAAGACGAGAGTAAAAATTTAGCGCAAAGAGCTATCAATAAGGCTCAGTTCATGCTGGGGAAAGGAAAGTATAAAAGAGAAAGCGCAAAACTACCAAACTTCTCATTTCGTCCAGAAAACGTAAAGTGAAAGCACGCGATATATTTGATCTATAATGACGTTTGTTTTAAAGGACTCTCCAGAATGAGCCAAGTCAGAATTGGAATTATTTCACTTACCTCCGACAGAAACTATTATACAAAGTGGACAATGGGTACAATTCCATCCGCTATCGAACGTAGCTGACGATGGAACCGTAGAATTTCAAATTTCTGGTAGTGGAGAGGATTACATTGATTTATCTCAAACACATTTGTATGTAAAAGCCAAAATTTTAAAAAACGACGGAAAGGCATTGACTCCAGAAGTGAACATAGGCCCTGTTAATCTGTTTCTCCATTCCTTGTTTTCTCAAGTTGACGTTAGTTTGAACGAGCGTTTAGTTTCTAGTTCAAATAACATGAACTTATTAATTCTTACAGCGCCTATATAGAAACTTTGTTGAATCACGGATCTGATAGCAAAACTTCGCAGTTAACCTGTGAACTATTTTATAAAGATACAGGCGAACACGTGGCTGACTCAGAGTTTGTTTTTAGGAACAGATAAAAGTGGCGACAATTACGGAAAGGCATCTCGAGGCAAGAATATCCCAAGGGTTGCACGTTGTTTGCTTTTGATTTGTCTCCAGATCTATGCGATGGCGAACACCTTAATCTCATTAAACATAGTAACATGAGGTTAGAAATGAAATTTAAAGAACCTTTAGAGCATACTATTAATGTTGTAGTATATGCAGAATTTGAAAACGTCATTGAAATCAACAAGTCTAGAAATATCATTTATGACTTCAGCAATTAAAATGTACGCACACCAAATAAGTCGTATTTTTTCCCAGGACCCACAAACTGCTCCGTTATTCAAAGGTGTGTTTCAAGCAGACAAGATCCCTCATGTACGTGCAAGATGTGCTATGGTAATAAATGTGGATCAACAATCTAAACCTGGATCGCATTGGTTAGCCCTGTTCATTGAAGGCAAATCTCTAGAGTTATTTGATTCGTATGGTCGCTCAAATGTTTGTGGACCTTATTGTATTTATTATTTACTGAAAAGATGTCAAGGAAAATCTATGTACTCCATTTTAAAATATTTGCAACAGAGCAAAACAAATTATTATCGAGTGTATCAATTTGTGGAAAAAAGATATGGCGTAAGATTTATTTATAAAAAATAAACAAATTTATATTATTATTTGTTTGTGTACTTATTTTTTCTAATAATCTCACGACGTAAAAATATACATACTAAAGATGTTTTCATTTAAAACTACATTATAATCCAGGCATTCCTTTAGCATACATTTTGGAAGCATTCTTCTTAACAAACATTTTGGGTACAAGTTCCTTTTCGGGTAACATAGTTTGATTAACAATATATTTAATAGGTAATTTCATTTCTTTTGTAGCTTTACTAAACAGATTGATTCCAAAGGGAGGCTTCTTTTAATTTCTTAAAATGTGATCAATTAAAAGAACTATATTTGAACGGGGTATAATTTGATTATTGTAAATTATTTCCTCTTCTTCTGACCACTTTAACGTACTTTGTCTATTCTTTAAAAAATCATACATTTCTATTGCAGCCTGCTTCTGTCGAACTGGTACTGTGTTTAAAAAGCTTTCCATAATCGTGTCTTTTTCCTCACTCTTTATTGGTAAAGCATCTGAAAAATCATTGGGAGGTTCTTGTTGATTTGCCTTTTCTGTAGGAACAGATTTCTCTGCCTGATTTGGTGTTGGAAACTTTACGTTATGTTGCAAAATTTGCACATAGAGAAGGGCCTTTTCACTGTCACTCAAAGATTTTTGCCTTAGTATGTCGTGCATTTTTCTGTCCAGTTCGGACAAATGTTCACTCACTAAAGCGGGAAGTCTGTCTTCAGGGACAATGATCAATTTTTACTGTGCTCAATGTATAAGTGATCCTATCACCGAAATGGCTGCTGGTAATAAAATACTTAAAATGCCTTGGCCTTTCTGTGAAATGAGTATTTTACGCTTCTTGTACAAAGGTACTGATTTATCAGATAGTTTTCTGATACTTTTTTATAAGAAGCAAGCTTGTGTTTTCTGCACTTTGAAACAGGAATGTTACCTTTTAATAAATTTGATGCGCATTCGCATACAGATTTTATAGTACTATTTGAACACTTTTTCAAAAGAGAAGATTTTGTATTACTCTTTAACACAAGTTTCAGTTGCTCTAATTGCCGTCGTGTGCACTTAGTCATATTGATGACAAATGATAGCTATGCAAACTAAACCAGGGTATTTATATGTTTAGGTATCGGTATTTATATCAAAACCCTCTGATTCCCTTCGACAAGTCACGAATTTGTTATCATCGAGGCTGATAAAGATAAAAGGTGTCTGGGAACATACCAGTGCGTAAACGCCATGTGTCATCTGTATCAGGCTTTAAGTCAACTAACAGATACCCGTAAGGTTTGCATGTCGCATCCTGAAAAACTTCCTGAAAGAATTTGCTGTTGGAGGGGTACAATTGCCGGCCTATATGTGCTATCTGAGATCTATCCCTTGGATTTTTGAATAAAACAAAGTAATGGCTGTTTAAGGAAATATCTCTCATCTGAGAAGATTTGTGGAACACATTTTGTACAATAAATACAATGCTTAAATTCCTATGGTGACTGCCCTTTGTGAACAACTTGGTCAGTTTCGTGTCGTTTCCTAACTCTGTCATTAAATCGTCAATTACTATTAAAACGTTCAAAACAGTGTTTAAAATAGTAAGGCAATCCTTCGTGAAACTGGACCATAGGCATTTGGCTATACAAGTGTTGATAAGCGCCATATCACCAAAGCACTTTAGTAGGGAAATTATCTATTGTTTCCCGTTCTATAATGTTTTTGACAAAATAAGTTTTACCACAGCCAGTTGGGCCTGCTACCAACATAGTAAAAGGGTGTTTCGACTTTAAAAGCTGCATGTTAACTGATTACATTTTAAGAAAAACCTGTCTTTTATAGAGAGGGGCAAAGATAACATTAAATACTCATAAATATAAAATTGTAAAAAATAAAAACACATAAGAAGCAAAATTTAATACACTTTTAAGACAATAATTTTTTATGTTAAACATATTAGGCAAAATATTCTAAATTTTAATATATAAATAATTATTATGTACAAAATATATAAACTAATTACAAATATAAATTATATAACAAATTTAAATACACATATTTTTTTAAATATACACTTTATTTTAGTTTTAAAAACCGTATGGCAGCGTATCAAAATTCTCTAACAAAACTCGTTTGTCGTATACCTGCCAGTATCGTTTATTCTCTTCGCGGTTGACTACTGTGCTTCTCTTTGGTTCCCGCACAATTTTCCGAGGATTCTCGACAGTAATAACTGCTTCAGGACTTTTGGATTTCACTAATTCCTAGACGGAATTGAAGTTTAGCTGGATGCTGTTTACATAATTCAGAGGAAATCCTCGAATTTTACATACGGAACTCCCCGATGCAGTCTCATAGGCGTAATTCTTGGCTCCACCTGTAATACACACAAAAAAATAAGTCAATCGAATCAAACTTTTTGGCAAAATAGCTTTCTCTCTGTATAATGATACATACCTGAGACAAATTTAGTAATTGTGTCTCCAGAAAATTCGTCTGTGAAACCGCCAAGATAGTCCGACAGTGGGGACATGTAGTCATCATCATCATCAACTGTATAAATGAGACTATCAGTATCATAGTACAGAGCACTTTTACCCAACTTCTCCATCTCTGAATATAGCTTCAGTCGAGCGTGAGCTGTCGTAAAGGCTGCTAAATATACATTTGTTTTGTCCGTTTGTTGGAAAAACTGTTTTACTTTGCCATTTGACCACTGCGATTTCCTCATTTGGAAAATAGGCGTCTAGAATCTACCAAAGAAAATACATTACTTGTGAAATCAATGACAGTCAGTAACTCTGCGAACATTTTCAAGTCTGATTTTTTTTAAATATACATGCGTACCTCAAGAGTGGGGTCAGAAATAATTTTGTTAAACTCTGGGACGGACGATACAAATGTCGCTTGGCCCTTATTTTCTCTCATTCCCAACGACCCCCAAAACTCTTCAAACACAGCTTAGAGACTTGTCTTTTTCCAGGATTGTGCGTGACGAGCAGAGGATTCAATTTCACGCCCTCGTGTCTCTCATAATCCTCTACATAGGCAACTTTTTCTTGTTCCGATTTGCATCTATTAGGCCATCCTGATGCCTCCTGTTTTTATTTTAGGAAAAAAAAAGCATCTATATATGATTTAAAAATACTTGTTGAAGTCTCCTGTAAATGGTGTGAATTTCGTAAATCTTAATAATTTTATAACTTACTTCAACAGCCTTTTTCACCTCTTCCGACACCCACCTACTCGTTAAAATGCGTTGAGCGTCTTCGTGAAGACAATTGTTGCTCCTCGTTGCAACGCAAGATGCACACAAAGGGAACGTGAGTTTCACCAAGCACCTGTAGGGTACAACCGGATGATTCAAGCCTCTAGGAGGCAAAATGGAACATTTAACCAACCCAAAATATTTTTTAATTTCATCAAAAGTTTCGGTTATTATTTTTGGGTGGCCTACGGGGTAAGAGCAATACTTATTGACGTAAGGGTATAAACTTGTAAAATCGACATACTTAGCTTTTCCCTCATAAAAAAGCCTACATGCATTTGTCCTTCCACCATAAAATGCCTCTCGAGGGTTTAATCGTTCTTGTACGTTTAAAGAATAACAAAATTCTCTCACACTTTCATTCGTTCTTAGTAAATTGTTAAAATCATGCTCCCACATTTCAATTACTTTAAACCCTGATCTTTTAAGTTTTTGTAGTTTCCTTGGCTTTTTTTAAGTAGGGCCCACATCGGAGTATGAGAGACTGAGTTGAGTGAGTCTGGATCATAACAAGTGTCACATCCATGTAAGTAACAACCTTGAAATTGGTACACAGTTCTTGAGGCTTCACAATATCCATCCACTACCCCTTCCACTTTTCTCTCCCCTTGCCCTTTCAACGCATGCTCGATGTTTTCCTCAGTTGATCGCTCCATGTACAAAAGTAACTCCATTGCCATTTTGCTATAATTGGTGTTATTCACATACCCTTGAACTGGAATCATAGGTATCATCATGCTAGGTATGTGATGACTTCTGTATACAGCCATACAGGCTGAGGCAACGGTAGTGTATGCAAAGGGATCTACGGAGTTGATTTCAATGAACTGGGATCGGAACTGAAGGCAACACCTTCTAAGAATATCTACGTCAGACCTAGAAAAAGATACATTTTAAAATCTAATCACAAACATGTTCATCACAAAAAAATGATTTCGTGAGGAAAACAAAAATAATAAGAAACTAACGTACTTGCAGTATTCATAAATTTCTTTTCGGAAATCAAAAAGCTACAATTTCCTCTCTTCATACCATTCCAAGAACTTTGGACGCTCATCAGGGCTTATGAAATCATGTCCGTAAGCTTTGCTATCAGGTAATTGGCGCACATAGTTTTGATTATTTTCGGTGTTGAAGAAGTGAGGAAAATAATCTTTAGTTAATTCTGTTTGACCAAACGTTTTTAGGAACTTAGATAAAAGCATGGGTAAAAAATTTAATGAGTCAATAAGACGAATTTTAAATCGTGAAATTTCTAATGACATAATGAGGAACCACTAAAATAACATTAGGCTTTATCCCCTGATTCAAGAGGTGCGAAAGTATAAACTGTCCATCATAACCTTTTAAGTTATGGGGAATTGCCGTGAACAGTTCATGTTTCGCAGAGAAAAGGAAGTCGCAAAAATCTGACAGTGCTTCTTTCCCTTGAAACACGTATTCGGTCCCGTCGTTGCACTATGCTACAGCAAAATTTACAACGTGTGTTCCTCTTTCCTACATCGCTTCAAAGTCAAAGAAAATAATTTTTTCAGAGAAGGTTTTAGAAGGTTTACGGGTCAAAAAACAAAGGTGATACTCCATGTCCACATACTGTTTACATGAAATACACTTTGATTCTCCACACATATGTTGCTCTGGAGTCCGGGCCTTTCTTAAAATTTAGAGAATAGCATTTTAAACATTGAACACCAAATACAGGACGGTTGACACAACAAAAAGACAAAAAACGAAAACGGCACAACACAACGAATCTTACTAGCTCCTCTTGTCTTCAGTGCGATTGTCGCGCCACCACACGTGAACCACAATTTCAATTCGGGTGATCGTTCGCGACACCGACGTTGCGCCATCTATTGCTACATTTATAAAATATTTTAGCAATGCGAAAACTTTTCGGATGAGACAGAGCCGCTATTAACTCAGTGGAGTAGTCCACTGCGCTAGCAAACGGCGATTTGTAGACGGTGGATGTTCGTTCATCCCTGAGTGTACTTCTCTCTTCTGTGTCATCTTTCATCGTATGTGTGTCCATTACTTGACGACGATTCATAAGCGGATCTTTGAGATCAATCACTCAAGGCGGATTTTGTGTTAATCAATCAACGAATTGAGACTTTTAGACAGTGGAGCCCGAAGAAGTATTGATATATACAATCTCCTACCCAGACAGGTATGAATAGCCTGTTGTGTTTGTCCAGTGCGACGTTAATTACCTACCTACGAAAAAAGTATGTAAATCCAATATACTATGTCATTACAAATTAATTATGAAAACGTATAGGGACAGTTCTGTGATAATTTTTCAAAAAATAACAGTTGTTAAATTAATAATTTATTTAATTTACGAATGTTATGGTTTTTTCGCTGATATAAACACATTATGCATTTCATGTCTAACTAACGTCCCAACTCTTCAAGTAGCAGAAAAATAAAATATTAAATTCGAGAAACAAGATTTGAATAATTAATGCCATTTAATAATAGTTATAAATATTTGATGAGCGTAGAAATGACACGGACATTCGTTTAATCGGAAATCAATGTTCTAGATATTATGGAAAACATTTGAGTGGTCTGATCAATGATTACAAGTAGTTTTACGATTCAGTAAAACTCCGTCAGGTATTAAGATTAATGTGTAAAAAGGTGTTTACTTCGACTGTCATTATTTGTCACACGATTTTTGAACTCGAAAGGAGAAATTATCTAAATCCATTTCCGTGTGTTGAAGTGGAAACGTTGGTGATATGCATCCTCCGAATCCATTTCCAGACAGATTTAATGAACGTCATGAAGACCAGTGTTTAAAGATCCATTGCATTACTTTTTTATTTATTAAGGTACTACACTGTTGACAGCGTAATTCCTGAACTACACACTTGCTATATTAATAACACATTGATCATCATCAAAAGTATTTACTCTAAGGATTTCAAGTTTTAGAGTGGTAGTTAAATTCGCACGTGAAGTGTTGCACGAGATGAACTGTGCTGTATATTTTCCCACCAGATGGCGAGTAGACAGCCCGACCACTCGGGGTGTCTACTCGCCATCTGGTGGGAAATATAACAACCTGGGTCTGTATATAACAATCTGTAAGAACCTATACAATAAAACTGAATTTATTATCATGACTGCACAACTTGATCGAATATCTATTATGAACTTCAGTCATTTGATGACCTCCAAAAAGTCCATGTGTTATCGTTTCTTTCCCGATACTTTTTAGACTCGTAAATTTTGCGACATATTTCGAAACGTAACTTTTTTGGCTTCCACTGTCTAATATGGCTCTCACTAATTGCCCAGAATTTTCATTTTGGATGTAAACGGCCAAGGTTTGCAAGAAAACCTCTCCTTTACTTTGATAAGTTTGGATACTGTCTCGATCCCATTACAGCCTTCCCTTTTTTGTTGTTTAAAACAAAACAATTATGATGTAATCCAGAACAAAAATACACTTTGTCTTTTTTATTGGGCAATTACGCGATAAATGCTTCTCTACTTTTAAACAGTTAAAACAGGCGCCCTTTCGCAATAAAATATCTTTCCTTTCAGCCAATGAAAGATTCGCAACCCAATTACAGCTGTCTGAACTATGAGTAATAGTATCACAAAATACACATGCGATTTCCAGTTTATTAGTTTTTTCCCTTGCTGGCGCCGAAAGCAATTCATTCGCGCTATGAAAGACTTTTTGATTTTGTTTATAATGTAAACTTCGTTCTCGCGAAATATTGTTTCATATCCGGTTTTCGATTATATAATTCAAATGCTGAGCCACTTGTGGAATATGTTTGTTCTCGCGCTGTTAAAGCGTGAGTAAGAAACGAAAGCAATAAGTTTTAATATCATCGGGCACAAAATACTCCCATATTGCGAGGGTGATACGCCTAATGAATCTAAACTTCTTAATTGTACATTACAATTATCAACAAATTTTCGAAAGGAACGAATGTCATTAGACTTTTTTAATGGCTTCAAAGATAGAATTTTGTTCATGTGGGCTTCAATTAATGTTTGCGCATTAGCGAATCTATCCTTTAATAGCTGTATAGCTTCATCGTAAGCTTCTGCCGAAATTGGAAAACCTTCAACAGTGTTCAATGCCGATCCTCCTAAATGAGCTTTTAAGTAATTGAAACGATCCACTTTGTTTAGGGCTTTATTATTGTTTACTGCCGTTTCGAAACTATTCCAAAAAGTTAACCATTTTGAGACGTCATCTCCATAGAATCGGGCAATATGATATTTTGGAACTTTCATGCGAATATTATGCGAGTTCGAAAAATGTTTCTCGGGGCGATGTTAAAGGTGTTTGACATGGGGTTGGCACATGAGGCTCCGAAAGATCACTAATTTTCTTTTTTTGCACGAAACTGCTAAAGCAGTACCTTTTCTCTATATTCTTGTGTTGTTTCGAATTCTTTATCAAATTCCTCGGGTTCAAAAAGAGGTACAAGTTGTTTATCAACTAAGGTTAAAGGTTTAAATTTAATGGAAAGAATTTCTACAAGTTCTTCTAAATTCCCAGCATTTAAATGTGCATTTAATAACTCAGCTTCTAAATCATTAGCTACCTTAGTAACAGCTGTTCTCAAAGATTTTCGTTTCCTTTTTAACTACTCAATTGACTGTGGTTCGGTCATATTTAAAATATACACAAATCACCAAAATACACCCAAAAGCAAATTGAGTTCAAAATTAAACACTTTCAATAATCGAAAGTTTCAAATTGTTCGACAGGTAATTATAAAACACAATTCAATGTATCAATTTCAATCAATATATCAAATATGTAGAATCTTCGAAACATATCATCGACATTCAAGTTATTCAAATACAAGTTCAGCTTTAGATTTCAATATCTAAAATTTCTCATCAATTCTATTTTCGATTTCTAATTCTACAGCCTTTCAAGCTCATCATCCCGGCAGGGATGCTATGTAGAATTTTCTCTTAATGAAAATTCTTATTCTAATTCATTCAAGTTTCGATTTCAAAGAGGAAGAAAGAGGTATCACTTACCTCAATCTTTCAAAAGGTCCGGGACGGTGAGTGAACTTGAGGGTTTCATCCTAAAATGCTTATTCTAATCAAAATGAAGACGATTCATGTTTTAGAGAAAACATATACAGGACGGTTGACACAACAAAAAGACAAAAAACGAAAACGGCACAACACAACGAATCTTACTAGCTCCTCTTGTCTTCAGTGCGATTGTCGCGCCACCACACGTGAACCACAATTTCAATTCGGGTGATCGTTCGCGACACCGACGTTGCGCCATCTATTGCTACATTTATAAAATATTTTAGCAATGCGAAAACTTTTCGGATGAGACAGAGCCGCTATTAACTCAGTGGAGTAGTCCACTGCGCTAGCAAACGGCGATTTGTAGACGGTGGATGTTCGTTCATCCCTGAGTGTACTTCTCTCTTCTGTGTCATCTTTCATCGTATGTGTGTCCATTACTTGACGACGATTCATAAGCGGATCCTTGAGATCAATCACTCAAGGCGGATTTTGTGTTAATCAATCAACGAATTGAGACTTTTAGACAGTGGAGCCCGAAGAAGTATTGATATATACAATCTCTTACCCAAACAGGTATGAATAGCCCGTTGTGTTTGTCCAGTGCGACGTTAATTACCTACCTACGAAAAAAGTATGTAAAACCAATATACTATGTCATTACAAATTAATTATGAAAACGTATAGGGACAGTTCTGTGATAATTTTTCTATAAAATAACAGTTGTTAAATTAATAGTTTATTTAATTTACGAATGTTACGGTTTTTTCGCTGTTATAAACACATTATGCATTTCATGTCTAACTAGCGTCCCAACTCTTTAAGTGGCAGAAAAATAAAATATTAAATTCGAGAAACAAGATTTGAATAATTAATGCCATTTAATAATAGTTATAAATATTTGATGAGCGCAGCAATGACACGGACATTCGTTTAATCGGAGCTCGGAAAATCAATGTTCTAGATATTATGGAAAACATTTGAGTGGTCTGATCAATTGTCATACATATATGCAGAACTTGGGAACTCGAAGATGATGACAAGGTCCGATGTCCGTATATGTCATGCCACATGTTTTTGGGAATGAGCCATTCCCTCTAAAGAAAAATTTGATGAGACAATATACTGGTAAAGATTTTCTCTCTCTTGGGATGGTCTATTTAATTACAGATTGTCGACGGTTAATAGAAGATACATTTTGGATTATAAGTTCCAGTTTTCGTATTTTCAGAAAAGCCACAATTTCCAAATTCGAGACAGTTGAAGGCATTGAAAAACCTTCGGTTTGTCTACACAATTACCTCAAATCTTATGATGGTAGGTAATTTGGATCTTATGGTGCAAGATCCAAAAGCGGACAAGCTGCGCCAAACGCGTTAAAAAGAAATAAAATCAATGTAGATATATAAACACCGTAGAAAAGGTAGATTATAAGAAAACGCAAGGCGGGATAAGAAAGAGTGAACAAGAATAAACTCCTCCAAAATAGTCAACTCCTCTCACCATGAGCAACTGCTCCTCCTATGTTCTTGCATCTTCTTTTTTTTGCTAGTCCTATTTATTAATGATCAATCTTCCAGAGCAATTGTCAATCTGATCAACTTACCTTGATTTATGTGATTTTTATAATGAAGTCTTAGATTAGCAGAAGGAATTAAAGCCCCTTCGCGGCAAGGCTCCCTGAAAAACAATTAATATATTTAGATTATAACAAGTCTTGCGCAAGTTATTTGCATAACACAAAAAAAATTTGTTTTATGATTTTTTTGAAATTAGGTCATGAATAATATAAAATTCAAACAAGTGAAAAGAAAAAGAAAGAAAAGAATCTGTTGGGTTTTATCGATTGAAGACAGAGTTTTATACTTTAAAAATAAATTTTATTACGTAGCCAAGTCTTATGGTTTAAAAACATAATTTCAGAAAACAACAAGAAGTCTGATCAGCTCATGATCCCCAATCTTTCTTCACTTTTATACATTCAAAGATTTACATTCTTCAAATTTATGTGCCCCACACGGCACTATAATTGGAGGTTTGAGACCGATTCCAACATGCGGCCCCATCGGTTGTAAAACCTCAGCAGATGTATTACAATTCAATATATATATATATATATATATATATATATAAATCTAACAAAATATTTTTCTAATAATATTTTTAAATTTACGATAAACGATAAACATCCTATTAAGGAACGATAGGGAAATTTCCTCATTAAATCATTTTCAATTATTTCTTCCTCTAACCTTATCAGGTAAGTTACAACCAATTTTAAAAGGTAAATTCACAAAACTTTTAGGAAGATCTTTGAATTGTGACATTAATTTTTCAATGTAGGTAATTTGATGTAAATAAATCGAATTTTCAATTTCTTGAAAGTTTACGCCTAACAAATATTTAGTTTTACCTAGGACTGTAAGATCCAATTTTTTGTCCAATAATTCGATTACTTCATTTATCAAATGTTCCCTTTTTGAAAACAAAACCATATCATCTACATAAACAATTAAAATTACATCTTTAAATTTGTAGACACAATTACACCAATTTAACTGAGAAAATCCTAATTTAGTTAAAATACCGTCTAATTCCAAATTCCATTCTCTACCACTTTGATGCAGACCATATATAGCCTTTTCCAATAGACATACTTTGTTTTCGGATCCTTTCAGCACAAATCCTTTTGGCTGTTTCATGTATATAGTATCCTTAAGGTGTCCATATAAATATGCACTTTTCACGTCAACTTGACAGTGATACCAACCCAACATAGAAATCAATAGTTTAACAATAGAAAAATTCACAACTGGTGAAAAAATATCTTTAAAATCAATGCCGGGTTTTTGCTTAAAACCTTGAGCAACAAGACGAGCTTTATACCTTTTAGGTATATTGTTTTCGTCCATTTTTATGCTGTACACCCACTTACTTCCAATTATGGTTGTATTTGGGGGTGTGTCCACTAATTTCCATACTTGCCTATCCTTCATTATCTGAATTTCTTCATTCATGGCAGTATTCCATTTAATTTTATCCTTACTTGCTTGCGTTTCTTCATAACTTTTGGGGGTTTCGACATTGTAACACTGATCATACATGTCGTACATCTGTTGGTCTAAAAAATTAGATTCATCACTAGAAGTAGATGGCACATTAGAAATATCCACATTAGGATGTTCAGTTTCTGGCTTAAAATTGAAATTTACAGGATCAAACCTAATCTTATTTTTAGTACAGTACTTTTTAATATCATTTAAAGATCTCATTCTCAAATTTTCAGGAGAATAATAGTATACATCTATCCTATTGCTTTTATTTCTAGGTTTTTCGATTCTTCGCCAATTTGAAATGTTAAGACTTTTTAAGTCCTCAGTTTTAACTAAATCTTTAGAATCTAAAACTTGAGTTTCACTTTCCGATTTTACTTTTATATTTTCATTTGATTGATAAATAGGAATATTAGAATTAAGATCGAAAGAAACGTACTCAAAGTTTTTACTAAATAGTACATCAACAGCTTTCTTACTTTCGTCGATATGAACATGGACTGTTTCAACTATTCTCTTCTCGTTTGGGATACATATTCTGTAACCTTTAGTTTTCAAACCATATCCTGTCAAAATACCAAGTTTAGCTCTGGGTTGTAATTTATTTCTCTGTATTTTAGGAATATGAACATAAGCCAAAGAGCCAAAAATTCTAAAATGTTTTACTGATGGTTTGAAACCAGTCCATATTTCGTTAGGAGATATACCCTCAGTTAATTTGTGTTCGCATCTATTTTTAGTATGAATAAATGCTAAAAGTGCTTCTGACCAAAATTGTGGTTGTAAACCACTGTCTTGAAGCATAGCTCTGACACAATCCATGGCTGTTCTATTGAACCTTTCTGCAATGCCATTTTGTTCAGGGGTATAAGTTGAAGTTCTTTCGATTTTTATTCCTAGATCATTTAAAAACTTTTTAAATTCTTTGTGACAAAATTCTAAACCATTGTCAGTTCGGACACATTTTAACTTAATATTTAGCTGTCTTTCAGCTTTAACCAAGTATTTTTTAAAGTAATCAAAAACTTCATTCTTATTTCGAATAATATAAACAGTTACTTTACGTGAAAAATCATCAATAATAGATAAAAAGTATTTGTTTCCACCTAGAGAGTTAACTGGAGCAGGACCCCACAAATCCATATGGATCCTTTCCAAAACATTTTTAGTTTTCCTTTCGTACATATAGTTTCTTTTTAAGGATATTCTAGTGGATTTAGCAATAGCACAAATCTTACAATTTTTATCTATATTCTTACAATTAAGTTTTTCAATTCCTTTTACACAATTAATTTTACTCATATTTTCAATTAAGGGCATGTTAACATGACAAGACCTACGGTGGGCTTTTTCTAGATCTAAACCAGTTACATATGTATAATTTTTAATCTTGGGATAACCTTTCAAGATATACAATTTTCCAATTCTGGGAACAGTAAACAAATATTTATTATAACTATTATAAATAATCATTTTGTTATTTCCCCATTTAATTTGGTTTCCCACAAGGTCAATACGAGCACCACTAATTAAATTTTTTCTCATATTAGGCGAGTATAACACATCTTTTAAAGTTATATCATAATTTCTGTTTCTATCTAAAACTGTAAATTGAATATCACCCATACCTAATACTTCCGAGGTGCTGTCCTTGTCTCCGACTAGGATCTTCTGTGGTGGTAGTTTTCTGAATGTCGTAAACATATCACGTTCTTTACAGAAGTGAGCAGTTGCAGCAGAATCAATGAGAAATTCTCTCGGTCTTTCATTTGGAAAATTTGAAACTGCATAGGCACGTTGAAGATCAGTTTTTGGATTGTCCTCCATATAAAATAATTCACCACCAGGTTTCTGCCGATTGCATTTCTTGAAGCACTTCGATTCGTAATGTCCCGACTTTTTGCAGTAGTTGCAGAATGGTCGCGGCCCCATACGACAAACTGTCGACTTTCTTGGGCTTGAAGGAATTAATTCAGGGTCCAGTACGCATCTGCTGTGATCAGGAGTAGACGCCCGTGTCTCCTTGTATCTAGATGACTTGTTTCTTGTAGCATAAGCATCGGCCACGATACTTAATTTTGTGCCTTCGTCTTTCCGCTTCAGCTCGATTCGGCTGGATTCTGTTATTAAATGTTTAGACAAATTGTCTAGCGTGAACTCGTTGTCATCCATCCTGTATAGCAATTGTACCAGATTATCGTATTCGTGAGGCAAATGTCTTATTAGTTGAAAGCAAACTAAAAGGTCTGGGATTTCGAATCCACATTCTTTTATCTGTAACAGCTTCTCATGCACTCGTTTGCAGAAGAGTCCAATGGATTCGTCCTCCGGCTGATAGCGGATTGAAAAGAACTCGTCCACAAGGCCTGCCAATCGTGCTCTAGATGCTGGTTCAAAGTTGGTCTTTAATATATCCCAGGCTTCCTTACCGTCCTCAGTAGATGAAATTAAGACTTGATATTTTCTGTCTATGCCCTGGTAGATAGTTGTGTATGTCCTCTGCTTCCTATAACGATAGTCTCTTTTTTCTTCTTCTGGAGCATCTTCCAATAATAGAGGTTCCGTTTTAGTGATAAATTCCCAGCAGTTCCGGTCCATTAGCAATACCTTCATGTCCGTCTTCCACGTGGCATAGTTGAAATCCGATAACTTCGGGAAGGAAAACATGGACATTTCTTGAATCCCCATCATACTGGATACCGGTAGTGGCAGAATTCAGGTTCAGCTTAAGGTCTGAGGCCCATAACCAATTGTTGGGTTTTATCGATTGAAGACAGAGTTTTATACTTTAAAAATAAATTTTATTACGTAGCCAAGTCTTATGGTTTAAAAACATAATTTCAGAAAACAACAAGAAGTCTGATCAGCTCATGATCCCCAATCTTTCTTCACTTTTATACATTCAAAGATTTACATTCTTCAAATTTATGTGCCCCACACGGCACTATAATTGGAGGTTTGAGACCGATTCCAACAGAATCTCGCCTCGATCTTGATGGTAATTCTTCGCACGCCACATACGTGCTCGTCCCATTAGATTCTCCAGAATCTCTTCGGATGTATTGAGAAGGTCCGGTTCAGAAATAATTCCCCTAGAATAGTTGAAGGTTTTGTAAGAGGAGGTGGAAAATGAAAAGGTGACAAGACTAGTATAATTCATTAATACTTTTTATCGATTTCATTGGAAATTTCAACTAGTAGGTCCCCGGATTGTATTGTATTTTGGGGTTTTATAGCGCAAGGTCCAAAAGCGGACAAGCTACGCCAAACATAAGACAGAATGCGACCCAATAAAAGTATAAAATATTAAAAAATTATTGGTCTAAGATAGAGATAAAACTACATGTGGAAGAAGATATTTAAGTTTGATTTAGATATGACAAAACACAAAATTAAAATTTGCCATCAATTTATAAAAAAAAATCATGGTTGATATGAATTGAAGTTTTAAAGTGTGTTGACCAGCAACAATATGTATAATTTAAAAAGGTATGAGTAATGAGTTGTGAATAGTAAAAAATGAGGTTCAAAAAACCAATGTCATTTACAAATGAGAAGAGATTTGAATGGGGATTTTCCCCAATCAAACCTCGTAGATTTAAAATTGTGCTTTTAAAAAAATTGATACGATGATGATGAAAAACAGGATAGACAATTAAAATATGATAAACAGAGAATGGAGTAGAGCATGAAATGCAAATGGGTGTGCTCTCTCCCAATAAAAGATGACGATGGGTGAAACGTGTGTGTCCAATGCGAAGACTGGTCAGTTTGACATCAGTCGTCCGCATTGGAGACACTGGCCACTGATGAATGATGGGTTTAATAGAAGGTAACACGTTGGTGACTTGCAGGTTCCACGACTCTTACCACAAGGAGTCGACGAACTCCTTTGATATGACTAAGAGGAACGGCTTGCTACAATGGATCGGAACTCGCAGAAGTGTCAGCAAGCTCGTTACCCTTGATGCCCACGTGACTTGGGACACAACAAAACAGAATTTCGAAACCCATGCTCTGCAAGGTACGCAAGATGGTAAAAATATCTGACACGACAGGATGGCAAGTGATGGTATATTGCTCCAGCTTGTAATACACTCTTGCTGTCAGTGTAAATGCAGTACTTACGGTGGGTGCTAGAGGATATCCGATGAAGGGCGCAATAATTTGCCACCGCTTTAGCAGTGCAGACGGAGCAGGAAGTGTGAATTCCATAACTATACCAATTCCGCAGCCTACACGATCTCCTCCTTCAGACCCATCCGTGAAAACTGGTAAATAGGTGTAAAACTGACAGCGGTGAAAGTCATATAGTTGTTCGAATATTGCTGGAGCAGTGTCAGACTTTGCGTACGGAGTGAAAGGGTTGATAAAATTGAGAGATGGAAAGTCCCATAGTGGGAAACGGAATATTTCATTTTGCTGGGGCACAATATCACTAAGGTTACAATCGTTAATGATGGAATTTGTCCTCTGCAAAAAAGGTTTAATGCAAGAGGAACGAGCGTCGTAAAGGCGATTCAAACCTGGAGCAAGAGTCAAATGCTTCAAGGGATGGAATGACACTGATTTGATCTTATAATAATAATTGATGAACAACTTCTTCCGTCGCAGGTCAAGTGGGAGTTGGTTACATTCCACATAGAGCTGTTCACTGGTGACGTGCGGAATGCACCATAGCATATCCTCAGAGTAGAGTAGCAACCAATTTTCGCAAATTGGTCGCTTTTGCTGTGTTATATGCAATACAGTAGGTCCCCGGAGCGGAGCTTTTTAAGTGATTTTACAGAGCCTACAAAGGATTCAATTGATTTATTAATGAGTAGTAGTGAGATTTTAGAAAACGACTGATTGCAATAATTATTCTCTGTCGCAAGGTGCCGGAGAGAATGCTATCACCTTGTGCATCCTTGAAAGCGGATCAAACAAGATTTATCTGGTCATTTGAAACCGAAAGTACTTGTTCACTTGTAAGTCCCATTTTTTCCTTATTTTTTGCACTGTAATGATAGCACGTCTAACACATATGGAGAAACGTGTTTGCGACTACCTTATAAATCTTCCAATTTTACTCTCCTTGACACCAGCTTTTAATCAGTGTCACTTTATACGGAACTCGACATCACCAATTACAATTAGAGAATGATTTATAATTTATTTATAGATATCTTCTTCCACTTTGTAGTGGTAGACAAATTAGTTAATTTCGTATACCGAAATTGCATGTATGTATTGCACTCCACTTATACAGGGTGATTCTACGGTCATGGGACAAACTTCAGGGGGTGATAGAACACAACGAAACAAACACTTTTCCCCATAGAATGTATGGTCGCAAGTGCAGCGGTTGGCTAACTTCAAGAAACACATTTGGAACAAACCGAACCTTATATGTTACCGTTATTTTTAAAATGCGTGTTCATTTTGCTCCAAAAGGTAACGTATGCTGCATTTCTTGTGGCGAATGGATTGGCGACAAAACACGCTTGTAGTTTCGGTCGTGGGATTTTGGCGGCCCAATCACAGGGTCCGAAATTTTGTATGTAGTGGGAATGGATCTTATGCAAATAAGCTTCGCAATTCATCAAAGATGAAATCCATATGAGAAGAAAACATTGTCACTATACATCTTTCATAGAGTTTGTAAGGAAGTTATGATAAAATGTTAAGTTTCAGTGTTCCAATCGAACCACCGAAACTGTTTATAAAGATGTCACTGACGACTTTCCTTGTCTTGTGGCAAGAGATTATATACGTCTTTCTTTATATTTACTAGTGGTAGATATTTTTATGATTAATTTCCCCATTTTCATTTCATTTTATTGTTTGCATTTCAATATCTACCACCCAGTAGGTTCACGTTAATTAATTACCATTACCATTAGCTTTTTAGTTTCTCATTTCTGGTCAGTAAGTCAATTATATTGCATTCGTTTATGCTTAGAGAGGTAAGCTCAAAAACACTTATTCACAGGCAATTAGGGAACGAATATTTTGCAAATCGAAAGAATTTCAATTCAATTTTTACGTCATTTTCAATAATTCTTATATCATTTCAGGAAATTTATTGGATTTCTAAGTTAACAAAATCTGGGCCCCAATTGATTTTCCGATGATCCTGGCATATCTAGGTGGTGGTCTATGGTCGCTATTTTAATTTGGTATGACGAGAAAAACTCTTTTCTCTTTGAATTTATTGGATTCCAGTTCCTACCACCTCAAAATAGCCCGTTGCGTTGCTCAAGTGCGACATTAATTAATTACAAATTACTTACCACTTCAAGAATTAATATTTTATGAATATGAAATACTTTTCTAAGGGACATGGTACCTTTTTCAGTCAAGTAAACAATTATAAATTCAAACCGATGCTTTTTGCATCGGTGGAATTATGAAGAAAAGAACATTTTTTCCTTCGTCAGTAGGGATGGAACAGCCGCCATAATTTTTCGATTTGAGAACGTTCGCTTAAACTTCTTTGGTTTGGGGAACCCGAATGAAGCCCCTGCATGGATTGTTGTTTCAATTCTTTAATGTCATAATGAACCCACGTCTCATCGCCAGTTACGTGAAAAGAATCGATCTCCATCTCGATAACGGTCCAGAAAGACTTGTCCAGATGCCATCCGCTTGTTTTCGTGTTCATCGGTCAGCATTTTCGGCTCCCATCTGGCACAAACTTCGTGATAACCCAACTTTTCCGTGAGAACTCTGAACACGGTAGTTCGAGAAATATTGGGAATCTCTTCGGCAAGACTGCTGATCGTGAAGCGTCAGCCAGGACTTTTTCATCCACTTGTTGGACGAGATCATCCGTCTGAACACCGAGTCTTCAACTTCGCTCTTCGTCGTGCACGTTTGAACGGCCCCTTTTGAATTCTTAACACCACTCCCACTTTTCCTTCACTCATAACACCAGATCCATAGATCTCACTCAATTCACGGAGAATATGAGCTGCATTAACACCTTATGCGTTTAACCGGATGCACTTCACAACTGGCGGGATCGCTTATTTTCGACGCCACTGTTACGTTGCGCCAAATATAAACTAACTATGACTGACAGTCGACAGACCAGTCGGTTGGTGCCTGATGAACCAATAGAGGGCTCTGGGAGGGTGAAACTCCAATCAGTTCTGCCAATGGCTTTTTATTAGCGAATGGCCCTCACTTTTGGAATACCCCTTGTAATTTTAGTCATGTGATTATATAAATTACTAAAACTAATTCAATCATTAGTTAACGTGAAAGGACTAAAACTAATTACTCACAAGGCATGATTAATTTTTAGTCAGATTAAACATTGCCTAAAACTGATTCGACAAATTTTACATAGAAAATTTGTACCTCCGAAAATTCGTTTGTTTTAACATTAGAATTCTCGCTCTGTCCATCTGCTTGTCATACCAACCATTTGATAAGGTTTGTTACTCTTTTATAGTTACTCGTGGACAGGGCCACCCGGGGCAAGAACTCGCCTTGGCGCCCCCCCCCCCTGACCAAACAAACCAAAACCCTCCCCGACAACATCTGATATCGCCCCACCACACATTAATTCCACTAGTCCAAATTCTTTTTATTCAACTTAGATGGTAAATGCTGGATTTCAAAGGTAAATAGATTAATTTGCAGTAATTTCATTTTTATAGTACAAGATAAAATACCTAATTAATTCTAAGATATTTCGTTGACAAATAATCTAAGAGTAGCATGTTTGGTATATTCTTTCACACTTATAATCGCTGCAAATGAAATGAAATGAAAAGGTTTTATCAAATGATATGGGGATGTTACTGCCAATGAGAATTTGAGCAAAAGAGGGTGCTGTGCGCCCCTCTGAAGTTTTGAAGTGTGTAGAGCAGTGGTTCCCAAAGTGTGTTCCGTGGAACCCTGGGGTTCCGCGAAAAAATTTAGGGGTTCCGCGTGACAAATTTTATTTCATTAAAAAAAATAAGAATGGTGTTTAATATATTCACATTTTCCTCGGAAAGTTTACAATCGACCACCAAATTGAATTTAAAATTTTTAAATAACGCGACTGAAAACATAAGCATAGGTAGCAATTTGAACTTCACGAAAATTTATGTATTTTTTTGTGCAATATACCGGTGTATTTGCGCCAATGCTATTGTGCCCTTGTATAATTAACGGTAACTGTCATTCCAACCAGAATGTCAATTAAGGAACATTTATAGCTGGGTAGGTACAGGTCGACCATATAATTCAGATCGTAAACAAAGTTTCAATATCAAAAGAAATACCGTAATATCTAAAACATACATATATGTTACTACCGCTAACCTATACAATAATGTTGCGCTCTCGCTGTGTGAATTGGTTACACTCACTCAGCGAACGGTTCTCGTACCAATCAGTTGATTTTCGTACGCTGATCGTGAGTTAGGCTGTTACTTTAAATCTAGCATAACTATTTTTTCAAGTGAACAGAAATAAGTATTTTCTATTTCTCTTGTGCTTTATAAATCAGGTAGGACTATAAATAGTTTTTATAATTTATTCATTATACTCTGTAATATTTTTATCATTTTTGTTTCTTTAAAACAGAATTGCCCTTATAAAATGGATCGATGGTTAAAATATGAGTTGTTAAAGAAAACTGACGTTGCTAGTAGTAATGCAGAAATCGCGGAATCTACAGATACAGGCATTCTGGAACCCGTAATGCCATCAACTTCTAGTTCCGTACAGCTACAGCCTCATCTTCCAACTCTGCCACCAGCCAATTTTGGACAGGTGGTATCAACGAAAAGACGTAAATATGATACTAGTTACCTGTCGTTTGGATTTACTAGTACTGGTGACGAGGAGGCTCCAGATGCGGTTTGTTTGCTTTGCAACAAAATATTGGCAAACAGCTCCTTAGCACCAGCAAAACAACTGAGGCATTTGGAAAAAAATCACCCAACAGATAAAGGCAAAGATATTTCTTTTTTTTTTTTTAAAGAAAACTTGAAAGCCATAATAATTGCAAGAGTTTTATGGTAAAAAAATTCAGAACAGTTAATCAAACGATAACAGAAGCGTCGTATAAAGTATCTTACCGTATTGCTCTAGCAGGCGAGGCACATGTTATTGGTGAATCACTTATCAAACCTTGCGTTCAAGATATCGTTTCGTGTGTATTGGGCGAAGGGTATAGTAAACAAGTTGAAAGTGTGTCTCTTTCTAACAATACTGTAAAAAGGCGTATTAACGATATTGCCGATGACATTGAAATAGAACTTATTCCACGGTTGCAGGCGTGTGACGCTTATGTATTACAACTAGATGAGTCCACAGACGTTGCTGGATTAGCAATTTTGTTTGTTTTCGTTCGGTATGATTATAATAAAAAAATTGAAGATTTGCTTTTATGTGAAAGTGTGAACATTAACACCACGGGGGAGAATATATTTAACTGCATTGATAATTTTATGACAACGCATGAGATTAACTGGGAAAAATGTATTGAAGTATGCAGCGATGGAGCAAAAGCAATGACAGGAAAAGTGAGTGGTGCTGTAGCACGGATTAAAAATGTTGCAAAAAACTGTAACAGTACTCATTGCATCCTTCACAGATATGCATTAGTAACAAAAAGGATTACAGTGACATTTAAATCTGTTCTAGACGAAGCAGTGAAGATTATTAATTTTATCAAAAGTAAACCATTGCAATCACGTATTTTCAAAGCCATGTGCAAAGATATGGGTAGTCTTCACACCACTTTACTTCTTCATACTGAAGTTAGATGGTTATCGCGTGGTAAAATTCTTGTGCGAATATTTGAATTGCGAAAGGAACTGTTGGCGTATTTTATTGGTCATAAATTTGAATTATCAGACAGATTAAATAATATGACTTGGCTATCTACACTTGCATACCTTGCTGATATATTTGGAAAATTGAACGAATCATGTTTGGCTTTGCAAGGAAAACAAGTCAACATATTGCAAACAAAAGATAAATTGGTTGCCTTTTCAAGGAAAATACAATATTGGATTTCAGCTATGGAGCAAAATAACTTCGAGTGTTTCCAGACGCTTAGTGATTTTCTCGAAGAATTTGAAGTGGATTTAGATATGGAAATCCGCGATGATATAAAAACACAACTGTCCAGTTTACAGCAATCACTCAGTGATTACTTTCCAAACCTAGAGAATCAAGATAATTACTGGGTACAAAATCCTTTCAAAATAAAAGAAAAACCAAAAGGATTTCATTCCATGGATTATGAAAATTTGATTGAATTGAGTTCGGATACACAATTAGAAGCCAAATTTAGAACAGTTTCATTAACAATATTCTGGTCAGATGTATTCGATGAATATCCAAATTTATCAAAACAGGCTATTCGAATTTTATTGCCGTTTGCAACCACTTATTTGTGTGAAGCTGGGTTTTCAAAATATGTTGCGACAAAAACCAAATATCGTAACAAACTTGATGCTGCACCAGATATGCGAGTTCAGTTATCAAACATAACGCCCAATTTTAAGAGAATCATGGAATCAAAGAAGCAGGTGCATTCTTCACATTAAAGTTTTTTTCATTTATTTTAGTTTATGTTTTGTATTTTTATTATTTATTTCTATGATGAATTGTATTTTTTGAGTTTTGTTTAATTCAATAAAATCTGAAATACCAAAATAATACTTGTTTCATTTAATATCAGATATTAAATTTTGAAAAGTCGTTGTCGAAAAAATATTCAGGGTTCCTTGATCATTGGCAACAAATTTTGGGGTTCCACGACCAAAATAGTTTGGGAACCACTAGTGTAGAGAATTGGCCGGCGCTGTTGTGCTGAGAGAGATCATGAAATGATGATGTAACAAGTTAACTGTAAATTTCTTAATGTCTGTCCTTGTTTTGTGGTAATAAATGTTGTGGCTGTAAATCGAATGCTGATCTTTCCAAATGAATCCACATCAAATAATAATTTGAGAAGACGTCAATTTTGGAGCGTCACAGTGGTGCCGAAACCCGGGACCTAGTGAATTTGAAGTGGATAAAAATAATTTTATTTGTAGAAAAATAGAGGTAAGAGAATTTTCACTTATCTAATGCAATTATGAATAGATTGGATAGAAATATTCAGAAGCGCACAACGCTAAGAACAGTCACAACGAAAACGATTAAGAAATTACAAAACGAAATGATCACTACTTCTCCAAGTAGTGAATTAATTGAAGAATTGCTTTCGTTATTAGTAGAAAAAGAACAGAACTTGTTAACATTAAATAAAGAAATAGAAGATGATATTTCTGACGCGAATCAGTTATAAAAGGAAGTAATTACATCCGAAAATTATAAAGAAGAAATATTAATTTGTAAAACACGCGCGAATAGATGTATTAAGAAACTGCAACAAGAAAATAATCTGCAAGATAATAATCAACAAGATAATTCTATAGTTTCGAACTCCGCTATTTCGAATTCTTCAGCACCAGTTAAGCTACCACGTTTGGTTATTGAAAAATTTAACGGAGAAATATGCAAGTGGCCTAACTTCTGGGCACAATTTAAAACTGCTATACACGATAACGAGTCATTAAATAATGTCGAAAAATTTAATTATTTAAGAACTTATTTGACGCGTGAAGCAGAGAGAGCTATTTCTGGTTTTTCACTTGTTGCCGAAAATTATAGCAAAGCGATTGCCATTTTGGAATCTCGATTTGGCAAAACAGAATTACAAATTGATAGTCACATGTCGAAATTGCTCAGTGTGGCTCCATGCAAGTGTTCGAGAGACATAACGTCTCTACGAAATATTTGACACATACGGATCTTTACTGTTTCCGATTCTAATCAAAATAATACCAAATGATATCGCTTTGGATTTTAACAGATTGCACGATGGTGCAAAAAATAAGATAACTGATTTATTGCAGTTTTTAAAGAAAGAAGTGGAGTCGCGAGAACGAACACTTCTATTAACTAAACCAACAGCTAATACTACTGGGTATTTAAAGAATTCAGATAGTCAATTTCGTGTTAATAAACAAAATAAAGAAAAGTTCAAATGGTATGAGAACAATAATAAAGAATTAAAATCGTCGGCTGCTGTTTTAAATACTGTTGTCGATAATTTTTGTGTCTTTTGTAACAAAGTAACGGATCATTTATCTGATGAGTGTAATAAATTTAACATAGTTGAAAAGAAAGGTATCTTAAAAAGGAACGGTAAATGTTTTTTATGTTTTAAGAAGTTTCATATTAGGAAATTATGCAAGGTAAAAATTGAGTGTAATGTCTGCAATAAAAATACCATCGAAAAGGTTTGTGTGAACAGGCTTATCCCCTAGATGACTCTTTAAAAAGCTAAATCAAGCTAAAAGTATAAACAATTCTGAAACTGTATTGACATCAGTTATCCCTCAGAGAAAAGAAATCGAAACTGGTAAACAAACAGTTTTTCTACAAACCTTTCGAGCTATTGTTGTCGGCCCAACAACCAAAACGAAAGTGCGTTGTTTACTTGATTCAGGGAGTCAGCGCACATTCATCCACGAAAAACTCTCAAATAAATTAAATTTGCCTATTGTCGAAAATGAAACAATAAATTTGCACACATTTGGTACAAATACTGCTGTTAACACCACAAGACGTAAAGTTAAATTTCAATTGTGTAACATGGAAGACGAAAGTAAATGCATCATGATACAAGCATTAGAATCACCAGAAATTTGCCTTGCTTTGATCGAAATTCCTAGCAAGGAATTGAATAAACAAATTCAATCTTTAAACATTAAATTATCTGACTGTGAAGATGATGGATATAACCATCACAATATTGATATCCTAATTGGCTCGGATTATTTTTGGGAAATAACTTCCGGTAAAACAAAGCGTTTAAGTTCATCCGTGATGTTAATAGATACATTGATGGGATGGGCAATTCAAGGTCCAGTTGAAAATTCTTTCCTGAATGTTGAAGCATCATCCATTGGAGTTTTAAATGCTATTGTTGTGAAAGATTTCGATGACGATCAGTTAATGTCAACACAGTTAAAAGCTTTTGGGGAATTAGAATCCCTAGGCATTCATAACGATCCTTTAAAACGATCCGTTTCCAATGAGGAAGCTCTTCAAAATTTCGAGTCAACTTTAACTTTTAGGGAAGGTTGTTATGAAGTGCACCTTCCTTGGAAACATGACAGCGATAATTTGGTAAGCAACTATGATAACGCCAGAAAAAGACTTGATTCTTTAGTTCGGAGATTTTATAAAGACCCCTCTTTGTATCTGGATTACAAATCTGTTATTGAAGAATATTGTAAGTTAGGAATAATAGAACCGGTAAAATGAACAAACTGATGAAAAGGAGAATCCTGTGTATTATTTACCGCATCAACCTGTAATTCGGAAGGATAAGGATACAACTAAATTAAGGATCGTCTTTGACGCATCGTCACATCCTCCTTCATTGAATGATTTGTTGCATCCAGGACCTAACTTAAATCCTGGATCTTTTAAATCTCATACTTAAATTTCAACTCAACCGTATCGCCTTTATTGCTGATATAGAAAAGGCATTTCTGCAAGTTGGTCTTGCTGAGACTGATCGTATGCAGTCCGTTTTTTGTGGATAGACGATTTACCAGATGATATATCCCAGATTCAACCGAAAATTCTACGAATGACTAGAGTCCTATTTGGTGTCACTTCTAGTCCATTTCTTTTAGCCGCAGTAATCAAATTCCATTTAAAGCAATATTCTCTTGGATATCCCGATACTTGTTTAACGTTGAATGAATCAATGTACGTTGACGATTTGTTAGCAGGCGCTCCTAATGAAGAAGGGTTTAAAAAATCTAAAGAAACTAATTTTATAATGAAAGAAGCAGGAATAACACTTCCGAAAATGGAAGAGTAATTCTTCAGCTCTCGAGAAACTGTGGAGCGACTCTAACTTTGAAACAAATAATTCCAATAATCGCAATGTTTCTTTAAAGGTACTGGGACTATTATGGGATCCTAAAATAGACATTTTTAAGTTTGATGTCACAAACCTTATGAAATTTATTGCAAGTTCTGATAACACCAAGCGTACAATAATACGAGCTGCAGGTAGAATTTTTGACCCCGTGGGCTTTCTTTCTCCCTTTACAGTCAGAGTAAAATTGTTTTTTCAAGAATTATGGGAACGGAGAGTCCACTGGGATGAAGAAGTACCCGAAGATATAGCTCAGCAATGGAAAAACTGGTGTGAGGAATTGCCTTTAGTTAATAACCTGGAGATACCTAGGTACTATTTCGGAGAAACAAAGACTGAGAATTTGAAAGAAATTCAAATACATTGTTTTACAGATGCGAGCGAAGAGGTCTATGGTGCAGTTATTTTCATAAGATATAAAACTCACAATAATGTTGCTAAAGTTACGTCTCTGCTCGTGGAAAAGAAACTAGAAGAGTGGTGAATACTTTCTGCCTACTTTTGAGCATTCCTTAGTTCAGGGTGGGGAACCTGTGGCTATAACACCACGTGTAGCTTTCTAGGTCCTTATGCAGCTTTTCGACTGACTCCAAATTTTACAGAATAAATCCTTTTATTTTTGAGACAGTTGATGTTTTTAGGTCTTGCAAATTGGGAGAACTTCATATTGCATAAGATATATATCTCTTAGAATTAATTAGCAAACCAAAGAAAAATTAAGTAGATTTTCTTATTCTTTAATGGTAAAAAAATAAAACATTTCAGTGAGACATTTAGATTATTTCCTTCTTATTTCGGAAGGTATGAATACATCTGGGAAACTAATTGAACATTAGGAGCTCCCAAATTTGAAATAAAGAGTGGTGGTTCGATTTTCCCCTCAGCAGTATTTGTCTTGCTACGTCTCATAACATCATACAGTGAAACAAATGTTTTCGGAAATAAATTGTAAATATTAACTAAAATTTATCAAACACACACATTGATATTTTAGGAATAATTCTTTAACATACAGAAAGATTGAACTCGGAGAGATGAAATCCACACAATTTTGATAGTGCTTTTTAAAGTATCAAAAATTTGGTGAAATTCAAGATATAAGTACAAATAATCTAACTTATTTCCACAATGACAATTTTATCAGTGCTGTTGGACTCAATAGAATTTGAAGGAGTCTTGTGATTTTGAAATTACTATATCTACTTAAACGAGATAAATATTATAATGTAACCAAGGACACAGATGTCTTTACTTATCATAGTTCATATGGTTTCGAATCATTGTTTCTTCGGGCTTTTTAACCAATCCCGGTCAATTTGAACTTATTAGAAGGGCTTTAGTAATCATGACACTACAAGTTGGCTACATGACACTACTTACTTGGTGTAACCCTGGTGCACCATGGGGGTGGGTTCATGTTACACCTCACATACACACTATACATTCAAAGCACAACCCGTTTATAAAGACCACATATTCACACCAGAAGGACAAACATTCGTGCCTTACCCCGGTATTCGAACCAGGAACCTTTCTATATAGAAGTCAGCACCCTGACCACCAGCCCAATTGGTTGAGTCATATTGTTCAATTAGGTACATATGAATACAAAAATGAATCGACACACTCTCAGTTCACAAATAATTGACGTTTATTAGAACATTATGGAACAATTACATTTAACAGACACCCAAGTAAGGAATAAACAAAGACATAACCAGCATCTATCAAGAAAGCTGCCTCCATTCCTTCCTTTCTGCATTTTCTCGTTCTGTAAAAGAAAAATACTTTTTAATATTTCGTGCATCAGCTAAGGAAAATCCTTGGTATATGTTTTGAGCATATACCTTACTTTCAAAACTTGGGAAATTCAGAACAGTAGTATTTTATTCCTTACTTAATGTAAAAATTGACTCATGCAGAAAAGGAAAAAGATTAAAATCAATAGCTCTAAGTTCTTTCTTACTCAAATAGGGAAAGTTTATAAACTTACACTTGGAGTGGCACAAAAAAGAGAATATATTTGAATAAGTTAATTATACAAGTACAATAAAAATTTGGAAAAGAAATTCAGGTTATAAATATGGTTTACAAGAAACTTGAGGAATTAATTTCCTATCAATGAGTCATATTCTCAAATAAAATAGGAGGTTTTTAATTAAGCTAAAGTTGCAGGATTCTCAGTAAATGGGGAAAATTTGAAAATCAAGGTACAGTTAAAAAAGGATGAGAAACATTTTTTTATTTAAATTTAAAAATGGCCAATGTGTGCAAATTTTAAACCTTCCAAATATAAATCATTACAGAATACTTGAAATAACTGCACAATGAAAAATACAGATGGAGAAAATAGGACTAACTGTGCCTGACTCTACATATAACTTGAAAATGAAAATATTTAATAACAAATAATTTCATGAGAAAAAACTGAAAACATAAAAATATGCAACAAAAGATAAGGTTCACTTGCAAAGACAATGGTAGAAATTTTGATGAAATTAATGATAATATAAGGTTTTACTGAGTAGTGGAAAATGGTTAAATATAATGAAGCGCATAGATGAAAAATTCTGAATAAATTTCTTGACCTAAAACCTGTTTTAACAAAGGGATTTGATGTGTTTAACACCTTTGTGTCAGGTTGGTTGTTTTGGGGTTTTGATGCAAGGGCCATATTTGGTCAAGCTGCACCAAACACAAGATAACGTTAAATAAAAAATGTAGTGAAAGGAAAGAGGGACTTGGGAACAGAGTACTGGAATTGTTGCTTGAGACACGCTCAGTTCACAAATAATTGACGTTTATTAGAACATTACGGAACAATTACTTTCTGGAAGGTCTTTTAGGAGCTATTGTTCCTGTTTGTTCTCGCAGACATGCATGTTTTAGAAGACGCTCGAAACCTACAAATATGTATCTTTCATTGGATTTTAAAGTGATAATTAATTCAGACCATTCCTGAATGGTATGATGGGTGTATATAATAAAAAAAGAAAAAAATTGAGAGGCATCTTCTCTTTTGACTTCATGGTATATGAGTGAGTTACTTTTATGAGGATTCATTAGGTGCTTTTCATTGTTAATGTAGTAAGTATAAATGATATGGAAAAGAACACATGCAATCTCGATAAGAGCTTGAATAGAAAGAACATTTTCAAGAGGAAATGTCCCCAAGCCCATCCTTCCAAGCAGTGGTTAGGAGCACTCAAGTACAGGATGATCTTAATTATTTCAATCTAAAATGGAAGCTGTGTAAGATTGTTTAGTTTTCCAGTCCTAAAGATTCCTACTGTGCTAATGGTTGCATGAATTTACTACCACAGGTGCAAAGATGTTACTCATTAGCTACAAATACAGTGTAAAAGAGAATTCAATCTAAAAGCTATACTAACGATTATTATATTTAAAGACCAAGTATAAACCATTATAGTCATTGATTTAGTCTAACTTGAACTAAGTTGAGCTATATCATCACAGAAAAACATACTAGGAACCTCAAATGACTTATCCTCACTCACACATTGTAATTATCCCATTGATTACCCAAACCTGCCTCAACCATTACTTTAAGTACCTGTTTATCCCCATATACAAACCCTGGTTTGTACCATAGCTGGAGTCTGTTCTCACTAGTTCATTTTCACTGACAATTGTCTTGCAATTGTACGTTTATTTTTTAACAGTTCGAATATTTTGGTTCTTGATTATTTTTCACGGGTTAAAAGGTAAGCTTTACTTACTTTAATATATTTCATACTACCATTTAAGTAGTCTGTTTGTAAGACCAGACCGATAGCTTAAAGGCTCGCTTCAGAAAATATTACGTTGGCAAAAAAAGTGTAACATGAACTGATTGTGAGATGTTGTTCAATCTTATCAATTGAAAAAGAACTAACTTATGAATGTTCGCAAGAGTTTATTCACCAATATTTAAAATTAAGTGATGGGGTGGCCTTAAATGGCCAAAGGAATTTACAGTACCACTGATTGTTTGTATGCATCAGATTTTTAATGAATTAATGAGCAGTATGAAGACTTCCTGTCACAAATTTCAGAAAATTGTGGGTGAACTAACTCTATTTATATTATATTTTTGGCATATAACAATTTCAACTGGACTTTAATTAGCTTACTCCGAAGAAACTAAGAAAACTTCTTGGTACATGTTTTAAGAATGTATCTTATTTTTAAAACCTTAGAAATCCAGATGAATAATGCATTCCTCTATTGTAGAATTTGAATTACATAAAAAAAGATAAAGAGAACTTAAAGATCACGGGCAGTAAGTTCCTTCTAACTCAAACCAGTAAAAGTTAATAAACTGCAAACATAATTGAGTAATTATGAACATTTCCAATTAACTAAATTATACACAGATCAAACTATAATGTAATGTAAATAAAAATCATCCATATCCTTAAGAACTATTTATAAATGTCATGTCGTGGAGTTTATGTACTGAAGTTTGGTTAGAAGGTTTTTTATTCCATGCACAAAAGCAGCAAGGTTCACCTTACTTAAAAATCCAGTTGCAATCGATACAAATCTAAAAGGGATGCTCTATTTGAATTTAAAAATGAATGCAAGAAATGATATACACTTGAAACTTTGATTGAAAAAGAAATTACGAATTATGACATATATGTTTAATGTGTTTAAATGACTAAGTTATATAATATATACACAGATCAAAATATAATTCTAAAATAAAGATAATCACAGTATTGTTTGTACGAAACAATTAGAAATGTCATGTCAATGAGTTTAGGTTCTGATATTAGGTAGAAAAGCTTTTCATTCTACACACAACCCAAGCAGCATGGTTCACCTTACTTAAAAATCCAGTTTAAATTGATAACAATCTAAAGAGGGTGGTTACTTTATTTGAATTTAAAAATGGACTTGTTTTGATATACACTTGCAACTTTGATTGGACAAAAAATTATGATTTCTAACTACTCTTTAAAAGAATGGTGTAGACAGAGGCTAAATGAAAACAACTTTCCCAAGTTGGCGAATATGATTAAAAGTGAAAGCAACATATCCTAAGTATGGTATTGCTATAAATTTGTTACTACTGGATATTTAATAAAATTTCCTATTATATAAATGAAAATATTAAAAAAAAATATTTAAATAATTATTAAAACCATCTGAAAATGTGAAAGTAAAGGGAAGATTAACTGCTAATACCATTAAGAGAAAACCTGTTAAACACAGATAAAAGGTTTTATGGTGTGGAAAAATGGTTAAATACAATGAAGCACGAAATTTTTTTAAATATTTTATCCAAGATATGTTATGTGGAATCATTTTCTGCTGAGGAATCCAAAAATACCCAAAATTAAGAATTGTAAATGAGAACATCTGCATCCACGATCAGATAATTGATAAGAGATTTTTTAAATAATCAGTCAAGAAAGTATACAAAAGTGTTTCATACCCCTCACAACTAAACACATGGATATCATAAAAACATTATGTGTTTTGAACATCACATCTACAGGAATCTCCTTAGAACTCTCAAATAGATCAAAACTCTTTGATACATGTTTTGAGCACATAATCCTATTTCTAAAACCTCAGAAACCACAAGTCAAGTATTCTTTACTTTATACCAAATTTGAATGATAAAAAAAGAATTTTCCAAGATCAAAATCTGTATGGTTTTCTCCATCAAAGAAAAAAATCTTTATATACTGTAACACTCAAGTTGCATAGTGATTTAGAATACATTAAAACAACTAAATTATACACTTACCCAACTTGACTGTGGCAATCTTATAATGTTCATGATTGAGCTCGTTTATCAATAAAACCTGCAAATAAATAGAAAACTAAATGATAAATATTTATATCAGATTTATTTGAATGATCCAAAAATGTGAAACTAAAACTAAAGCTAAGGTCTACTTGCAGAAAGTGATAGAAAATTTGATGAAATAAACGCTTATATATAAGGTTTTGGAAAATGGTTAAATATGAAATACCTAAATGTGAATTAATTTTAGACCATGGTCTTGACCTGAAAAATGTTTAAACCACGGGATTTCATGTGTGTAACCCTTTTTGTTCAATAAAGATAACTTCACACACAGGACATTTACGTGAGTATATCTCCCTCAATCATCGCATCACTAAGATTTCATATAAAACTAAAGATATGAAAACATACGTAAATTTGTTTCACACACTCCTCACAACTACAAACACATGCCACAACGACGAAAGTTAAAGAATGCTGTATGTGGAGCATGGTTGATTGGGTTTCATGGCGCAAGTACCAATAATGGACCAGCCACATTTAGCACAAGATAAAATTATGTAGATATGAAAACATCATACAATTTAGAGATAACAAGTCAATTGCAAGATATGAAATTCAAAATATATTTGTTGATGAACATATAAAAACGAATAAAAAAAGTAGAATATAAATATGAATATTAATTGTTGAGGATTTAAAAACAAGCTGGTCCATAACATGAAAGGTGTAAAACTTTTTAAAGGAGATGAATGGATTTAAAATGATGGTTAAACAGGTTGGTCAACATGATATACAATAAAAAAATGAAAAACGACAAATAGCATAAGTCATAATGGAAAAACTTTATATTTTAAAAACCGATGGCATTCAAAAAAGGGAAAAGTTTAGAGGGGATCCCTTCTAATAAAATCTTGAAGGCTCAAAAGTGAATTTTTAAACAATTTCAAATGTAGATGTTTAAACATTGAATACAAATTAAAATAAGGTGGAACAGAAAAAGGAGTTGAGAATGAGTCCCAATTATGTGAAAAGAAGATCAGCATGAGTTACAATCAGATGCACTCTCACTGAGTAAAAAATGACGAGTGAATCAAATGCGTCCAATGCAAAGGCGAGTCAGTTTGATATGGATCCTTCGCATTGGGGCAGATGGCCATAGATGAATAGATGGTTCTATTCAAAGCAAATTATTATTACTCTGCAGGTACAAGGACTCTTTCCATAGTGAGTAAATAAATCATCTCATGAACATTTTGGTATGGGAGAAAAGTACAGCTTGTTGCAAAGGGACAGAAGCAGCTTTTGCAGCTCTGTCGGCAAGCTTGTTACCTTTAATATGTCCTTGTGACGGGGATCCAACACAACAAAATATCAAATCCTGCTATTCAATGTTCTATAGATAGAAACGATATCTGATACGACTGGGAGTTTAGAAAAAAAATGCTCCACCTGTTCTCGTAAACATTAGCTGCCTGTGTATACACAGTATTTAAGGTGGAAACTAAACAAAATATAGTGTAGGGCATGGTAAATAGCTATCGCTTCAGCCCTTTAAACTGAGCAGGAGTCATAAGGCTGTAACTAATTATCCAAAACACAGCCAACAAGTCCCACTCCTTGGGTTCCTTCTGTAAATACCAGTTTATACAAAGAATACTCATAGCGGTGTGAAGAAAATATTTGCTGGAAGATAGATGGAATTGTATCAGATTTATTGTAAAAAATGAAAGTATTGATAAAGGTGATTGATGGTATGTCCTAGGTAGGAATTGTTAGTTATCACTCAGTTGAGTGCCAATGTCACTTAGAAACGAGTTGTTAATGATACATCACCCTGGTTCATTAATAGGGCATATGTTAGATGGTAGAGCATTGAATAATTGGTTCAAGCCTCTGGCAAGAGTCATATGTTTCGAAGGATGAAACGACGAGCTTAGTGTCTTAAAACAACAATTGTCAGGCATCTTCCATCTTAAATCAAGTGGTTGCTGGTGGCACTGCACATAAAGGGTATGTGGAGAGTAACCAAAGGTCCTCAGTCATGGTTCGTGCATTAGAACCCTGAAAAGGCGTGTAGGTTCACGTAAGTCAAAAACTTGAAGGTCACAGAATTAAGACATAGATGCCTATGTAGAAATTTCATCAAGCCCTGCAAGCTTAAGCCACACCAGACTATAAAGCTAGGATGGAAGCAATAGGGTTAAGCCCCTATCCATCCCCCACCATTTACAGGTGTATTCTGCGAAACTTGCCAGCCTGCAGTTGACAAGCGATGCCTATATTTCCCTTTCACGACCATGTAAAAAACGAATCTTGCAAGTTACTGAAGAGACCCTTAGCTGAAATCTTTCGGGGCCTACCCTATATTCGTAGTGACCTCAGCCGGTCAGAGCGGAGGGGCTGTGCCCCAACTAAGAAGGTTGGTTGGGTTTAATGGTACAAGCTCCAAAAACAGACAAGCTGTGCCAAATGCAAAATAAAAAAATAAAATCGTTGTATTGATAAAATAATAGTAAAATTATCAAAATCAGATGCGAAATAGCTAAGGTCATAAGCAATGATTGAATTGAGTATTGTTAATGAAAATGCCTCAAGAAAATAGTAAAAACATTGTCTTCAGAATAAATGCTGATTTTAAAAAATTAAAATAAAATTAGTAAGAATATGTATTTACAAACACGTCGATCAACAATAAAAGGTATTTTGAGATGTAAAAGACACGAAGAAATAAAAAATATTATATACAGTTAAGAAAACCAATGGAATGTAAAAAGGCAAAAATATTTAGATGAGGAGTGTTACCAATCAAATCCTTCAAGTTTAAAATTGTGTTTCTAAAAAATCTACAGCGATAATGGGTAAAATCAGGGCAGTCAATAAAATTGTGATGAACAGTAAAAGGTATATCACACGTTCCACACAGGAGCTTGTTACCCTAACAAAGATGGCAATGGTTGAAGCTGATGAGCACAATCTGAAGGCGGGTCAATTTTACATCTGCCCTTCGCATTGGGACCACTGGCCACTGAATGACTGGTTTAAATTAATACAATTTGTTGGTGACTTGCAGATTCTGACTCCTGCCACAAAGAACGAGTAAAGTGTTTTATAGACATCTTGATATCTGATAAAGGAATGGCTTGTTGTAAAGGAACAGATGCACATTTAGCAGCATTGCTGACAAGCTCATTACCTTTCATGCCAGTATGATTAGGGATTCAAGAAAATATAATATCAAAACCCTTCCTGCTTAATGTACATAAGGTGTCAAAATATCTGACACAATAGGATGGCAGTTTACATCGAAATGCTCCAACTGTTGCAAAACACTTATGCTGTCTGCGTACATGCAGAATTTACGGTGGATATTAGTAGATATCTGCTGAAGGGCATAGTATATTGCCACTGCTTCAGCAGTATATACAGAGCACGAATTATGAAGGTTGTAACTGCAGGTGTCTTGGAATACGATTCCACAACCAACATATCCCATTCCTTTAGACCCATCCGTAAAAATTGGTATATAGGTGTTATATTGACAGCTATGAGGTGAATAATTGCTGAAAAACAGTTGGAGCTGTCAGATTTTGAATACATCTCAAAGGGGTTGATAATCTTGGCAGATGGGAAAAACCAAGGTAGAAATTTATAGCCATCGTTACAGTGGGGCAAGATGTCATGAAAGTTTAAGTCAGTAATGATGGACCAAGCCCTTTCCATAAATGGGCTTATATTTGAAGGGCGAGAATCATAAAGGCGGTTCAAGCTAGTGCCAAGAGCCATGTTCATCCAAGGATGAGATGGCATTGACAGGACTTTAAAATAATAGTTCAAAGATAACTTCTTGCTTCGTAAGTCAAGTGGGAGCTGGTAGCATTCACCATATAGACTGTGAACAGGTGATGAACGGAATACTCCAGAACATATCCTTAAAGCAGAGGAGGACAGTGTCCACCCAACTAAGGAGGGTGACTACCCATGTCTGAAAAAATTGGGGATGAAGTATTGAAAAAGTGTCTGTAAAAATGTCTTCAATGAATTAGTACAGGAATTTAAAATATGAATGATGAAGAAATTTTTGGCAATGCTGGCATGATGGAGCGGCTTCCACTACCAATAAAACTTAATGTGACTCATGAATGGACAATGCAAACAAGCGTTTAAATGACATTGAACCAACCAGATGTTAGTGACTGTAGGAGTGAGATTGCCAGGTGGATGTTGTGGACCTTGTTGCTCTGCTCACTTGTTTTTGCAAAAGTTGTTCCAGTGTCTCATGCAAAACGACCCAGACCATCATATGGAATGCATATATTAAGAGTCACTGCATTTCTGGTGGCAGACATTTCATTCCCAATAATACAACATGTCCCAGTATCCATAAAAAATTATACTGAAGCCACATCGGATAAGCCTGTTATGAAATTTTAATATACCATGAGCCAAATGAAGTCCAAGAAAATGCAAGTTTAAGGACTCCAAGCAACTTTTTGAGTCAACATAAAATTTAAAATTGACAGTGCTGAGTCCAGTAATATATTTGAATGCTTTACATGGGGCTAAAAATTCAGCAGTAAAAATAAAAATGTCAGAGAAATGAGAAGTTATAAGTGTGATTGACTCAAACAAAATTACAGCGCACATATTTGAGATATGGAACCATCAGTGAACACTGCTGAATGATTTTTTAAATTATGACAATGAGCTACAGAAAGTTACCGGTAAATAATAGTGCTAGTGTTAGATTTCTCATAGCCTGGGAATCAATTTAAGAATAATGCATGGATTTCCATGGTGAGATTGTGAAAACAGGTGACTCAGCTACATCAAATGAATGATCAGGGCATTATTCCTCATGGCAAGGCCAAAGGTTCACACAGGAGAGAATATTAAAAAATAGGAAATGCACATGACTGTCCATGCCCCCACAATCTCATAGCATATAGAATCATTCTCAAAAAATGGAATCATGGAAATCGTTGTAAAATTATCTTATAATCACAATATCAACAAATATAAAAACATTTCCTTTTTGTGTGTTATAACATCTCATCGATAGGTACTGCCATACCAGCTGCTGGTTTTAGATGTGTTAGACTTTGTATATGCAACACAAAACTGAATAAACACGCATGAAAACATATTATAAGAGAATTATTGAAACTGACAAAACAAAATGAGCAATTAAAGTTAAGACCACATTACAGGCTTCATTAAGAGAAAAGTAAAGGAAAGTCTAAAAAGATTTAACATTAGGGAAGAAAGGTAAAATATGTGAAAAAATTTTAGGTTTGTTTCAAAATTATTGAGCAAAATGATACTTCAACAGATTTTGTGAATAACTGTCTTGTGTACGTGAAAGCAACCACATAACAGCATAAAATATCCTTTAGGATATTTGCTCCATGATCAGGTTACTTATAGGAATTTCTATTAAAAAGGAAATCATGAAAACGTATGTAAAATTTTCTCCTAACAACAGTAATCGAACACAATGAAAAAAATACAAGTGCACATAACATAGCATCTACAGGAAAAGATCTTTACAATATCTGGAATAGCTAAGAATTGTATATGGTACAGGGTTTGGGTATAAGATACTTTTAAACATTAGGGGGGGGGGGGGGTATTTCAATTAACGTCACACTGGAGCAACACAACGGGCTATTGGTGACGGTCCTTTTAAACATTAGGAATCCAAAACAATATTTTATTCCTTAATATTATTGTTTGACTTCTATAAACATCATTATGTTTATAACTGTGGTTATTCATTACAAAGAAACACTAATTTAAGAGAAAATTAGGGTTGGCAGAGGCTAAACAAAAACACTCATCTTGTTTAAATAACCATGAGTAAAATTTAAATCAAACTCACTATAAGCAAACTGAAGCATTTGTTCTGAATGGTTCTGTATACCTTTTTCACCTGAAAATAAATGAAAATATTTAATAACAAATGTAAAGGTTTCTTAGTTGTGGTTTTATAGCTCAAGGTCCAAAAACAGGCAACCTGCACCAACACAAGAATACGCAAACAATCAAAAGTCAATAAAATTTTAAAACAATCTAACATCAATAAAAAGTAAGTTTAAAATTATATGATTATTGAACAGATCTAACAGATTATTTAATTTAGATGATACAAAAAGTGTAGGATAAAACAAGCAATGCAAGTAGGTCACCATTGGTAAAACAAATCATTAAGGTTAAAAATATAACTGGAGAAAACTGATAAGATGAGCTATGCCCATCTTAGTCAACTATTAAAATTCTAACATGAAATGTAATTAAAAATTGATGAACTATAACAATAAAATGCCATAGTGATGAAGACAAAGAATGATGTATCTGAATTGGATTGGGGGGTTTTATGGCGAAAGGACCAATAATAGACCAGCTGGGCCAAGCGCAAGATAAAATAACAAAATTAAGTTGATATAAACACATTACAAAAATTAGAGATAATATGTCAAGCGCCACCAGACATGAAATTCAAAATATATTTGTTGCTGAACATATAAAAAAGCAGACTATAAATGTGAATATTAATTGTTGAGGATTTAAAAACAAGCTGGTTCATAACACGAAAGGTGTACAACTTGTTATAAGAGAAAGGAATGGATATAAATTGATGGCTAAACCTGTTCGTCAACATGATGTACAATATATAAAAGAATGAAAAGTGACGAACAGCATAAGTCATGATGGAGATTTAAAAACCAATGGCATTCAAAAAGGGAAAAGTTTAGAGGGGATCCTTTCTAATAAAATCTTGAAGGCTCAAAAGTGAATTTTTAAACAATTTCAAATGTAGATGTTTAAACATTGGATACAAATTAAAATAAGGTGGAACAGAAAAAGGAGTTGAGAATGAGTCCCAATTATGTGAAAAGAAGATCAGCATGAGTTACAATCAGATGCACTCTCACTGAGTAAAAGATGACGAGTGAATCAAATGCGTCCAATGCAAAGGCGAGTCAGTTTGATATGGATCCTTCGCATTGGGGCAGATGGCCATAGATGAATAGACGGGTTTATTCAATGAAAATTATTATTAATCTGTAGATACAAGAACTCTTGCCATAGTGAGTAAATAAATCATCTGATGTAAATTTTAGTTGAATATTTTTATAAGCATACTTACAACTCAACTTGTGATGTTACTTTGTTTAATACAGATTTTTTTTGGTATTGATTTGCAAATGATTTTACATTAGAATTTATTCGAATAAGCCTAACTATGTGTTGCATTTCTTGGAACTTTTTCTGAAGCCCAACCGCACACTCAGTAATATGGATTTCAATTCAACTAGGATAGAACAGTTGAATGAAACAAACTATGTAATTTGGAGCATGAAAAGAGAAGCTCTATTAGATGCAAAGGATTTATTCGATGATGTGATTTTAAGGAATGAACCTTACTTAAATGAAGATGTGCAAGATCATAAAATTTGGTCAAGAAAAAATAGAGAAGCCTTTGGAATAATTGTTCTTAGCCTGACAGCGGAACAAACGATCATTTATAAAGGCATTAAGAAAGCAAAAGAAATTTGGGAAGGAAAGAGAATTAGTTTTGTAGGAGCTGTTGAAGATAGAAGAACGAAGCTATTGGTGGATCTGACAAGATTGAAAAAATTGCGAAAGGAAAGCATAGATGAATACCTTACAAGATTACAAGGACTTTCACAGCAAATAAACGAACTGGGTAAAGTGGTTACTGAACGAGAATTAGTTTGGTAAATCGAAGGTCTGCCAGAAGGATATGAGACAATTGCAATGGCATTATTTGTAAAGCCTTTACTTCAGCCTTCAGGCAAACCTTGATGAATTTTGAAAAGAAAAATTATAAGAGTGAAGAAAACTTCTGTACAGCTTACAGAATTTATGACAAGCAAAAACAGAGTAAGCAGAACTTATGCTACATCTATAAAAAACCTGGACACTTACAGAAAGATTGATGGTTTGGAAAATCAAACCAAAACGTCAAGAAAAGAAATTTTGATACTACAAAGCATGCAAGGAACTCTAACTACCAAAATAAGCATCCACACGTTTCTGAGGAGGAGCCTAAACTTTCTGGTAAAGAATTAGCGATGACAATCAGTGAAAAGGTGAATGGTGATAAGGAACTGACCGAATGGCATTTGGTCTCTGCCTGTACATCACACCTGACCCTAAACGATACATGGATCGAAAACTTACAAGAGAACAAAATGGCCAGAGTTTTAGAAGGAGGTAGAAACATCAAATCGACCTACCAAGGAGAGATTAGAGCAACTACTACTGAAGAAGATACAAGAGCTATCAGATTAAAAATGTCTTGTGTGTTCCAAAACACAGATGTAATTTAAAATCTGTTCCGAATATTGTTAAGTATGGAAATGAAGTAGTGCTTAATGCAAAAGGAGCATACATTAATGATGAAAATCGTCAATTGTTGTGTGAAAGTAAATTAAGACAATGTTTATTGTGAAACTGATACCTCAAAAGACAAAAACAAAAGATAAAACATGTCTTGAAACGAGTAAATTCCTATGAAATGTGGCACAGAAGGCACACATCTAAATCATGAATACTTTAAAATGATGTTGGCATACAAAATGGTACGAGGACTAGAAAAACTGGAAGGAGAAATCTAAACTTGTGATTCATGTATAAGAGGAAAAATGATGTTCATACGACACCATTTATTTGGGAACATCAAAAGAACCCTGTGAAGCCCTACATGTAGATCTGTGTAGTTCGTTCAGGGTAGCAACTTTAAACGGAAAGAAATATATGATGGTGAATCAGTTTTCATACTTTCTCGAGTTTTTGGAGACAAAAGATGAAGCAAGAAGTTATAAAAGTCTTGCTAAGAAAGCGAGATAATGAACTGAACACAAAAGTTTAAATAAGAACAGATAATTGAACAGAATTCATCACTGAAGAAATGTGTCAGCATTTAGATCAAAAAGGTATAAAGCATGAAAAGACTACATTCTATTCACCGAGTAGTAATGGTTTGGCTGAAAGAGCAAATAGAACGCTACTTGTCAAAGCAAAAACTTTACTATTTGATAGTCAGTTACTCCTTGAATTTTGGGATGAAGCAGTAGCTACTGCAGAGTATATGCACAATACAATAATCCAAATTGAACTGAAGATATAAAACATCCAAGAATCTTTGGAAATCCAGAAAACCTTCAGTAAGCCATGTGAAACTGTTTCGATGTGTAGCATATTACAAAATTCATGACAACAAAAGACATACATTAGAAGCGAAAGCAAAGAAAGGTATTTTCATAGGATATTCAAGAGAAAGGAAAGCTTAAAAAATATTTGATGTTGAAGAAAGAAAAGTTTGTGAATCATCAGATGTAATATTCAACGAATTAAAGAATAGCTATATACCAAATGCAGAGAAAAAGTAAATAAATTACATGGAAATGAACTACACTATGGATAACCAAGATGATGTTGAAGAAACTAATATAAGACCTGAGACTAACTCAGAAGACAACTTGGATGAACAAGGTAGTGTTGATGATGGAAGTATCTAAGTGTTGATGATGGAAGTATCTAAGTGTTGATGATGGAAGTATAGAAGTGAGTTTATCATGAAATAGAAGGATGCCTACAAGATACAATGACTATCAAGCATATTCTGTGGGTGACATCACATCAGAAACTTATGAAGGTGCAACGACATCTAACAAAGATCAATGGACACGTACAATGGATGAAGAAATTAATTTTATAAAAATGCATGAAGTAAGGGAACCAGTGGAAAGACTTAAGAACAAGAAAGTTATCAAGTCATTGGGTATACAAGATCAAGAATTGTGATGATCGGAAACATTATAAAGAGTAGTAGCAGTTGGTTATGGACAAAATCAAGGTGAAATTTTGAAGTTTCAGTCAAGTGATGAAATGGGATTCATTAACACTACTTACACTTACATATAATGTAATTGTAAAGTTCTATGATGTAAAAACAGCCTATTTAAATGGAATACTAGATGAAGAAATATACACCACATCTTAAATGGAATATTAGATAAAGAAATATACACCGAACCTCCAAAAGGTTATCAATTACCAAACGATAAAGTATATTTGATCAAACGCAGTGGATTTATGGATTCCAGTCAGGAAGATGTTGGTACAACAGATTTTCTGAAATATTAGAGCAAGCAGGGTATGCTGATTTAAATCAAGTGATTTTTATTAAAAAAAATCATTGATTTAAATAAAAATTTTAAATTTCATTTTTCTTTCAGTTATATTTAATATTGAAAATGAAATAACTGAACAAGATGCATGTTATTTTATTCAAGCAAGTTAAGAACTTCGCTCGTACTGAGTTCACTTCAAAATTATATTGAAAATCATCCTCCCTTTGAAGACACTAAATAACAGTATTTGCTGATTGGAATGATAATTACCAGACAAATATTTTCATCTAGGACCATTGACCAATAGGTGTCACTCACAAACCTGCTCATCAGTGTTGGTTGTTTTCACATTCCGTGAGACTAAATCGCACATGGCCAATTTTAAACTAAACAACTTTAAGCTAAAAATTAATGAGAAGTAGGAATTTTTTCAAGATGTTTCAAGTTCCTTTTATTTTATTTTTATTGGTGACATGATTTTTCTCATAAGCAAGTCCTGAAACAATTAATTATTTTATATCAAAATAATTGAAGTAATTCAAAACATTTTACTCATATATGATAAATATATAATGCAAAAGAAATTCTGAAAATTGTATGATTGAAAAAATTTATATGGGATCCGGCAAACTTATTTATCTGGGTCCAAAAAATTCACGTCACTGCTATACCAAACTCCAAGTAATCTAAACCGCTTGAGAACCAGATGGAAAACAATTGCTCTCTTGGTATTTGGAGTCTCTTTACTCTATCATGTGATTTACTTTGCTAATTCCTGTCGCATTATAATTTTTCAAAAATTTATCTGGTTATACTTAATACATTAATGTTTTACATAAAAATATTAGTGTTTAAATAAATCAAAACTATCTAGAAATTACACTGCAACTTGCGTGTCTCATGTCTAACAAATTTAAACTTCTATGGGCAAGGAATTAATTAAAATCCAATTTAAATAAAAGAAAAATTCCATACCCTGAGAACAAGCAGACATGAAGAAATTGAAATCCGATCTATCAGTGTACACTAAAAGGAAAGGCGATGAATATATTCACATTGGAATTTAAGTGGATGATTTTTTTAATTCTAACAAGTTCAAATGAAATTATCAATGAAGTAATAGAAAGTAAGTAAAAGAATATTGAAATTAAGTGAAAGTGAAATAAAAGAATATTGAAATTAAGGAAACAGATTCAAATGTTTTTAGGAGTGCAAGCAAGAAATGAAATAACCTTATCCCAAAAGAATTACATAATCAAATTTTTAGAGAAATTTAAAATGATGGATTGTAATTATAATGAAAACTCCAAGTGCAGCAGGGGACAAGGAATTGAATGATTTTAAAGTATCTGAACATTTTTCACCCCAAAAATTTCAAGTGATAAGCTCCATAATGTATTTAGCAACAGGAACTCCACCTGATATAGCTTGTATTGTAAGTAAATTGTCACAATACAATCAAGATCCTAGACGGATACATTGGAATGCAGTCAAGCGAGTTTTTTGATACCTGAAAGGGACTATGGATTATTACCTAACACTTAAAGCTGCAAATGGAAAAATTAATGAAGTACTGATGCATGCTGGAGCACAACAGCAGATGGAAAATCCTAGAGTGGATATTTGTTGAAAATTGGGAAGTTGCTCGCTGGGTGGAAAAGTGAAAAACAGAAGCTAGTTGACATTATCAACAATAGAATCTGAATTAATTGCAGCATTTGATCGTGTTTGTGCAGTGAAGTGGCTAAAATTTTTACTAGAGGAATTAAAAGTTATAGCCAAACTCATTAATGTGAAAACGGATAGCAAGGGATTAAACTGGGTTAATAATAAAAAAATAAGAAATCACACACACCACATAAATAGGAAGTACCACTTTATTAAAGACGACAAGGATTGAGGAAAATATCAATTCTCCCATCAAAATACAAAGGAATGAGTCATGAAGACTAACTAAATGTGTTATTATCCCAAAACAATAACAGACCACATGTCCCACTCCTTTTGATTCATCCAAAAGAACCGGTTTATAGGAAGAATACTCACAGCAGTGGGAAGAAAACCTTTGCTGGAAGACAGATGGAGTTGCATCAGATTTATTGCAAAAAACGAAAGGGTTGATAAAGATGATTGATGGTATGTCCCAGGTGGAAATTGTAAGTTATCACTCAGTTTAGTGCCAATGTCACTTGAATAAGAGTTGTTAATGATACATCATGCTGGTTCATTAATAGGGCATATGTTAGATGGTCGAGCATTGAACAATTGGTTCAAATCTCTGGCAAGAGTCAGGTATTTCGAAAGATGAGATGGTGTGCTTCAAATAATTGGCAGGCATCTTCCTTCTAAAGTCAAGTGGTTGCTGGTGGCACTCCACATAAAGGGATGTGGAGGGTGACCCAAAGGGTTCTGGTATCAGAACCATGAGGCATGTAGGTTCACATAAGTCAAAAACTTGAAGGTCACAGAAATAAGACAAAGATGCCAAAGAAATTTCATCAAACCCAGCAAGATTAAGCCACATCAGGCTATAAAGTTAGGATGGAAGCAATAAAGTAAAGGCCCTATTGATCCTCCACCGGTTACATGAGTATTCTACGAAACTCGCCAGCCTGAAAGTTGACAAGTGATGCTTTTATTTCGTTTTCACAACTGAATAAAAGCGAATCTCAAAGGTACTGACGAGACCCTTTGCCGAAACTACTTGGGGCCTTCCCTATATCAATAGTGACCTCTCCGTTGGTCTGGTCACATTGAAGGGGCTGCACCCCAACTAAGGAAGGTGACCCAGAATCTGATAAAATTGGGGATGAAGTATTAAAAAGTGCGGGTAAAAATGTCTTAGATTAATTAGTACAGGAAGTAAAAGTATGACTGATGAAGATATTTTTGACAATGCTGGCATGGTGGAGCAGCTTCCCCACCAATAAAAATCAATGTGTGAATGGCCAGAGCAAACACGAGTTCAAATAACATTGAACTAACGACATGTTAGTGACTGTAGGAGTGAGATTGCCAGGTGGATGTTGTGGACCTTGTTGCTCTGCTCGCTTGTCTGCGAAATTTGTTCCACACAATGCACATGCAAAATCACCTAGATCATCGTATGGAATTTGTATATTAAGAGTCACTGCATTTCTGGCAACAGCATTAGCCAGTTCACTGCGGATAATTCCGACAAGTCCCTTTATCCAACAAAAAATTATTCTGAAGCCACATCGAATGAGCCTGTGACGAAATTTTAATATACCATGAGCCAAATGGTGTCTAGAAAATGTGAGTTTAAGGACTCCTAGACAATTTTGGTGTCAACGTAAAATATAAAATTGACAGTGCTGAGTCCAGTAATATATTTGAATGCTTTACATGGGGCTAAAAATTCAGCAGTAAAAATAAAAATGTCAGAGAAATGAGAAGTTATAAGTGTGATTGACTCAAACAAAATTACAGCGCACATATTTGAGATATGGAACCATCAGTGAATACTGCTGAATGATTTTTAAAATTATGACAATGAGCTACAGAAAGTTACCGGTAAATAATAGTGCTAGTGTTAGATTTCTCATAGCCTGGGAATCAATTTAAGAATAATGCATGGATTTCCATGGTGAGATTGTGAAAACAGGTGACTCAGCTACATCAAATGAATGATCAGGGCATTATTCCTCATGGCAAGGCCAAAGGTTCACACAGGAGAGAATATTAAAAAATAGGAAGAAAGGTAAAATATGATGTGAAAAAATTTTTAGGTTTCTTTCATCAAAATTATTGAGCAAAATGATACTGCAACAGATTTTGTGAATAACTGTCTTGTGTACATGAAAGCGACCGCATAACAGCATAAAATGTCCTTTAGGATATTTGCTCCATGATCAGATCACTTATAGGAAAATTATATCACTTATATTAAAAATCAAATCATGAAAACATGTAAAATTTTCTCCTAATAACAGTAATCGAACACAAAGAAAAAAAATACAAGTGTACATAACATAGCATCTACAGGAAAAGATCTTTACAATATCTGGAATAGCTAAGAATTATACATGGTATAGGGTTTGGGTATCAGATACTTTTAAACATTAGGAATCAAAAACAATAATATTTTATTCCTTAATATTATTATTTGAATTATATATACATCATTATGTCATACATTTATAACTGTTAATCGTTACAAACAATAATTTAAAAGAAAATTAGGGTTGGCAGAGGTTAAACAAAAGCACTCATCTTGTTTAAATAACCATGCATAATTAAATACCATAAATAACTCACTCTAAGCAAATTGAAGCATTTCTTCTGAAAGGTTCTGTAGACTTTTTTCACCTGAAAATAAATGAAAATATTTAATAACAAATGTGAAGGTTGCTTTGTTGTAGTTTTATGGCTCAAGGTCCAAAAACACATAACCAGAGCCAACACAAGAAAATACAAACCATTAAAAGTCAATAAAACTTTAAAATAGTCTAACCATAAAAAAAAACGTAAGTTTAAAATTATGTTTATTGTACAGCACATATTATTAAATTTAGATGATATAAAAAGTGTAGGATTAAAGAAGCAATGCATGTAAGCAACCATTGGTAAAACAAATCATTGTCTGAAAATATAACTGGAGAAAATTGTGATAAGATGGGCATAGCCCATCTTATCACAATTTTCACTATAAATTCAATCACTATAAAAAATAAATCACTATAAAATTCAAATATGAAATGTAATTAAAAATTGATGAACTACAACAGTAAAATGCCACAGTGATGTAAGGCAAAGAATGATGTATCTGGATTGGATTTGGGGGTTTTATGGAAAAAGACCAATAACAGACCATTGGTGCCAAGCGCAAGATAAAATAACAAAATTATGTAGATATAAAAACATTATAAAAATTAGAGATAGTATGTCAAGTGCCACCAGACATGAAATTCAAAATATATTTGTTGCTGAACATGTAAAAAAAGCAGACTATAAATGTGAATATTAATTGAGGATTTAAAAACATGCTGGTTCATAACAGGAAAGGTGCAAAACTTGTTATAAGAGAAAGGAATGGATATAAATTGATGGCTAAACATGGTTCGTCAACATGATGTGCGATTTATAAAAAAATGAAAAATGACGAATAGCATAAGTCATGATGGAAAAACTTTGAGATATAAAAAAACAATGGCCTTCAAAAAAGGGAAAAGCTTTGTGCTGGGATCATTTCTAATCAAAACTTGCAGGCTCAAAACTAAATTTTTAAACAATTTCAAATGTAGATGTTTAAATATTGGAAATGAAATTAAGATATGGTGAACAGAAAAAGCAGTTGGACATTTTATTGCATATTTTTATAAGCATACTTACAACACAACTTGTGTTGTTATTTTGTTTAATACGGATTTTTTTTGTATAGATTTGTAAATGATTTTAAATTAGAATTCATTCGAATAAGCCTAACTTTGTGTTGCATTTCTTGAAACTTTTTCTGAAGCCCAACCACACACTCAGTAATATGGAGTATGAAAATAGAAGCTTTATTAGAAGCAAAGGATTTATTCGATGATGTGATTCTAAGGAATGAACCTGCCTTAAATGAAGATGTGCAAGATCATAAAATTCGGCCAAGAAAAATAGAGAAGCCTTTGGAATAATTGTTCTTAGCCTGACAGCGGAACAAGTGGTTGTTTATAAAGGCATTAAGAAGGCAAAAGAACAAAAGAAAATGGGAAGAAATAAAGATTTGTTTTGAAGGAGTTGCTGAAGATAGAACAGACCTATTGCTGGATCTGACAAAATTGAAAAGATTGCGAAAGGACAGCATAGATGAATACCTTACAAGATTACAAGGACTTTCACAGCAAATAAACGAACTGGGTAAATTGGTTACTAAACAAGAATTAGTTTGGTATATCATAAAAGGTCCACCAGAAAGATGAGCATTATCTGTAAATAGAGGCATCAACTTCAGTCTTGAGGCAAACCTTGATGAATTTTGAAAAGAAAAATAATAAGAGAGAAGAAAAGTTCTGTACAGCTTACTGAATTTATGACAAGCAAAAATAGAGTAAGCAGAACTTATGCTACATCTGTAAAAATCCTGGACACTTACAGGATTGTTGGTTTGGAAAATCTAACCAAAATGTTAAGAAAAGAAATTTTGATACTACACAGTATGCAAGGAACTCTAACTACCAAAATAAGCATGCACAGTTTTTGAGGAGTCTAGACTTTGTGGTAACGAATTAGCGATGACAATCAGTGAAAAGGTGATAAGGAACTGACAGAATGGCATTGGGTCTCTGCCTGTACATCACACCTGACACTAAATGATACATGGATCGAAAACTTAAGAGAAGAAAATGGTCAGTGTTGCAGGATGTAAAAACATCAAATTGACCGACTGAGGGAAATTAGTGCAACTATTAAAGGAGATACAAGAACTATCAGATTAAAGAATGTCTTGTATGTTCCAAAACTCAGATGTAATTTAATGTCTGTTCCGAATATTGTTAAGCATGGAAATGAAGTAGTGCTTAATGCAAAAGGAACATACATTAATGATGAAAATCGTCAATTGGTGTGTGAAGGTAAATTAAAAATTAAGATAATGTTTATTGCAAAACTGATACCTCGAAAGACAAAAACAGAAGATGAAACACGTCTCGAAATGAGTAAATTCCTATGAAATGTGGCACAGAAGACTTGGTCATCTAAATCATGAATACCTTAAAATGATGTTGGCATATAAAATGGTATGAGGACGAGAAAACTGGAAGGAGAAATCAAAACTTGTGATTCATGTATAAGAGGAAAAATGATGCTGTTCATACACCACTTATTTAGGAACATCAAAAGAACCCCTTGAAGCCTTATACAAAGTAGGATTCAAAAGTTCCTGGACTGAGCCTATAACTTAAAAATTTTTTGCAGTAGACCGACTACGATAACGTTTCTGTGTTACTACGTTCTCCCCCTCTTCTAAAGTGGTTTGACCCAAATCACGCGGTCGGTGGCTCGCCACGGCATCGTATTTTGTAGGCGGGTGCATTTAGTAACCGGCGATTGAAAGAAATGGCGTTTGTTGAGCAGAGAATTAATATCAAATTTTGTGTTCGCTTGGGAAAGAGTGCTACGGAGACTTATGAAATGCTGAAGCATGTACGGCAGTGATACATTATCTGGAACGCAAGCTTTTGAGTGGCATCGACGTTTCAGAAAAGGCAAAGTGCCGAAGACGACGAACGCGCTGGCCGTCCGCATACTTCCCGCATTGTTGAAAACATCGAAAAGGTTTCTGCGGCGGTACGTAAGAATAGGCAGCAAACAATAGCACAAATAGCAGAATCTTTTGGGATATCCGAGGCCACATGTCAACGGATACTGACTAAGGATCTTAACATGCATAGGGTGTGTCAACACATCGTTCCACGCATGTTAACTGAAGACCAAAAAACAATTAGAATGGAAATGGCGGGAGACTTAATCTCGGCTGTTGACAAAGATCCTTCCCTACTTGGTAGAATTGTTACTGGAGACAAGAAATGGTGTTTTTTATACAACCCGCAATCCAAGAGAGCATCGGCAATGTGGAAATCACCACAATCTCCACGCAAGCAGAAATTCCGCCAAGATCGCTCTAAAGGGAAGGTCATGCTAGAGGTGTTCTTCGATATCCACGGCATTGTGCATCTGGAATTTATCCCTGAAGGACGCACTGTGAACAAAGAACTCTATGTAGACATCCTGCGTCGTTTGCGTGAGTCGATCTGGAAGAGACCAAAATTGTGGGCTGAGCAGTCATGCTAGGTGCTTTTGCATGACAACGCTCCTGCACACCGATCCCTCCTCGTCGCTGACTTTATTGCGAAAACGAAAACAACTGTTTTGCCACATCCTCCTTACTCCCCTGATCTCGCCCCCTGCGACTTCAGCCTATTTCCTGAACTGGCAAATCACTTGCAGGGTCGTCGATTTCAATCTGCAGATGAAGTTAAAAGTGCATCGCAGGCTGAATTAAAGGACATGGCTAAAAATAGATTCCAGAAATGTTTCGATGACCTTTACAAGCGATGGCAAAAGTGTGTTGTTGCGCAAGGGTCTTATTTCGAAGGAGGATGTGTTTCAGCAATTTAATTGATAATACTTTTTTAAGTTAAAGACTCAGTCAGGGAACTTTTGAATCCTACCTCGTTTATAGATCTGTGAGGTCCGTTCAGAGTAGCAACTTTAAGTGGAAAGAAATATATGATGGTGAATCAGTTTTCATACTTTGTCGAATTTTTGCAGACAAGATGAAGCAAGAAGATATACAAGTCTTGCTAAGAAAGCGAGATAATGAACTGAACGCAAAAGTTTAAATAAGAACAGATAGTCGAACAGAATTCATCACTGAAGAAATGTATCAGCATTTCGATCAAAAAGGTATAAAGCATGAAAAGACTACATTCTATTCACAAAGAAGTAATGGAGTAGCTGAAAGAGCAAATTGAAAGCTACTTGTCAAAGCAAAAACTTTACTAATTGATAGTCAGTTACCCCTTGAATTTTGGGATGAAGCTGTAGTAACTGCAGAGTATATACACAATATAATATCCACATAGAACAGAGATATAAAACATCTATGGAGCTTTGAAAATCCAGAAAACCTTCAGTACACCATGTGAAACCGTTTGGATGTGTAGCATATAACAAAATTCATGAGAACAAAAGACATATGTTAGAAGCATAAGCAAAGAAAGGTATTTTCATAGGATATTCAAGAGAAAGGAAAACTTAAAAAGTATTTGATGTTGAAGAAAGAAAAGTTTGTGAATCAGATGTAATATTCGACGAATTATAGAATAGATATATTCCAAATGCAGAGAAAAAGAAAATAAACTACATTGAAATGAACTACACTATGGATAACCAAGATGATGTTGAAGAAACAAATATAAGACCGGAGACTAACTCAGAAGACACTTGGATGAACAAGGTAGTAATAATCTAAGTGTTGATGATGGAAGTATAGAAGTGAGATTATCATGAAATAGAAGGATGCCTACAAGATACAATGACTATCAAGCATATTCTGTGGGTGACATCACATCAGCAATTTATGAAGGTGCAACGACATCTAACAAAGATCAATGGACACGTGCAATGGATGAAGAAATTAATTTTATAAAAATGCATGAAGTATGGGAACCAGTGGAAGGATCTACGAACAAGAAAGTTATCAAGTCATTGGGTATACAAGATCAAGAATTGTGATGATCGGAAACATTATAAAGCAAGATTAGTAGCAGTTGTTTATGGACAAACTAAGATGTAAATTTTGAAGTTTTAGTCCTGTGATGAAATGGGACCCATTAAGAACACTTCTGACACTTGCACTTACATATAATGTAATTGTAAAGTTCTATGATGTAAAAACAGCCTATTTAAATGAAATATTAGATGAAGAAATATACACCAAACCTTAAATGGAATATTAGAAGAAATATACACCGAACCACCAAAAGGTTATCAATTACCAAACGATAAAGTATATTTGATCAAACGCAGTGGATTTATGGATTCCAGTCAGGAAGATGTGGGCACAACAGATTTTCTGAAATATTAGAGCAAGCAGGGTATGCTGATTTAAATCAAGTGATTTTTATTTAAAAAAATCATTGTTTAAATCAAAATTTTAAACTTAATTCTGATATGTTTACTAATATTGAGAATGAAATACTGAACAAGATGTGTGTTATTTTATACAAATAAGTTAAGAACTTCGCTTGTATTGAGTTCACCCCAAAAATTATTTTGAAAATTATTCTCCCTTTGAAGGCATTAAATAACAGTATTTGCTGATTGGGATCATAATTACCAGACAAGTATTTTCATCTAGGGCTATTGACCAATAGGTATCACTCGCAAACCATCTCATCAGTGCTGGTTTCATTTTAAACTTTCCGTGACTAAATCGCACATGGCCAATTTTAAACCATGCACCATGTGTCGAGTGAAGATGTTCGAAATATATTCTATGAAATTATGAAAATTGTGGTAACTTGCTTTATTTTTAAGATGTTTTAGTTATTTATTTAATATTGTAGTCTGTTCATAAAAATATAGACTCACAAATAAAAGATTTTCTACAGTATCACAAAAGCATTCCAATTTTGCACATAAATCTTTATAATTGGCAATTTTAATAGTTTGATTTTGTTTTGTGTAATATAATGGTTAATTTTTATTTCAATTTATTGGGAAATTTTATGCATTGATCCCATAGAATTCTTTACTTTCCTAGAATAACTATTCAATATTTATGGATTTGAAATGTGAAAGTTAATTCACTCATCTGATATTTGAGTGAGTATGTGGAGAAAACATTGTGGGTCGAAGCAGAAAGTTATTGGAATTGATAAAATTTTTATTGCAAGCTCAAAATTCCACTGAATTGGCATTATCCGGGGGATATTATATTTGTTCTATGCTGCTCATAGAGAAAAGCATCATTTTTTGTTTTATATATAAACTCTTTTTGTGTGCTTCAAATATACCTACGAACTACTTGTCAATGCTCAAATTAGGAAAACAGACATTTGATTTTAAATTTATGTATTTACATGTTGTCTAATTTGTTACTGAACTTGCAAAAAATAACAATTTTTTCACCAATAAGTTATTTTTGCAAGCTAAAAATTAATGAGAAGTAGGAATTTTTTCAAGATGTTTCAAGTTCCTTTTATTTTATTTTTATTGGTGACATGATTTTTCTCATAAGCAAGTCCTGAAACAATTAATTATTTTATATCAAAATAATTGAAGTAATTCAAAACATTTTACTCATATATGATAAATATATAATGCAAAAGAAATTCTGAAAATTGTATGATTGAAAAAATTTATATGGGATCCGACAAACTTATTTATCTGGGTCCAAAAAATTCACGTCACTGCTCACTCACTCACTCAAAGTAATCTAAACCGCTTGAGAACCAGATGGAAAACAATTGCTCTCTTGGTATTTGGGGTTTATTTACTCTATCATGTGATTTACTTTGCTAATTCCTGTCGCATTTTAATCTTTCAAAAATTTACATGGTTATATTCCTTAATACATTAATGTTTTTCATAAAAATATTAGTATTTAAATAAATCAAAACTATCTAGAAATTACACTGTAATTTGCGTGTGTCATGCCTAACAAATTTAAACTTGTATGGGCAAGGAATTTAATTAAAACAATAAAAATCCGATTTAAGTAAAAAAAATCATACCTTGAGAGCAAGCAGACATGAAGAAATTGAAATCTAATCTATCTGTGTACACTAAAAGGAAAGGCGACGAATATATTCACATTGGAATTTATGTGGATGATTTTTAATTTTAACAAGTTCAAATGAAATTATCAATGAAGTAATAGGATTGAAAAGAATATTGAAATTAAGGAAACAGATTCAAATGTTTTTAGGAGTGCAAGCAAGAAATGAAATAACCTTATCCCAAAAGAATTACATAATCAAAGTTTTAGAGAAATTTAAAATGATGGATTGTAATATAATGAAAACTCCAAGTGTAGCAGGGGACAAGGAATAGGATGATTTTAAAGAATCTGAACATTTTCACCCTAAAAATATCAAGTGATAGGCTCCATAATGTATTTAGCAACAGGAACTCCACCTGATATAGCTTGTATTGTAAGTAAATTGTCACAATACAATAAAGACGGATACATTGGACTGCAGTCAGGCAAGTTTTTCAATACCTCAAAGGGACTATGAATTTTTGCCTAACACTTAAAGCTGCAAATGGAAAAATCAATGAAGTACTGATGCATGCTGGAGCACAACAGCAGATGGAAATTCCTAGAGTGGATATTTGTTGAAAATTGGGAAGTTGCTCGCTGGGTGGAAAAGTGAAAAACAGAAGCTAGTTGACATTATCAACAATAGAATCTGAATTAATTGCAGCATTTGATCGTGTTTGTGCAGTGGCTAAAATTTTTACTAGAGGAATTAAAAGTTAAAGCCAAACTCATTAATGTGAAAACGGATAGCAAGGGATTAAACTGGGTTAATAATAAAAAAATAAGAAATCACACACACCACATAAATAGGAAGTACCACTTTATTAAAGACGACAAGGATTGAGGAAAATATCAATTCTCCCATCAAAATACAAAGGAATTAGATGTAGATATGAGGACTAAGATTATTAGATGCAGATATGAGGATTAGGGTCAATAGCACCTATTGGATGCGAGTGATTATTGACTGAAATTAGACTGTTACCAAACTAATTAATTAAAAAGCATAACATAAATAAGGACTCTAAATGACAAATATATAGGGGAATTGTTGGATATTTTTATCCAATGCTAAAGCATACTAACTCAACTTGTGATATTACTTTGTTTAGGACAGACTTTTTACACTAATTTTTTAACTCATGATGTGATGTTGTACGAACCTGCTTTTCTTTTTGTACATAATTATCCCTTAACTTATTCTAAAGAAATTATTTGTTCCGTTAAATGCTTCCTAATCAATCAATGGCTTCAATATTAGCATGGGAGAAAGGTAGATTGTTGCAAAGGGGCACAGGAAGCTTTCGCAGCTCTGTTGGCAAGATTGTTACCATTAATGTCCTTTTGACTGAGGACCCAACAAAACCAAATATCAAATCCCTTCCCATTCAATGTTCTATAGATAGAAATGATATCTGATAAGACTGGGTGTTTAGAAACATCAAAATGCTTCATCTATTCGCACACATTTAGGCTGTCAGTGTATACGTTGCATTTACAGTGGAAACTAGACAAAATATATTGAAGGACAAAATATAGTAATTAGCTATCGCCTCAGCCGTATAAACGGGAGTCATGAAGACTAACTAAATGTGTTATTATCCCAAAACAATAACAGACCACATGTCCCACTCCTTTTGATTCATCCAAAAAACTGTTTTATAGGAATACTCACAGCAGTGGGAAGGAAACCTTTGCTGGAAGACAGATGGAGTTGCATTAGATTTATTGCAAAAAACGAAAGGGTTGATAAAGATGATTGATGGTATGTCCCAGATGGAAATTGTAAGTTATCACTCAGTTTAGTGCCAATGTCACTTGAATAAGAGTTGTTAATGATACATCACGCTGGTTCATTAATAGGGCATATGTTAGATGGTCGAGCATTGAATAATTGGTTCAAATCTGTGGTAACAGTCAGGTGTTTCGAAAGATGCGATGGTGTGCTTCAAATAATTGGCAGGCATCTTCTTTCTAAAGTCAAGTGGCTGGTGGCACTCCACATAAAGGGATGTGGCCAAAGGGTTCTAGCATCAGAACCATGAGGCATGTAGGTTCACATAAGTCAAAAATTTGAAGGTCACAGAAATAGGACAAAAATGCCAAAGAAATTTCATCAAACCCAGCAAGCTTAAGCCACATCAGGCTATAAAGGTAGGATGGAAGCAATATCAGTAGTGACCTCAATTGGTCTGGCCACATCGGAGGGGCTCCACCCCAACTAAGGAGGGTGACCCAGCATGTCTGATAAAATTAGGTTGAAGTATTAAAAAAGTGCGGGTAAAAATGTCTTAGATTAATTAGTACAGGAAGTAAAAGTATGATTGATGAATATATTTTTAACAATGCTGGCATGATGGAGCAGCTTCCCCACCAATAAAAATCAATGTGTGAATCGTGAATGGCCAGAGGAAACACGTGTTCAAATAACGTTGAACTAACGACATGTTAGTGACTGTAGGAGCGAGATTGCCAGGTGGATGTTGTGAACCTTGTTGCTCTGCTCGCTTGACTTTGCGAAATTTGTTCCACACAATGCACATGCAAAACCGCCTAGACCATCTTATGGAATTCGTATATTAAGAGTCACTGCATTTCTGGCAACAGCATAAGCCATTTCACTGCGGATAATTCCGATAAGTCCCCATATCCAACAAAAAATTATTCTGAAGCCACATCAAATGAGCCTGTTATGAAATTTTAATATACCATGAGCCAAATGGTGTCTAGAAAATGTGAATTTAAGGACTCCTAGACAATTTTGGTGTCAATGTAAAATATAAAATTGACAGTGCTGAGTTCAGTAATATATTTGAATGCTTTATATGGGGCTAAAAATTCAGCAGTGAAAATAAAAATGTCACAGAGAAATGAGAAGCTAAAAGTGTGATTGACTCAAACAAAATTACAGCGCACATATTTGAGATATGGAACCGTCAGTGAATACTGCTCAATGATTTTTTTTAAATTATGACAATGAGCTACAGAAAGTTACCGGTAAATAATAGTGCTAGTGTTAGATTTCTCATAGCCTGGGAATCAATTTAAGAATAATGCATGGATTTCCATGGTGAGATTGACTCAGCTACATCAAATGAATGATCAGGGCATTATTCCTCATGGCAAGGCCAAAGGTTCACACAGGAGAGAATATTAAAAAATAGGAAATGCACATGACTGTCCATGCCCCACGATCTCAGCATATAGAATCATTCTTAAAAAATGGAATCATGGAAATCGTTGCAAAATTCTCTTATAATCACAATATCAACAAATATAACACAAAAAGAAATGCTTTTATAACATCTCATCGACATGTACTGCTATAAATTTGGTTTTAGATGTGTTAGACTTTGTATATGCAACACAAAAATGAATCAACACGCGTGAAAACATATATATAAGATAATTATTGAAACTGACGAAACAAAATGAGCAATTAAAGTTAAGATCACATTGCAAAATAAATTAAAAGAAAAGGCAATGACAAAGAGTATAAAAAGATTTAACGTTAAGGAAGAAAAGTAAAATATGTGAAAAAATTTTAGGTTTCTTTCAAAATTATTGAGCAAAATGATACTTCAATAGATTTTGTGAATAACTGTCTTGTGTACGTGAAAGCAACCACATAACAGCATAAAATATCCTTTAGGATATTTGCTCCATGATCAGGTTACTTATAGGAATTTCTATTAAAAAGGAAATCATGAAAACGTATGTAAAATTTTTTCCTAATAACAGTAATCAAACACAATGAAAAAAATACAAGTGTACATAACATAGCATCTACAGGAAAAGATCTTTACAATATCTGGAATAGCTAAGAATTGTACATGATACAGGGCTTGGGTATAAGATAATTTTAAACACATTAAGAATCCAAAACAATATTTTATTCCTTAATATTATTATTTGACTTGTATATACATCATTATGTTTTACATTTATAACTGTGTTAATCATTACAGAGCAACACTAATTTAAAAGAAAATGAGGGCTGGCAGAGGCTAAATAAAAACACTGATCTTGTTTAAATAACCATGAGTAAAATTTAAATCAAACTCACTCTAAGCAAACTGAAGCATTCATTCTGAATGGTTCTGTATACCTTTTTTCACCTGAAAATAAATGAAAATATTTAATAACAAATGTGAAGGTTGCTTGGTTCTAGTTTTACGGCTCAAGGTCCAAAAACGGACAACCTGTGCCAACACAAGAAAATGCAAACCATCAAAAGTCAATAAAACTTTAAAATAGTCTAACCATCAATAAAAAGTAAGTTTAAAATTATACGTTTATTATACAGAACAATCCATACAGGGCAACACTAATTCAATAGAAAATGAGGGTTGGCAGAGGTTAAACAAAAACACTTGTCTTGTAATAAACATGAGTAAAATTTAAATCAAACTTACTCTAGAAAAACAAGCATTTGCTCCGATTGATTCTGTATACCTTCTTTAACCCTGCCTGGAAATATTTAATAAAAATATATAGAAGATTAGTTGGTTGTGGTTTTATGGCTGAAGGTCCAAAAACGGACAACCTGCTACAACACAAAATGCAAACCATTAAAAGTCAATACAACTTTAAAATAGTCTACCCATCAATAAAAAGTAAGTTAAAAATTATGTTTATTGTACAGGTCAGGGTATGAAAAATTCATGATTTTTTTAAAATCAAAAACATTAGATTTTTTTTATTTAAATTAGATTATTTTTATTTAAATCGGATTTTTATGATTTAAATTTTTTCCTTGCTCGTACAAGTTTAAATTTTTGGACATGAGACATGCAAATTACAGTTTAGTTTCTATATAGTTTTGATTCATGTTAAACATTAATATATATGTATAACATTAATGTATTAAGAAATATAGCCGGGTAAAATTTTTGAAAGATTAAAATGCGACATAGGAATTAACAAAGTAAATCACATGATAGAGTAAATAGACAGTGCCCCAAATGCCATGATGAGTTATTTTTATCCCCCTTCTGGTTCTCAAGCAGTTTAAATTACTTGGAGTTGAATCCATAACTGGTGATGTGAATTTTTTGGACCCAGATAAATAAGGTTGTTGGATCCCATGAACAACATATGAATTTTTTCAATCATACAATTTTAGAATTTTTTTGCATTATATATTTATCTTATACGAACAAAATGTGTTGCATTTCTTTTATTTCGATATAAAATAATTGTTTCAAGACTTGCTTTTGAGAAAAAAAATCATGTCACCAATATAAAAATAAAGGAACTTGCATCTTGAAAAAATTCCTACTTTTCATTAATTTTTAACTTGAAAAAATAACTCATTGAAAAACTTATTTTTTTAAGTTAACAGTAAAAAAATGAGTCATGAAAATACATAAATTTGAAATCAAATGTCTATTTTTCACATTCTTTAAGCACTGACAAGTATTTCATAGGTATATTCGATGCACATAAACAAGGTTCATATATAAAACAAAAAAGCTCTTCTCTATAGTAGCATAGAACAAATGTAATATCCCCAGAAAATGCCAATTCAGTGGAATTTTGAGCTTGCAATAAAAAATTTATCAATTTCAAGTTTTCTGCTTCAACCACAATCTTTTCTCAACATACTCACTCAATTATCAGATGAGTGAATTAACTTTTAAATTCCAAATTTCAATTCCATAAATATTGAATAGTTATTCTAGCAAGGTAAAGAATTCTAAGGGGATTAATGCTAAAAATTTCCCAATAAATTTAAATAAAAATTAATCAATATATAACACAACAAAATGAAACTATTAAAATTGCCAATTATAAAGAGATTTATGTGCAAAATTGGAATCCTCTGATACTGAAGAAAATCTTTTCGTTGTGAGTGTCTTTATATTTTTTATGAACAGACTACAACATCTTAAAAAAGAAAGCAAGTTACCACAATTTTAATAATTCGAGTGAATATATTTCAGCATCTTAACGCAACACATGGTGAATGGTTTAAAATTGGCCATGTGCGATTTAGTCACAAGGAATGTTTAAAACAAAACCAACACTGATGAGCAGGCTTGTGAGTGACATCTATTGGTCAATGGCCCAAAATGAAAATACTTGTCTGGTAATTATGATCCCAATCAGCAAATACTGTTATTTAGTAGTAACAAAGGGAGAATGATTTTCAATATAATTTTGGGGTGAAATCAGTACCGAGTGAAGTTCTTAATTTATTTGAATAAAATAACATGCATCTTGTTCAACACTAATTTAAAGGAAAATGAGGGTTGGCAGAGGCTAAACAAAAACACTGATCTTGTTTAAATAACCATGAGTAAAATTTAAATCAAACTCACTCTAAGCAAACTGAAGCATTTGTTCTGAATGGTTCAGTATACCTTTTTCAACCTGAAAATAAATTAAAATATTTAATAACAAATATGAAGGTTTCTTGGTTGTGGTTTTATGGTTAAAGGTCCGAAAATGGACAACCTGCGCAAACACAAGAATATGCAAACAATCAAAAGTCAATAAAATTTTTAAATAATCTAACCATCAATAAAAAGTAAGTTTAAAATTATATGTTTATTGAACAGATCTAACAGATTATTTAATTTAGGTGATATAAAAGGTATAAGATAAAACAAGCAATGCAAGTAGGTCACCATTGGTAAAACAAATCATTAAGGCTGAAAATATAACTGGAGAAAACAGTGATAAGATGAGTATGCCAATCTTGGTCAACAATTAAAATTCTAATATGAAATGTAATTAAAAATTGATGAATTATAACAATAGTAAAATGACGCGATGCAAGGCAAAGAATAACGTATGTGGAGGATGGTTGGTTCGGTTTTATGGTACAAGGACCAATAAAGACCCAACTGCGCCAAGCGCAAGATAAAATAATAAAATAATGTAAATATAAAAACATTAAAAAACATTCAAAATATATTTGTTCGTGAACATATAAAACAAATAAAAAGGTAGACTATAAATATGAATATTAATTGTTGAGATTTAAAAACATGCAGGTACATAACATAAAGATGTTTAACTTGCTAAAGAGATGGCTAACAAGTTGGTTAAAATTATGTACAATATATAAAAGAATGAGAAATGGCGAATAGCATAAGTCATGATGGAAAAAACTTCGAGATTTAAAAAACAATGGCATTCAAAAAAGGGAAAAATTGTGTTTTGTGTGGGGATTCTTTCTAATTAAATCTTGCAGACTCAAAACTGAACTTTTACATAATTTCAAATATAGATGTTTGACTACTGAATACGAAATTAAAATACGGTGAAGATTGGATGTTGGAGTTTTATGGTGCAAGGTCCAAAATTGTACAAGCTGTGCCAAGTGAAGAGGAGTTGCAGATGAATTACAGTTAGGTGAAAAGAAAAAGGAGTTGAGCATGAGATACAGTGTTGGGTACAATCTCACCAAGTAAAAGATGACGATGAATGAATCATGTGTGTGCAATGCAAAGATGAGTCAGTTTGACATCGATCCTTCGCATTGGGGCAGATGGCCATAGATGAATAATGGTTTTATTCAATGAAAATTATTATTAATCTGCAGATACAAGGACTAGTTAAATGCTTCCACAACAATCCATGGCTTCAAACGTGTAGCAGAGTGTGATTGATATTTGTAAATGATTTTAAATTAGAATTCATTCGAATAAGCCTAACTTTGTGTTCATTCGTAGGAACTTTTTCTGAAATCGAACCGCACTCAAAAAATGGATTTCAATTCAACTAGGATAGATCAGTTGAGTGAAACAAATTATGTAATTTTGAGCATAAAAATAGAAAATCAATTACATGTAAAGAATTTATTCTAAGATGTGTTTCTAAGGAATGAACCTGCCTGAAACAAAGATGTGCACGATCATAAAATTTGGTAAAGAAAATAAAGAAGCCTTTGGAATAATTGTTCTTAGCCTGACAGCAGAAAAAGCGATCATTTATAAAGGCATTAAGAAAGCAAAAGAAATTTGGGAAGGAAAGAGGATTAGTTTTGTAGGAGCTGTTGAAGATAGAAGAACGAAGCTATTGGTGGATCTGACGAGATTGAAAAAAATTATGAAAGGAAAGCATAGATGAATACCTAATAAGATCATAAGGAATTTATGACAAGCAAAAACAGAATAAGCAGAACTTACGCTACATTTGTAAAAAAACCTGGTTGCTTACAGAAAGATTGTTGGTTTGGAAAATCTAACCAAAACGTCAAGAAAAGAAATTTTGATACTACAAAGCACGCAAGGAACTCTAACTACCAAAATAAGCATGCACAAGTTTTGAGGAGCCCAAACTTTCTGGTAAAGAATTAGCGATGACAATCAGTGAAAAGGTGATAAGGAACTGACAGAATGGCATTTGGTCTGCCTGCACATCACACCTGACCCTAAACGATACATGGATCGAAAACTTACAAGAGAACAAAATGGTCAATGTTGCAGAAGGAGGTAGAAACATCAAATCGACCTATCAAGGAGATTAGAGCAACTACTACTTAAGAAGATACAAGAGCTATCGAGATTAAAAATGTCTTGTATATTCCAAAACTCAGATGTAAATTACAGTCTGTTCCGAATATTGTTAAGCATGGAAATGAAGTAGTGCTTAATGCAAAAGGAGCATACATTAATGATGAAAATCGCCAATTGGTATGTGAAGGTAAATTAAGACAATGTTTATTGTGAAACTGATACCTCGAAAGAAAAAACAGAAGATAAAACATGTCTCAAAACGAATAAATTCCTATGAAATGTGGCATTCCTATGGACTTGGCCATCTAAATCATGAATACTGTAAAATGATGTTGGCAAAGAAAATGGTACAAGGACTACAAAAACTGGAAGGAGAAATAAAAACTTGTGATTCAAGTATGAGGAAAAATGACATTCATTCGACACCACCTATTCAGAAATATCAGAATCCCTTGAAGCCTTATATATAGATCTCTGTGGCAACTTTAGGCAGAAAGACATATATGATGACAGTGGTGGATCAGTTTTCAAGATACTTTGTTGAGTGCTTGGAGTCAAAAGATAAAGCAATAGTTATACAAGTCTTGATAAGAGAAGAAACCGAGAAAATGAACTAAACACAAAAGTTTAAATAAGAACAGATAATCCAACAGAATTCATCACTGAAGAAATGTGTCAGTACTTAGATCAAAAAGGCATAAAGCATGAAAAGGCTACATTCTATTCACCGAGAATGAAGTGGCTGAAAAACAAATAGAGCCCTACTTGACAAAGCACAAACTTTACTAATAGATAGTCAGTTACCCCTTGAATTTTAGGATGAAGATGTAGCTACTGCAGAGTATATAATATCCAAATAGAACTGAAGATATAAAATATCCAAGAAGCTTTGGAAATCCAGAAAACCTTCAGTAAGCCATGTGAAACTGTTTGGATGTGTAGCATATTACAAAATTCATGACAACAAAAGACATACGTTAGAAGCGAAAGCAAAGAAAGGTATTTTCATAGGATATTCAAGAGAAAGGAAAGCTTAAAAAATATTTGATGTTGAAGAAAGAAAAGTTTGTGAATCATCAGATGTAATATTCGACAAATTAAATAGATATATACCAAATGCAGAGAAAAAGAAAATACACTACATGGAAATGAACTACACTATGGACAACCAAGATGATGTTGAAGAAACTAATATAAGACCTGAGACTAACTCAGAAGACAATTTGGATGAACAAGGTAGCAATAATCTAAGTGTTGATGATGGAAGTAATGCAGTTCGATACCAACACCAATGTTAAATTTTTAACCCCTTCTCAAATTCAAATATGTGACAGTAAAACATTCAAAATTTACTATACACACATGGTACCTTTGCTAGATCTTCCAGTCAGTGGGAATCAAAAGCCCAAAAGGTATAGACTGAACAAAATGTGACAATCATCTTGAGGAATATCTTAATGATGTAACATCAAAAGTATGTGGGGATGTAACTTCAGTATATCTGAGTTTGCTATCTTTGATATTCAATGACCTATGCTGCGACAACAAGCAACATAGTTTGTACTGCTCAGGGCACAAAAACCTGTACCCAGAGTGGATTTTTCTAGTGTCAACATGTTTTTGCAACAAGGTGTAGAACCGACTTTATGCACATCTCCCCAAACGTTTGATTAGATACTGAAGCCATGGATTGATGAGGAAGCATTTTAACAAAACAAATAATTTATTTAGATTAAGTTAAGAGATAATTAAGTACAAAAAGGAAGCAGGTTCATACAGCATCACATCATGAGTTTACAACGCTAGTCTAATCATAATAAACACTTAAAACGAAGTAACATCACAAGTTGAGTTGTAAGTATGCTTTACATCAGATAAAAATATCCAACAATTCCCCCCTATATTTTTATCATTTAGTCCTTATTTATGTTATGCTTTTTAATTAGTTTGGTAACAGTCCATAATCACTTGCATCCAATGGTAGGTGTTATTGGCCCTAATCCTAGTCCAGCCATATATTGGTTTAAGATATCACTAGGAAGGTGTTTTGTCATCATATCTGCATCTAATTCCTTCGTATTTTGATGTGAGAATTGAATTTCTCCACTATCCTTGTCGTCTTTAATAAAGTGATACTTCCTATTTATATGGCGTGTGCGATTACTTATTTTTTGGTTATTGACCCAGTCCATTAATCCCTTGCTATCAGTTTTCACATTAATAGGTTTGGCTATAAGAGAGTCCTCTTCTAATTCTTCAAGTAAATATTTTAGCCACTTCACTGCACAAACACTATCACATGCTGCAATTAGTTCGGATTCCATCGTTGATAATGCAACTAGCTTCTGTTTCCCACTTTTCCATCCAACGAGGGACTTCCCTATTTTCAATAAATATCCACTGTATGATTTTCCATCTGCTGTTGTGCTCCAGCTTGCATCAGTACTTGCATTAAGTTTTCCATCTGCAGCTTTAAGTGTTAGGCAAAAATCCATAGTCCCTTTCAGGTATCGAAAAACTCGCTTGACTGCAGTCCAGTGTATCTGTCTAGGATCTTGATTGTATTGAGACAATTTACTTACAATACAAGCTATATCAGGTCGAGTTCCAGTTGCCAAATACATTATGGAGCCTATCGCTTCTTGATACTTTTGTGGTGAAAAATGTTCAGATTCTTTAAAATCATCCAATTCCTTGTCCCCAGCTACACTTGGAGTTTTCATTGGATTACAATCCAGCATTTTAAATTTTTCTAAAACTTTGATTATGTAATTCTTTTGGGATAAGGTTATTTCATTTCTTGCTTGCTTGATTTGTACTCCTAAAAACATATTTGAATCTGTTGTTTCCTTAATTTCAATATTCTTTTCAATCCTTAATATTACTTCATTGATAATTTCATTTGAACTTGCCACAATTAAAAAATCATCCACATAAATTCCAATGTGAATATATTCTTCGCCTTTCCTCTTAGTGTACACAGATGGATCTGATTTTAATTTCTTCATGTCTGCTTGCTCTAATATTTCAGAAAATCTATTGTACCAGCACCTTCCTGACTGTGGTAATCCATAAATGCTGCGTTTGATCAAATATACTTTATCGTTTGGTAATTGATAACCTTTTGGAGGTTCCATGTATATTTCTTCATCTAATATTCCATTTAAATAGGCTGTTTTTACATCATAGAACTTTACAATTGAATTATATGTGGATGCAAGTGTCAGAAGTGTTCTCAATGAATCCCATTTCATCACAGGACTAAAACTTTCTTCAAAATCTACACCTTGTTTTTGTCCATAACCAACTGCTACTAATCTTGCTTTATAATTTTTCCCATCATCACAATTCTTGATCTTGTATACCCAACGACTTTTGATAACTTTCTTGTTCTTAGGTCTTTCCACTGGTTCCCATACTTCATGCATTTCTATAGAATTAATCTCTTCATCCATTGCACGTGTCCATTGATCTTTGTCATTAGATGTCGTTGCACTTTCATAAGTTTCTGGTGTGAAGTCTCCCGCAGAATATACTTGATAATCATTGTATCTTGTAGGCATCCTTCTATTTCGTGATGATCTTCTTACCGCATTACTTCCATCATCAACACTTAAATTATTACTATCTTGTTCATCCAAGTTGTCTTTGGAGTTAGTCTCAGGTCTTATATTAGTTTCTTCATCATCATCTTGATTATCCATAGTGTAGCTTATTTCCATGTAGTTTATTTCTTTCTTTTTCTCTGCATTTGGTATATATCCATTCTTTAATTCGTCGAATATTACATCTGATGATTCACAAACTTTTCTTTCTTCAACATCAAATATTCTGTAAGCTTTCCTTTCTCTTGAATATCCTAGGAAAATACCTTTCTTAGCTTTCGCTTCTAACTTATGTCTTTTGTTGTCATGAATTTTGTAATATGCTAAACATCCAAACGGTTTCACATGACGTACTGAAGGTTTTCTGGATTTCCAAAGCTCCATAGGTGTTTTATATCTTCGGTTCTTTGTGGGTGTTATATTGTGCATATACTCTGCAGTAGCTACAGCTTCAGCCCAAAATTCAAGGGGTAACTGACTATCAGTAAAGTTCGTGCTTTATCAAGTAGTGTTCTATTTGCTCTTTCAGCCACTCCATTACTTCTCGGTGAATAGAATGTAGTCTTTTCATGCTTTATGCCTTTTCGATCCAAATACTGACACATTCCTTCATTGATAAATTCAGTTCCATTATCTGTCCTTATTCTTTTAACTTTTGTGTTCAGTTCATTTTCTCGTTTTCTTATCAAGACTTGTATAACTTCTCTTGCTTCATCTTTGGATTTCAAAAACTCAACAAAGTATCTTCTTGAAAACTGATCCACCACTGTCATCATATATTTCTTTCCGCTTAAAGTTGCCACTCTAAATGGACCACACAGATCTATATGTAATGCTTCAAGGGGTTTTTCTGATGTTTCTGAATAGGTGGTGTCATATGAACAACGTGCCATTTTCCCTTTTATACATGAATCACAAGTTTTGATTTCTCCTTCCAGTTTTTCTAGTCCTCGTACCATTTTATTTGCCAACATCATTTTAAGGTATTCATGATTTAGATGGCCAAGTCTTCTGTGCCACATTTCAAAGGAATTTACTTGTGTTTGGAGGCATGTTTCATCTTCTGTTTTTGTCTTTCGAGGTATCAGTTTCACAATAAACATATTGTCTCTTAATTTACCTTCACACACCAATTGACCATTTTCATCATAAATGTACGCTCCTTTTGAATTAAGCACTACTTCATTTCCATGTTTAACAATATTCGGAACAGACATTAAATTACCTCTGAGTTTTGGAACACATAAGACATTCTTTAATCTGATAGCTCTTGTATCTCCTTCAGTAGTAGTTGCTCTAATCTCTCCTCGGTAGGTCGATTCGATGTTTCTACCTTCTTCTGCAACACTGACAATTATGTTATCTTCTTTCAAATTTTCCATCCAAGTTTCATTTGGGGTCATGTGTGATGTACAGGCAGAGTCCAAATGCCATTCTGTCAGTTCCTTATCACCATATACTTTTTCACTTGTTGTCATAGCTAATTCTTTACCAAGTTTAGGCTCCTCCTCAGAAACTTGTGCACGCTCATTTCGGAAGTTGTTAGAGTTCCTTGTTCGCTTTGTATCAAAATTTCTTTTCTTAACATTTTGGTTAGATTTTCCAAACCAACAATCTTTCTGTAAGTGTCCAGGTTTTTTACATGTGTAGCATAACTTCTGCTTTTGCTTGTCATAAGTTCTGTAAGCTGTACAGAACTTTTCTTCACCCTTATTATTTTTCTTTTCAAAATTCATCAAGGTTTGTCTCAGGTCTGTGAAGTTGATGCCTCTATTTACAGATAATGCCATTGCAATCGTCTCATAACTTTCTGGCAGACCTTCCACGATATACCGAACTAATTCTCTTTCAGTAACCGTTTTACCCAGTTCGTTGATTTGCTGTGAAAGTCCTTGCGACCTTGTAAGGTATTCATCTATGCTTTCCTTTTGCAATTTTTTCAATCTCGTCAGATCCAGCAATAACTCTGTTCTTCTATCTTCAACAGCTCCTTCAAAACGAATCTTTATTGCTTCCCAAATTTCTTTTGCCTTCTTGATGCCTTTATAAATGATCGCTTGTTCCGCTGTCAGGCTAAGAACAATTATTCCAAAAGCTTCTTTATTTTTTCTTGACCAAATTTTATGATCGTGTGCATCTTCATTTAAGGCAGGTTCATCTCTTAGAATTACATCTTCGAATAAATCCTTTGCATCTAATAGAGCTTCTATTTTCATGCTCCAAATTGCATAGTTTGTTTCATTCAACTGTTCTATCCTAGTTGAATTGAAATCCATTTTTCTAAGTGTGCGGTTAGGCTTCAGAAAAGTTCCCAAAGAATGCAATACAAAGTTAGGCTTATTCGAATGAATTCTAATTTAAAATCATTTACAAATATCAACCACGCTCTGCTACCAATTTGAAGCCATGGATTGATGAGGAAGCATTTTAACAAAACAAATAATTTATTTAGATTAAGTTAAGAGATAATTAAGTACAAAAAGGAAGCAGGTTCATACAGCATCACATCATGAGTTTACAACGCTAGTCTAATCATAATAAACACTTAAAACGAAGTAACATCACAAGTTGAGTTGTAAGTATGCTTTACATCAGATAAAAATATCCAACAGATACGTTTTAAGGCAAAATCCAAATTTAACTTCCCTGAATTTTGCAAATTGCAATATCCAATTATATCATGAACACATTAAACCAAATTTAAAACAATTATCGAAAAATAACATAAAATCTGTTCATAATAGAGTGAAAGAACATCTCGAATTTTTCTCTGGTTTTATGGTAAGGGTTATCGTGTTTTTATGGCAACCTTGCCAGCGTCCAGAAGTGTACGTGTATATTTAATCCAGTTTTGCAATGTTTCACTAGTCAAGATGTGATTTCCTTTAAAAAATATGTTTTGTACATTTGATCCAGATTTGCAGTGCTTTACTAGTCAAAATGTTGTTTTATCAAGATTTATGTATTTAATCCATATGTATGAAGCATGTATTCAATTTTGGAAGATTTTCTTGGCGACATAAAAAGTTCTCCAAAAAAAACGCGTTGCCACTGCGCACGGCAGACTGCAGCTGTACCAGAGAGCAATATATTTTTACATTGTATGCATTCTTACAATTCTAGATCACTCGCAGAAAATGCTGAATCAAACATCAAATGACCTCATTTTCAAAATCCAGCGAAAATTCTACTTTCTAAACATTATTTAATGCGAACACCAACAATTAAGAATCAAAGCGGAAAGTGATCAATATTTCCCACATGAACTGCGCAACGATTAATTTTTCCATACTTTTATAGTGGTTTTCATATCTACGAAATCAAGACTATAAAATTTCAAAATTAAAATAGATTGTGCTTACCTTTAAATTATATCCAATCTTGTGAAGGAATATTCCTCTGGACAAGTCAACTTTCATTTTTCCAGAATCAGAAATTCAGTCATTCCTTGATCTCGACTAAAAAACCATACAAAATGAAATAACGTACATTGCATATAAACAAACGCCATTATTTAAGGGTTGGTTGGTTGGTTTTTCTTGAGACTTAGGTGCAGAATCAGGCCTTTGTCTCCAATCTTCCTAAATGATCTAAATTTAAGAGAAAAACATGAAGAGATTAAAACTTTTCAATTGATATGAGAAATCTACTTATGTCTCTAGCTTGTTGTGGTTTATTTATGATGCTTTTTATGAGATTTTTGAAGGTGAAGTTTTGAGATTGGAATTTTATTTTTTCGATGAGTTTTTTCCTAGGGCGTGAATACTTTTTGCAGTCGTTGGTTGGTTGGTTGATTTCCTTGAGACTTATAGCTACAGAATCAGGCTTTTGTCTCCATTCTTCCTAATTACAATATCCAATAAACGATACAATACAATAACAAGTAATTGACACACACACACAGTGAAAGCTTTACTGACACTGAGGAGAGAAAACATTTTTTTTTTGAGACTTTTAGCTGCAGAGTCAGGCTTTTGTCTTCAATCTTCCTAAATGATCTAAATTTAAGAGAAAAGTATGAAGAGATTAAAATTTGTCAATTGATATGAGAAATCTAGTTATTACTCTAGCTTGTTGTGGTTTATTTATGATGCTTTTTATGAGATTTTTAAAGGTGAAGTCTTGAGATTGGAATTTTATTTTTTCGATGAGTTTTTTTCTATGGCGTGAATACTTTTTGCAGACGAAGATGATGTGTTGAAATGAGTCGATAACTTTGCAGCTGTCACAGAGATTTGTGTCTGCCAGATGGAATCTAAAGAGAAGATCTGGAGTGATTAACATTCGGGATAAGAATCTTGAAAAATAAACATCTTCTTTTCTTGACATTAGAGTGTTTTTTACATCATATATGTTTGGAAGGTTGCCTGAGATTTGGTAGTATTTGCTATGATTGAATATTGATCGATCAGTGAGGTCCAACTTGTTTCCTATGTATTTTGTCGTATCTTCCGGCGATAACCAATCAAGAAAGATGTCTTCTTCTCTCACTGATTTGGCGAGTTGATCTGCTTTTTCGTTTATTTCAATGTCTCTGTGCTGGAACCCAGATTAATTTTAAATTTGTAACGAGTTTTGCGGTGTTGATTAGTTTGTTTTTAAGTCGTAGGATTACTTTCGATGATTTGATGGAACAGTTTTGTAGAGCTAGTAAGACAGATTTGCTATCGGTGAAGATACAGTTATTAGAGTTGAAGTCAATAAGTTCATCTAATGCTTGACATAGGGCTAAGGCTTCCGCAGTAAAGATGGAGTTGATGTTGCTGATTCTATATTTGATTATTAATTTGTTTGAATATCCTGCAATTGCTGTAATATTGTTTGTTTTAGATGCATCTGTTGCTATTAGGTGATAGCTATAGAGTAGTTGATCAGTCACATTTTTAAAAAGAGCTTGGATGCAATTATTTGGTAGGGATTTTGTTTGGAAATCCAAATTTTCGATAAAAAACGAGATGTTAGGTGGGAATGATTCCACTGGAAAGATGAACATGATGAGGTGATCTGTCTTGAAGTCTTCTTCAAGTAATTCAAAACAAGAGATAATCGACGAACTATTTTGTTCGAGTAAATTAATATTATCTTGAATAATGGAATGCAAGGGGGAGAAAGTTCCCAAAGAAATGTGCTTTATCCAGAATTTATTACTTATTTTTTTTATTTGGGTTTTAATTTGGATTGTGTCTGTGATTTTGTGGAGAATAATATTTGGAGTCCAGTTGGAGAGTCCGCATGCAGTTCTCAATGCCATGTTTTGACATATTTCTAAATGATTTATATTTGTTTTATTGCATGAGTTTAGAATTGTACTGCTATAATGGAAGAGATTACAAATTGATGTTTTTGCTAGGTGTATTAAGTGATGTGTGCGAGCACCGTAATTTTTATTTGCTAGGGCTTTAAGGATATTTATGCGTTTATATGCTTTTATTTTTAGTTGTTTGATGAAGTATTTAAGATTACCATATTTGGAGATTATGATGCCGAGGAATTTTAGTTCATCTGTCCAATCGATCACGTTACCATTCATAGAAAAGCACCAGTCAAAAGTAGTTCTTTTTTTTGATAGGTTTATAATTGAGCATTTATTATGGGATATTTTAAGATTCCAATAGTTGCACCATCTACTGATATTTTCTATTGTGTTTTGTAATTTTTTTTTTATGTAATCTGGATTGTCGTGGGTATATAATAAAAAAGGATATCGTCTGCATAGATTATGTAGTTTATACTTATTGGTATTGTTTCATGAAAATCTGCCATGAATATTGTGAAAAGAATTGGGGAGAGAACACTACCCTGAGGAACTCCTCTTCTCATTTCAATTGAGTTTGATATGGTGTTTTCCCATTTTACCCTTATTGTCCGATCTTGAAGGAAGTTATGAAGCCATTTGGAGATATTTCCTGAGAGTCCTATATTGAGACATTTCATTATTAGGCCATCTATATAAATTGAGTCATATGCAGATTTTATGTCTAGAGATATTGCAATTAAGAATTTTTTTTGAGAATGGGCGTTTTTTATTGTCGAAAATAGTGTTTGGATTGCTGTTTGACTATCTCTGAAAGGTAAGAAGCCAAGATGAGTAGGTTCAATTTTATTATGTTTAATTAAGAAAGAGGAGATTCTTCGGGATAAAATTCTTTCGAATATTTTTGCAGGTACTGAAGTAAGAGATATGGGACGGTAAGAAGTGACATTATTTTTTGGTTTCTGTGGTTTATGAATAGGAATTATTAGTGCTGTTTTCCAGCTATTTGGTATTTTGAAGTTAAGCCAGATATCATTAAAAATAGATTTTATTATTGTAGTTGATTCTTGGTTTAATCCTTTGAAAATTTGTGCTGAGATGCCATCTTCTCCAGGTGTTGAAATTCGAGTATTTTTTATTGCATTATTTAGTTCTGTTGATGTTATTGGTTTGTTTAAATCAAAATTTTCTATATTATTATAGTCGATAGGAATAGGGTTGTGATTTTCGTTTGTAGCAAGGAATTTGGCGAAGGTATTACTTTGTTCTTTTATTGACAAGATTTCTTTGCCGTTGAGTTGTAGAACGATGTTGGATTTCTGATTTTCATTCGTTCTTCGATTTAATATGTTGAAGATACGAAAGAGAAAGTAAGGGTTTTGCTGCATTCTGCAGACGTCATCCCAGTATTTTTTTTTGCTGTCTCGAATAGCTTGTTTGAGTTTTGCAGAGAACTTTTTGTATTTGATCCAATGGTCATCCTTGAGAGAGATTCTAGCCTTTTTTAGATAATGCTTTTTTAAGAAAAGTAATTGATTGCATTTAGTGTTCCACCATGGTGTTGTTATCTTTTCGCAATTTAGTTTCGTGAATCTATTTCTTGATTTGGCCTCTTCTATCAGATTTTGTAGTTGATCATAGTTGTTACAGTTTTCTTTGGTAATGCTAGTATTAAGTTGTTCTATGACTCTGTTCCATCTGTAGAAAATTTTTTTAATTGGTGAGTAAGTTTCATTTTCGATGTTTATTATGATTGGGAAGTGGTCACTTTCGTAATTGTCATCTTCGATATGTAAATTGCAGATAGGAAATATTTCAGAAGAACAAAAAGATAGATCGATAAGAGTAAAGGTTCCGTTTGGGGCGATGTGGGTTGGTTTATTGTGATTGATAAGGCAAAGGTTTTTTTCCAATGCCCAATTGAACAAGGTTTGGCCTGCAGTGGAGTGTGAATTGCCTCCCCAGAGGTCATGTTTTATGTTAAAGTCTCCGAGGAGGAAACTATTATTTTTTATGTTATTTGAAATATTGTTTAAAGTTTTATATTCAATTTTTCCATTAGAGGAGTAGAAATTAATGATCATAAAAGGTCTATTTTTTTGCATGTATTGGACAGCCATTAATTCATTTTCATTGTTATCAGTTGAATTGTCAATGTCAATTATTTTTGATTGAATGTTCTCAGATATTGCAATTATTAGACCTCCTCCAATTTTGTGTGGTCTATCTCTTCTGTAAGTTATTTTATGTGGAATATGGAAAATTTGATGAGGTTTTAGAAAGGTTTCCTGAATTACTATTATTTGAGCTGTCTTAAAGATTTCTGTGTCCAGGACCCATTTTTTATTTTGAATCCCCCTTGCATTCCATTGTATGATGTGCATGCTTTTTTTTTTTTTAGCTTTTTCTTTTTGATTTATCTATTCGACCTTCCTTGTTGCTAAAGTTCAGGGAATTATCACTGTTGAGTATCGATGGGGGTGTAATTGTTTTATTTTTTGATCCATTATCCGTTTTCTTTTTTTTCTCCTTTGGTGGGCTTGTATCTGTTTTATCTTTGGTTTGAGATTTCAAGTTGCTAATGTTCATTTCTGCCATTGACATGAATATATCAGACATTTTTTTTAGCATTTGGTCTAATTTATCTGAGAATGTTTCGTAAAGTTTTCTTGTCAGCTGATCAAGGGATTTTTCAATTTGGCTTATTTCATTGTTTTGATTTGATGATGTTATTTTTGTTGAGTATGTGGTTTTTTTGGTGAAATATTTTCTTCTGGCTTCGCTGTAAGTTAACCTGTTTGATGATTTATATTGAAGGAAATCTGCTTCTCTTATTTTGTAAGGGCAGTTGTTATAGTCAGCTCTGTGGTTTTGTCCACAGTTTATGCATTCTATCGGTTTTTGGCATGGATCGGTATGTTTTAATTCTCCACAGGTTACGCATATATTTTCAGTTTTACAATGGGTGGAGTTGTGAGAGAATTTAAAGCAGGAAGTGCATTGTCGAGGTTTTGTTGATTTATTTTTTGATTTGTTAAAAATATGGTACAGCTGTAGTCTCTGCCGCGCGCGGTGGCAACGCGTTTTTTTGGCGGCGTGTTTGGCGCCCTTTTTATGTCGCCAAGGAAATCTTCCAACATCGAATATATACTGCATACGTACGGAAGAATTATGTAAATCTGAATTAAACAACATTTTGACTAGAAAAACACTGCAAATATTGAATAATTATATGGACTTTTAGCGTAGTTATAAGCGACTCATGCCGGTGAGGGTAACCCATTTTTTCTCGAATTTCCAACAGTGAATCTATACTGTACATATGGATGAAATGAATCAAAAAATCAACATAAGTAGAATATAAGTTATTTTAACAGTTTTCACTGTAAATGAGGGTTTCCTGTTTAAACGGGGCTGCCAGTCGTGAACTGAACCCTCAGTCGCACCCCATTCGTTTTCTTTTTAAATGGAACGAAATTTCAAAGCAAACCATTATAGGAACCCTTGTGTTTTCCCATGCGATCTGCAAAGATCTGCCTCCCCTATATCTTCCGTCTTTGTACCCCTTAAAATCTCATATGTCAAAAAAAAATCTCCTCCATCTTCAAATTACTCTTACGGAACCATGACCCGTGTCTAATAGATTTATAACTACGACAAGGCTTATCATCCCGACGATTTCGACAAATCCATGTGTAACCATCGCTAACAGCATTCCTAACTGAAAAAGTCATATCCCCGTTACATTTATCACATGAAACTTTAGATTTAATTAATCCCGTTTCCTTTAAAAAATTTAAAAAAAGCTCTTTATCTCGACACAACTCGTAACAAAAAAAAACGATTAGCTACTCCCTCAGTCCCGTAAGTTAGCCTACTACCAGAAAAAGAAAACTTTAAATTGCGAGCAAAATTCTCCTGAAACTTATCTACAATACTAAAAACAGAAGGCATCTTAAATAAGGAATTCTAGAAATAATAAAATAAAATAAACCGAAAAAGTACAACCTGATGCAATATCCTAAAAAGAAAAGACCCGCTCCCCACCGTGTCCAAACTAAAAAGAACAACCAATAAGTATTAGTATTGCAGATAAGTCTGAAACTTATCTACAATACTAAAAACAGAAGGCATCTTAAATAAGGAATTCTAGAAATAATAAAATAAAATAAACCGAAAAAGTACAACCTGATGCAATATCCAGAAAAAAAAGACCCGCTCTCCACTTCTATCCTGAAAAAAAAAGACCCGCTCTCCACCGTGTCCAAACTAAAAAGAACAACCAATGCTGGACAGAACTGGACGCCGGCAAGGTTGCCATAAAAACAGGTTAACCCTAACCAGGAGAAAATCCGAGAAAAAAATGGGTTACCATCACCCGGTATGAGTCGCTTATAACTACGCCAAAACTACGCCAAAAGCCGCGCCAAGAGTCGTTGCCACCGCGCGCGGCAGAGACTACAGCTGTACCCCTTTTTGAAATCTTCTTAGTTCCAAAATGGAGATGTCATTTTCAATAGTGAGTTCTTCTGCAATTTCTTCTAATGTGGTTGAGGTGTGAATATCGAATATTAAGAATTTCGTAGTTTGGCTTTCCCATATAACTTGGGGGATTACCGGTACTCCTTGTATTTCTGTTATGTTAACAAGGTTACTTGCTACTGTGGGATCGTTTGTTGAAATGAATAATTTTCCGGATCTTGTGAAGTTTAAGTCTGTGATTTTTTTATAATCTGAAGTTTTGTAAATAATCTCTTCTTTGATTTTTTTTGGATTGTTTCTTGGGATAGTATTGGTGTTAGTTGGGTTGAGAAATAGTTTGCAGGAGGTGGCTCCTTTTTGAAATGCATAATTTATTGAGTTTTCAATTTTATCGTTGGTTTTTAGGAATTTAGGGTTGAACGAAATTGTCGGATCTACGTCGGGTTCCACCATAAGGTTACTCATTTCTTCGGTAACCCTAAATATTGAAGACGTCATCTTGCTACATCTTTTTAAAGTTGTATTCGGGTCCAGACCCCTTTTTTTCGAAATTAGGTAATATAAAGTCACTTACCTTCTCTTCAGGAAAGTGAGAAATGAGGAAAAGTTGTATATGAAAAATGAACGAGACTTTCGTTGCTTGAAGGAGAAAAAAAAATGTCGTCCGTACTATGCTGCTAAGTCCGACAGCAAAAATAAGGAAATTCGTGAAGATGTTCTATAAGTTCATTCTTCAATATTGTAATAGGATATCTTCTAGCGGTGTAATTCCAATTTCAAATATCTGGTTCGTAAAGTGTTTGCACTTCAAGAAAACTCGAGTTTCAGCATCCACTCCACCATTTGTCATCACTACCTTACATACACATCCTTTTTGCAGTCGAAAATTATTTAAGGGAATTTTTCAAACATGTGTAAACTTTTGCGGAATTAATGCGCATGTGCGAAGCTTGAAAAATCGGCTGTTAACATTAGGATTCTTGCTCTGTCGGTATGGTATTGGTTTTTTTAATTAACATCGCACTGGACCACACAATTGGCTATTGTTCTGAATCAAACTCTTAAGGGAAAGATTCGAGGACAACACCATGTAATTTTGAACCATCTTGCTCTGTCCATTCGCTTGTAAGATTTTCACTGCCTACTCTTCACACGTCCTAGCAATAAGTCTTGGACACAGTTTTCGGGTTGGGTTAGGTATTTCAATTAACGTCACACTGGAGCAACACAATGGGCTATTGGTGACGGTCCGGGATCAATCCCAAAGGGAAAGATCCGAGGACAACACCACGTAATTTTGAACCACGGTCAGATGACGAGGCAACACCTGAGCTGGCACCCCACTCTCCACAGTTTTCGGCTGTCGTTGTCGGATTGATACTCTACCTGATTATTATCTTTGTTTTGATATATTTGGTAAGTTGCGAATGGCAACAGTCTAGTTTTTGTTTTATGTACGCAGAGAAATGGCTTTTGAGTTCCTTTATCGTATTTTTAGAGAGGGGGTATTTCAATTAACGTCACACTGGAGCAACACAACGGGCTATTGGTGACGGTCCGATTTTTAGAGAGAAATAATACGTATTATTTACGCCATAAATGCTTCTGAGTGTTATTTTGTGATCTGAAGCAAAGAGTGTACATATTAGAGCTGTAAATAAACTGTTTGTGTTATAAGGTGTTTTTATGGAACAATTGAGTACACCAACTATAATCTGAATACTTCTGATTCCGAAATTCAAAACGGAACATCTGGCGTCCGCGACAGGACTCGACTGCTGATTATTTGGGTGAGTTTTGTTTTGTCTATCCTACTTCCTGAATTAATATGGAAGCAGCAAAGAAAAATAGAACTCAGCAGAGGAGACTGTTTAGTAAAGCATGTAATGAGTTTTTTTTATGCTGAAGAAGCAAACTTAGAAATTTCTGATAAAATACTTTTTCTGAAAGTTATTGAGGAAAAAGCTACGCTAATGGTGAATGCTGAAGAAAATGTTAAGCAGTTTCTTTTTTCTGCAAACATTGAAGATGATGTAATAGAGAAAGAGATCGATGAATCTGAAAGTTATATAGACCGTTGGCGGTTGTTACAGTTTAAGTTGAAACAACTTTCGCTTTCAGAAAAAGAAGACGTTTTTTCGAATTGTAGTGTTTCTCAGCAAAATACATTATTACGTTACCCTAAAATACAGTTACCTACATTTAATGGAGATTTAAGAAACTGGGTTAGATTTTGGGGTCAATTTGAGAAAGTCGATAAAGACCATAATTTATATCCGCATAAGTTCGCATACCTATCCCAATGTATGGAGAAGGGAAGTGTTGCCGAAGAACTAATTAAAAGTTTTCCACCCGGGGGAAACAGTTATGAGAAAGCTATAGAACAATTGAAATTACGTTTTGGCAGAGAAGAACTGCTTATACAGGTGTATGTTAGGGATCTTCTATCATTAGTTCTCCAAAAGCAGAATATGCCGAGAAAATCTTTGAGAAATCTTTATGATTTATTAGAAACAAAGCTCCGTGCGCTTAAGATATTAGGAGTAACTAGGGATAAATATGCGTCGATGCTTTTCCCACTTGTTGAGTCTGCTCTACCTGAGGAAACGCTTCTAGCGTGGGAACGATATAGATCTACAAGTCGTAGATCACATGATGAGGAAGATCAAAATACAACTAAAATTACTAAAAACACTGATCTCGATTCAATTCTTGATTTTCTTCAAGATGAAGTACAGGCAGAGGAACGTATAATTCTAGCCTCACAAAACTTTGGAGTTGAAACCAAGCATAATTTTAAATTGTTCAAGGAGAAGAGGGCTGGAAATAATAAACATAAATATGGGGACCCTCGTCAAATAGCTAGTGCGGCTGATCTTTTAACCTCTTCGAAGGAACAGAGACAGTGCATATTTTGCCACAATTTACATAATTCCACTGACTGTTTGAAGGTACGAAAAATGGCGATGAAAGATAGAGAGAATCTCGTAGAGAAATCAGGGTGCTGTTTTCTGTGCTTAAAACCAGGTCATCAAGTTCGTAAATGTTACTCAAAGGTAACTTGTTTGGGTTGTGGAAAAAGACATCATATTTTACTCTGTCATAGCATAAAGCAGCAGGCATTCTCGCCTACCGGAAAAGAAACTGCAGAATTAGATAATGTTCCGAATGAGGATCAAGCACTTGCGAATGTGTCCCAAAGCCCTAGTGTTATGTTACTAACGTTAACGGTTTTAATCAGAGGTGATGGGAGAAAACGGAAAGCAAGAGCCATCATAGACTCTGCTTCACAGCGCTCTTACATTTTAAAAAATACTTCTAAAGAAATGAAATATAAAAGGGAAAGCTGGGAATATCTTCAACATTCTCTGTTCGGTGGAGAAAATACAGGAGTGTGCAAGCATGATGTGTTTACTTTATTGCGATGGGTCTTATAACTGTCATTTCAAAGTATTGAGTCAACCTGTTATCTGTGAAAGCGTTCCACCGACAATGCCTGCGATTCATTTAAAAGAGCTTACGGACTGTAGTATTCATGTGAGCGATGATTATAAAGGTCCTATTGAAATTTTAATAGGAGCCGATGTAGCTGGAAAAATCCTTACTGGTGGTTACAAATCCTTACCTTGTGGTTTAACAGCAATGGAAACACGTTTAGGGTGGACCATTATGGGACGTATACCACAGATTTCTTCAGAGGAAAATGAAATCTCAGTAGCTAGCTCTATGCTTTCTACTACTAGAACAATAACAGAATTGTGGACTCTTGACACTCTCGGCATAACCGATCCATCTGAGAAGAAAACTAAAGACCTTCAGGAATCTGCCAGAGAGCATTTTATTAACACAGTTCAGGTCGACAAAGACAATCGTTTCGTGGTACATTTACCCTGGCTTGCCGATCACCCTCCACTGCCTGATAATTTTAACTTGGCTTTAAAGAGACTGGACGGTACTGCACGAAAGTTAAAAGAAGAAAATTTGTATGACGATTATAATCAAATATTTGAAGAATGGGCAAGAGATGCAATAATTGAAGAAGTTCCTAAGCATGAGATTCAATTGCCGTCTCATTATTTACCACACAGACATGTCGTGAAAGAAAATAGCACAACCAGAATTAGACCTGTGTTTGATGTTTCGGCGAAGCTGAGAGGTTCCCCAAGCTTGAATGACTGCCTGGAGAAAGGAATAAATCTTGTTGAGTTAATTCCTACTATATTAACACGTTTTCGGATGAACAAGTTTGGAGTTACGGCAGACATCCGCAAAGCATTTTTACAAATTCGCCTACAAGAAAACGACAAAGATTATTTAAGATTTCTTTGGATAAAAGGCAGTGAAAACTGGACACCATTTGTATATAACAGAGTACGAGAAATTAGATTAGTGAGTAAACTGGTATTATGTCCCTGGATCTATCAATCCGGCGGATTTACCCTCCAGAGGTTGTTTCGCTCGACAATTGTTGGAGACAGAGTGGTGGCAAGGTCCCCCTTGGCTCTATTACCCATCTGATGAATGGCCTAGATCTGAATTCTCCGTAAATGAAGAAGAAGTGTTGAAAGAAAAGAGGAAATAAATAGTATCATCTATGGTGAACCTTCAAAATTTAGACAATTCCTTCATCTATAAGTTCTCGAGCTATAGTAAAACTATAAGAATTATTGCCTGGCTACTTCAATTCATTAATAATTGTCGTATTCCGAGAAATACTAGAAAATATGGTAGCCTTGATTCCGAAGAAATTTCTGTAGCTGAGTATGGAGTTATCAGAATAATACAGAAAGAAAGCTTCGTTAATGAACAAGATGAAAAGTTAAAAACTCTGGGAGCCTTCAAAGATAAAAACGATATCATCCGATTGAAAACAAAACTTTTATATCGACCAGATAGTGAAGATTTTAAGATGCCTGCAATTTTACCATCCAAACATGAAGTTGTAAAGCGTATAGTGATACACTATCATGTAAAAAATGCTCATGCTGGGACTCAAATGCTGCTTAACCTTTTAAGAGAGCGATTCTGGATTCTGCATGGTAGAAAGACAGTGAGATCTATCCTATCCAAATGTATTGTCTGTAAGAGACATTCTGCAAAGAAGATTGATGCTCTCACTGCATCTCTTCCAGAGGACCGTATACGAGAGGCTGCTGTATTTGAGATCTGTGGTGTTGACCTGGCGGGACCACTGTTTCTCAGAGATAATAACAAATCTTGGGTTTGTGTATTCACATGCGCTGTCTATAGGGCAGTACACATTGAATTAGTGGCTTCTTTATCTACGCAATCCTTCTTAATGGCTTTGCGCAGGTTCATAGCCCGTAGAGGACGATGCAGCACTATCTATTGTGACAATGGCTCCAATTTTGTGGGTGCTTCAAATTTGCTAAGTGCACTGGATTGGAACCTTATTGTGAGTGACACTGCTCTTCATCCTATTAAGTAGAAATTCAACCCACCGACTGCCTCTTGGTGGGGTGGATGGTGGGAGAGACTGATCGGTATTCTTAAAAGGTTATTGAGAAGAGTACTGGGCCGATCTTCTTTAACTTATGAACAGATGACGACGGTGCTATGTGATTGCGAATCCATAATTAATTCACGACCGATAACGTATGTCGCGGATAATGACGCAGAACTGGTTCCATTGACTCCTTCAATGTTCCTGCAAGATATCAAAATGAGTGGTGTTCCTGACTGTGATAGAATTGATCACCAGAGTCTTAACCAACGTGTTAAGTATCGACAAAATTTACAAAAAGCCTTAAGCAATAGATTTCGATCGGAATACTTGGGAGCTCTGCTTCAGAGACCAGAACGTAAAAGAGCTGCCGAAGTAGTAGTTGGTGACGTTGTCTTGATTGGAAGCGACAACACGAAACGCATCAGTTGGCCAGTTGGGAAAATAATCGAGGTAATCCCAGGGAAAGATGGTGTTACGAGACTTGTGAGACTAAAAACTGCAAGAGGTGAGTTGCTTCGACCGATACAACGCCTCTATCCTTTAGAAGTGTCAGCAGCAGAGTCAGTTCTAGTTAGAGAAAAATTGCCAAGTACAAAATTAAGAGAGCAACCAACAGTCAGTCAATCAGTTGACTGCAATGTTGAATCTTCTGAAGAGGTAAGAAAAACTAGAAGTGGCCGTAGCATTAAAATGCCTCATAAAGTGGACTTGTGAACTGTTTATATAATTTTGTTATTGTAATTGTGACTATAACTAGTTGTAAGTTAAATTTTAAGATAAAAGTTAACTTAGGTGGGAGAATGTCGGATTGATACTCTACCTGATTATTATCTTTGTTTTGATATATTTGGTAAGTTGCGAATGGCAACAGTCTAGTTTTTGTTTTATGTACGCAGAGAAATGGCTTTTGAGTTCCTTTATCGTATTTTTAGAGAGAAATAATACGTATTATTTACGCCATAAATGCTTCTGAGTGTTATTTTGTGATCTAAAGCAAAGAGTGTACATATTAGAGCTGTAAATAAACTGTTTGTGTTATAAGGTGCTTTTATGGAACAATTGAGTACACCAACTATAATCTGAATACTTCTGATTCCGAAATTCAAAACGGAACAGTCGTGACAATTGAAATATAGTAAGTTGCAATGGGCTATTGACGACGGTCCGGGATACAACTGAAAGGGAAAATTCAAGGACAACACCACGTAATTTTGAAACACAGTCAGATGACGAGGCAACACCGGAGCTGATACCCCACCACGCCTATCACCAATAGCCCGTGTAGTGCTCGAGTACAACGTTAATTAAATACCTACCTACTCACACCAAGCCAACCTGACACAGAAGAGAGGTAAGTATTTAAATTGACGTCACACTGGAGCAACACAGCGGGCTATTGACACAGAAGAGGGAAATACACCCAGGGATGGCAGGTAGGTATTTTAATTAACGTCGTACTAGACCAACACAATAGGCTATTGACGAGGTCCGAGATCAATCCCCAAGGGAAAGAACCGAGGTCAACACCGAGTAATTTTGAACTACTGTCAGATGACGAGGCAACACCTGAGCTGGCACCCCGCCAACGGGAGGCCATTTCAGGCCACGACGGATTTAACGTGCACCAGCTACCTTTGTATACGAAGGGTCATTTGGTTGCATTTGTACTCTCACCCCTCCAGTTGATAATCTGTTACTCTTACACCAGGTCACCCCGGCTCCGGGAAGCGGAGGTAAAAAACCAACGTCTCAATGAAACAACTTCAATCTATGCACTGTCTGGCTCCTAATACTGCTCACGACTGAAATTGTGGCGTATACGAAGAGAATTTTGGGAGACTTTTCAATATTTTGAATCATTTTGCATTTGCCAGAAACTGCCAAAAAAGGCAATCCTTTTCGTCGAACGAAGAAGCATTTTTCCTCCCGTTTCCCTCCTTTATAAGTTTTTTTCCGTTCGTGAAACCAGGATTGGTTGCGGAAATGACCGCGCGCGCGAAGAAATAGATGGTTGGGTTTTATGGCGCAAATGAGTGGGATGGGATGGGGGTATTTCAATTAACGTCACACTGGAGCAACACAAAGGGCTATTGGTTACGGTCCGGGATCAAACCCGAAGGGGAAAGATCCGATGACAACACCACGTAATTTTGAACCACGGTCAGATGACGAGGCAACACCTGAGCTGGCACCCCACTCTCCAAACTTCCACACCACGCCAACGTGAGGACATTTGAGGCCACGACAGATTTAACGTGCACCAGCCCCCTTTGTACACGACGGTGTTTGGCTGGATTCGTTACTCTTCCGACCGGGCCACCGCGGCCCTGTGGGATGGGATGGGGGGGGGGTATTTCAATTAACGTCACACTGGAGCAACACAACGGGCTATTGGTGACGGTCCGGGATCAATTCCAAAGGGAAAAATCCGAGGACAACACCACGTAATTTTGAACCACGGTCAGATGACGAGGCAACACCTGAGCTGGCACCCCACTCTCCAAAGGGATGGGATGGTAAAAATACATTATTTTGCTGAAATCAACAAGTGAAGTGATCTGAAAAGAATTTAATTTGTGGAATGAAACGCGTTCTCGTGGTCAATTTCAGGAAAGTGCAAAGTTTTTGCGAAGGAAGAAAAATAACGTCCCAGAAAAACAGGGTTATTTAATAGAAATTGGTTCAACTGTAAATTAGAAATAATAATGATCTTTAAAGCTTAATTCAAGAGTAAAGTACTCTTTTTGAAACAATATAAATCGAAAAGTCACATTGAAATTTAATAATTTGCACGTCTTTTAAATACTTTCCATGTTTTGTTTGGGTTCGAAACCATAGATTTAATAAAATATGAATTCTTTGAGAAGAAATATAAGTAAAATTGTTTATTTTTAGCCACTTTTTGCGAATATAATTAAGAAATTTTTTCCCAGAAAATGTCAAAATAATATAAGAGCATCCACTAAACTGCTCACCTAATAAGTTCACAATGTAATAATTTTAAAAAATCGAGTTCACAAAATGACATAACGTATGCACAAAAGAGAAAAACGTACAAAAAAGTTTTAAGTGAACCAATCAAAATTGATTTATTTTTAAAATTACTTATTAATAACATACAATACAATAAATACACATCAAATAATTAAAATCATCAAATTGTGAAACCTGCCAAGTCGATGACTACTTTTTTCTGAACACTACTTTGCAGACAAACACAGGTTTCGATCCAACAATTCATTTCATTTTAAAACCTGGTCCGAATTCGCATGTGAACAGAAGATTTTGAAAAAATCCTTTTTATTGCAGCTTTACTTGAGGGATAGATTTGCCACTATGGATTAATGTACGTCCTTTGCAATTTCGCACTTCTTTGCTATTGTAATCTACCATATGAGAGCACTGGGTATTATTAGTTTTAATCTCATGTTCTATAAAATAAGTTACTGGAAAAAGTTTTTTTATCACCCCACCATAAAAGTCTTTTAATTAATTTCTACCAACTATTTCAGATTTTCCCCATTATTCATAATTTTAATTGGATATCTCTAAACATAGAGTTCAATAAAAGTGCATCTTGATGAAGCATCTGCCATATTACTGAATCATTTCGAAATATAGTTCAAGTACTGGATACATACAGGTTGATGATCTTTAATGATCTTTAAATAAATTAGTTTGTAAATTAGTTAAATAAATTTATAATTTAGTTTTAACACCTGAGCTGGCACCCCACGCTCCAAACTTCCACACCACGCCAACGTGAGGACATTTGAGGCCACGACAGATTTAACGTGCACCAGCCCCCTTTGTACATAATATTAACAAACTAATTAAATTAATTAGTTTGTTAATAAATGCGTAGTATGAGAGCTATGGAGGTGGACGATAGGAATTGTTTTGCAAGAGCCTTTACTTGGATGACACATTAAAATCACGTATACAGGGTGATTCAAAACTCAACGTACAAACTTTTAGGGGAGGTTGAAAACACAGAAACAAAGCAGAATCTGATAGGAATGTATGACCGGAAACCCCAACCTGATCAGCTGGAGGATAAACGAAGATGCAGAAATGACAAGCCAATAATGGGTGGAAAACTCTTTATTTAGCGATACTTTACACTAGGACAGTACGTGCACACGTTAAGTTTCACAACAAGTGCTCAAAGTTCTTACCATCCACAGTTATGCACGCTTCACAACGGCGACGCATTGATTGTCGGACCCTTTCAAAAATACCCGGCATTTCGCGGACGTTTGCAGCTGCGACGGAGATTCTTGCGACGAGGTCGGTGTCAGATTCAACGGTGGTCTCGTAGACCATGGCTTTCAGGGTCACCCACAAGAAGAAATCCAGGCTGGATAAATCGGGCGATCGTGGTGGCCATGGGACGGGTCCACCACGCCCAATCCATCGAGGCGGAAGTGTTCTGTTCAAGTAATCACGTACGGCACGGGAAAAATGAGCTGGAGCCCCATCGTGCTAGAACCACCTTGCACGCCGAACAGACACAGGAACAATGTCGAGTAATTCCGGCAGTACCTCCTCCAGAAAAATGTGATATTTCCGGCTATCCAGTCGGGATGGTAAGAGGTATGGCCCGATTAAGTAGTCACCAATAATACCCGCCCATACATTTACGGAGAACAGTTGTAGGGCAGCATGTGGGCACATACTTCGTGGGTTGTCGTGACTCCACACATGAACATTGTGTTGATTAAAGATCCCTTCACGAGAAAAATTGGCTTCATCTGTGAACAGAATGAAGGTTGGAAACACAGGGTTCAAGTTGCATTTGTCCAAGTACCAGCGCGTGAATTCCACACGTCGAGGATAATCGTCAGGCTGCAATGACTGGACCCGTTGCAAATGATATGGATGTAAATGCTCCCTTGTAATGTGCGCCACACACTGGCTTGAGATGCTGTAATATCACGGGCAATGGTTCGTGTGCATGTACCAGGAGCTTCTTCCACTCGACGCAAAGTCTCCTCTTTGAAGGCAGGTGTGCGTGTTGTTCGTGGCCGCCCTGTACCATGCCTGCTGCTGCATAATGTCCCGTATTCACACAGGTTACGGTGCAAATTCCCAAACATTTGGTGATGCGGTACACGTCTGTTTGGGTACCGTTCGACATACAACCGTGCCCCAGTCCTTCCGTTGCCGTCAACTGCATCATACACATATGTGCATGTCCGCCATTTCAGCGTTCGTAAACTGTTGCATGCTCTCCGTACGCAATCGGAACTTTAAATGACTAGCGCTGCATTCCAACTACAGCGCCCTCCAGCTGATAACAGCGCCCTCCAGTGGATAACAGCGCCCTCAAGCGTGCATAACTGTGGATGGTAAGAACTTTGAGCACTTGTGAAACTTAACGTGTACACGTACTGTCCTAGTGAAAAGTATCGCTAAATAAAGAGTTTTCCCATCCATTATTGGCTTGTCATTTCTGCATCTTCGTTAATTCTCCAGCTGATCAGGTTGGGGTTTCCGGTCATACATTCCTATGTGATTCTTTTTTGTTTTTGTGTTTTCTACCCCCTAAAAGTTTGTACGTTCAGTTTTGAATCACCCTGTATAGGCTATATATATTTTAATCCATTTCATCGAAATGTTCATTTGCTTTCTTTATGTATAAATTTGGTTACATGTAAAAGTTTGTATGGATAGGGGATTATTTAAATTATTTTTAACAGGTTAACTTAAAATTGTAAAAAACATTTAAGAAAACAGGCAAACACCAATTTTTATTATTTGAATACTAGAAACTATCAGAAAAGTTTTATATCCAACAGAATAAAAAGTGATATGGAACAATATTTTCAAACCCATTTAATCTTTATCCGTTATTATATTTGTGATATTGTTATCTGTACAATGGTAAAAGAGCTCATCTTATAATTTCAAAAGAAAAAACAATGCTAATCCAATGTTTCAGAAAGATTAACCCAAGTAACTAACAGAATACGTCATAAATAATTACATTTTTAGAATACTCTTAAATTAAGTAATAAACTCAGAAAATTACAAAAACATAGGAAGAAATAATTCATTTTAATTATTCAGTTTTTAATTCAGTTCCTAAGTATATGCTTCAAATTTTAAGCATTGCGTTCTTTTTAATTATTTTTACCTATAAAAGTATCAGGGCCGTTGTAGCCCGGTTGGAAGAGATGCGGAATAGCAACCCAAAGGTTTGGAGTTCAAAACTCGGTCCCATCAAAGACCTTCGTGTACGAGGACACGTTGTCGTGGAAGTTTGGAGAGTGGGGTAGCAGCTCAAGTGTGGCCTCGGTCATCTGGCCGTGGTTAAAAATTACGACGCGTTGTCCTTGGATCTTACCCTTCCGGATTGATCCCGGACCATCCCCAATAACCCGTTGTGTTGCTCCAGTGCGACGTAAATTCAACTAACTACCTATAAAAATATCATCAATGAGATCAAAAATATTTTATTTACATTCATTACATAATGTATTCCCAACCAAATCTTGTAAGTTTAAAATTGAGTTATGAAAATAATACTGACGGTGACGATTAAAAACAGGACAATCAATTAAAATATATCGAATGGTAGAAGGAATTGCACACGCGCTATACGCAGGCTCAGTCTCTCCTAATAAAAGATGCCTATGTAAAACGCGTGTGTCCGATGCGGAGGCGAGTTAAAAGTACATGAGAATAATGCAAGCCATAATGAAATGGTTGGCTGGATTCTGTGGAGCTGTTGTGACTCTGTATACTCCAGTCGTTCCGCCAATCGTTCCACTCGATGTCCTGGTCAATTTGTCGAAGATCAACGTATGAAACGGGAATATTTAGTGGAGTCACGGCATTTTTGGCTACAGCATCCACAAGTTCATTTCCAAGATTTCCGACGTGTCCCGGTATACAACAAAAGGAGATACCGTAGCCACGTCGGATTAGTTTTCCGTGAATTTTGACTATGGCATCTGCCAGAGGATGTTTTCGACATCTCCGATTTTAAAGATTCTAAAAGACTTTTTGAATCATTGTAAATGATAAAATTTCCAAAAGGTAAACTAAAAATATATTTTAAGGCTTTGTATATTGGGCTAAAAATTCTGCTGTAAAAATCGAGGCAAAGGATGATAATGAGAGACTAAAAGTTGTTATTACAAAAACAAAACACAACCGGCATAATTAAAAGATTTAGAACCATAGTGGTCTAAAATGATGTCGGTGGGAAATGAAAAGTTGGCGATAAATAAGCGAGTTGGTGTTGACTTTTCATAGCCAGTAAATGGTTGTAGAAAGAAGTTTTTTGGAGGTCGCCAGGGTGAAAATGAAAAAAGAGATCGTTAAGAGGGGTGTCCCTCAGGGCATTCCTCATGCGTAACCCGAAAGGTGGAATAGCAGGGGTCTCCAAACTACGGCCCGCGGTAACGGGACGGACATGCCCGGTATCCGGCCCGCCATAGTTTATTTTGATTACATTGTAAAATTTACAATGTAAGTAAATCATGCAAAATAATAATCAGATGTTTTTATTTAACGACCAATTAAGAAACACAATAACTGACATACATAATTGAACATTTTAACTGTAATTGAAGATATGAGATTTATCTTAAAAACTTACAATAACTGACATACATAGGTAATTCACATAATGAAATTAAACATTATAATTATAATTAATGAGATTTATGTAGCAGTAACTTTCCACTGACAATTGTTTGCAGTTGTGGATCAAATTTACTAGTGGAAATTATCAGCAGCGACTTGAAATGCTCATCAGTTAATTTGGATCTGTAAATATTTTTTGTATATTTCATTTTGGAGAATGTTTTTTCACACAGATAAGTACGGAAAAAAACGGGAAAAAAACCACGAGAAAATTTATGCAACTGATCAAACTGTGTGAGTGGAAGACTTATAAAATTCCATGATGACTTTAAATATTTTTCTTTAAAAATATCGCTACACTGCAAATCAATCATTTTCATTTGAAGTTCTGGGGCAAGGGCTTATATATCGGCGTTAAAAGGATTTTGAAAAATCTTGATATCATTTAGCAATTGCATCAAAATCTGAAAAACGAGACCCAAAATTTATTTTTAAAGCACCCAAAGCTTCAATTGCAAATTCTACCGGAAATGGAGTCTCAGTTTGCTGACTAAATGTTTGGCATATATTAAAATGCGTGAAACCTTTTTTATTCAATTGAGATTGAAACAAAACAATTTTTTTGTAGAAAGGACTTAATATGAGTGTATAAATCAGGCAGAAGCTGTTTTTCTCCTTGTAATTTTAAATTAAGGTCATTCATATATTTAGTTAAATCTGTATAAAATTATAACTTCCAAAACCACTCATTGTTTTGTAACTCAGCCAGAGGACTCATTCCTTTCATTCAAGAAAATTTCGATTATTGCTCGGAGCTCAAAAAATCGAGGTAGAACTTTTCCGTAGCTAAGCCAGCGTACTGCAGTATATGGAAATTTAATTTCTCCAATCTCTTCAATAAACTCGAGGAATTGACGATGATTGAGCGCATGTGATCTGATATAATTAACAGCTGATAAGACAGGCTTTAAAACTTTTGACATATCCAAGCATTTTCAACACAAAGACTGTTGAATGATGCAATGTGCGATTAATGGTTTTGAACCACCGTCATTTTCTATGGCCTTTGATACACCTTTATTTTTTCCACACATGTTTTTGCCACCATCAGTAGTGATACACTTTAAGTTTTTCCATTTAAGGTTGTTTTTCTGAACAGCATTCTCAACTCCTTTAAAAATATCTTCTCCAGTGGTCGTGCCGTGAATCCTATGAACGTCAAGAAGCTCTTCATACACTTCATAATTTTTATCTATCCCTCGAATAAAAAGTAACACCTGAGCAGTATCTGAAACATCCGTTGACTCATCCAGGGCCAAAGAGAACCATTCTAAATGTCGATTTTTGTCAGACAATTGAGTTAATATATTTATGCAATATCATCTACTCTTTGATCCACAGTGTTTGCTGACAAACTGATGTTTTAAAATAAATTAGCTTTTTCTGGACACATTTCTTCTTCTGCTGCAATCATGCGATCCATAATTAATTCTCCGTCAGTAAATGGTTCCCATGTTTCGTTATTGAATGAGCCACACGGAAACTAGCACGAATTGCTGCTTCTTGTTCAGCATTTACTTTCTTAAACAACAATTGCTGAGATTTCAACCCGCGTTTCAAAGATTCATATTTTTCTAACCGTAGGCTTCCTGTAAATTTGGAGTAATTCTGAGAATGTTTAGTCTCATAATGACGTTTTATATTGTATTCTTTGAGGACTGATATTGTTTCATTGCAAATTATACATATTGCTTTATTACTTGACTCAATCACGAAATATTGATATCCCCATTGCTCTTTAAATGTTCTGCACTCACTATCTATCTTTCGTTTCTTTTCCATATTTATACAAATCCATACAAAAAGGACATAACTTCAAATAAAAATAATGCCAATTAATACTATTAAGAGCAGGGGTTCTGAGTAAACAAAATGCACTGGATTTATCTTTAAGACACTTTTAATTAAATTAAACACTCACAATTAAACACACTGTATTTTCACTATGAAACTATAGTCACAAAACACACTAGTCGCACTATATTTCGCTTTTCAGATCGCACTTGTCGCTCCGAATTCAAATTTTAGAACTGTCCAACTCTCGGTTGTCTCCCGTATTTGTACCACGCGTCCTCGGTGCGTAGAACATATTCGAAAACTCTCGAATCTTCCAGACAAGCGATCACGCAGAACTTTTCCAGAACATGCTCTAGCTTTGCTACTCACTACAAGATGGCGTTGTATACTCCGACTAACCAAGCAAAGTTGACGTTTTTGCGTAATTCCGCCGCTCCCCACAAGATGGCGCTATACTACTGTAGCTTTGCCACCGTCCTGCACTTAACTTCTCTACTCTCCGCAAGATGTCACAACGATACATTTAGCATGATCGTAAGTAGTCGTAACAATACGAAACGCGCAGCACACGCATGGGCTATCTCCACCGTAATGAAATGTCCTTGATACTTGCCCGATCAACCGAAATTGCGAACGGAGCGGAGTCCACCCATACGCCATAGATATCTCACTCGCCGGCTAGTCCCGAAACGAAAATTTGCGCGTAATTCAAAACTACAGTATGTTGGTATGATGACCTAGCTAAGTCTTGGCCCTTGGGACTTAGTGGAGGAGTCAGTGTGGCCCTTAGGCTAAAACGTTTGGAGATCCCTGGGTTAGTTTATTGATTGGTCTTCAGAGAGCACTTGCTTATATCATGCATAATTTCCATTAGAAAGCGTTATTGGATGGTGATGCCTCCTAATGTTCAATTATTTATACAAGGAATGGCCTGTTTCCTGTTTTGAAGATAGCCGCATGCAATTATATTATAGCCATATGCAATAATAAAACTTCTTGCGAACACATACCAACTTTCAAAATCACACGAAGACATTAAATTGTGGAGATTAATAATTGTAGAATAGTAAAAACAAGACTGCTTCATAGATTACTTTTGTTACATTTATCACTCAAAACGTGCAACTTTTATGTAACAATTTAGTAATTTTTATGTAACAAGCAAATATTAAATTTTTTGTCCAGGAATTTGCTCTCTTTTCTCTGAGGAATATATCGGATTACAAGTAAAACGCCAGTTAAACTATATTTTTCTCCGAAGCACACGAATAAAAAAAATTAACTTATTTACGCCAATTATCCAATTGATATTAGACCATATATTCGCTATATTGATATAAAATACCCTTTCACCAGGGAAATATTACGTAGTGAATTAAATTAAAATGCGTAGTGATTTAGCCAGAACCACATGTATATCTAAAAAAAGCTTTTACCGGACAAGGAAGAACGGAAATGTTCCAATATTTTGTGCGAATGCAATTCGAAATTTGGCTATTCAAGTTATTATATAATTCATAAGACTGGTAATTTAAGTATAATATTTTATGGAATTGTAGTTTCATATTGACACAAATTCTATGGGGCAGTCATCAAATTTAACGAAACCAAGTAGGGAATAGTGAAGCTTTTGCCATTTGTGAAATAGAATAAAGTAGAAAATCGATCGTGCAAAAGTACTAGGAAGAGAGATCTCGCAATCCAATTAGTATCAAATAGAAACTGTTACTATTTATTTTTATGAACTGTTTTAGTGAGCAATTTTGCGATTATTTTTTAAGTCTTTATTGTTTAAACTACTTGATCCTCAAATTACAAAATTTGTAGTTAATAAGTTAAAGAGCAATTGTAAAAAATGTTGCTTCATTTTATGTGAATTTTGCAAACTCCAAAGATTACGGATGCATACGATTTTGAATAATTTTTAATTTACTTTGAAACCAAATTTCGCTAAATCGTGTTAGTTTCGATTTTTCATCACAATCATATAATTTGACACACCTTGTATTGCTTCGCGTTCTATTTGTAACTTTCGAAGCTGTTTTGTCCTCTTTGTCCCACACTTATCAGATATTTCGATCTCTTGATCAATTTGCTCTCATCAACTCGCTTTTGCTCATTTTGCTGGACATGTAGAACAGGACTGATAAGTCCTCTCGTTAAAGTGTCGAAATAAATGAAAGATGAGTACATTACGCAGATAGCTCAGCTTGTGTTTATCAAAAGAAGCTCGCCTCTCACTGGTCTAGGGCAGGAGCTGTAATTATTTCAATTTCAAGATGAACTTGATCGAGCGTTTTCATTTCTCACTCCAGCACCTCTGAAAGGTCTGCTGCTGAATCGTTTCCTATTTGAATACAACTTAAGGAACACTAAAGCACTTGAATATATTCGATGCTCCTACAAGATTTGAGTGAAATAGCGAGAATAGTCGCACCGTAATATCACAACATCATAGCTTTTAGAAGAACGTAACTTAACACGTTATTATTGCTTAATTATTTTACTGCTTTAGTTCAGAGGTAAATGAGCTCCACAGTTCATGCAAAATGAATCCTAGGAATGAAGAAAATAGTTTATGAAATAGGTAGTAAAAAGTGACAGTAAAAACTTATATCGCGTGTATGAAGGTGTTTCTTTACGTTGATTACCGTTTCAGCGATTTAGCGAACTGCCAAAACAATTTAAAAGCTTAGTTCCTGCCTGTACAATACAGAATATAAAAGTTATGATTAAATAAATTATTTTTTTATTCACTAGTGGTGAATAACTCAAAATTATTTTAGACTTGTCTTTAAAAAAGGGAATAAACATCAGTTGGAATTTGAGTTGGATGGAAACACTTTTCAAAACGCTGTTCAACTGAATTATATCAGCGGAAACAATGACGATTTATGGGGAGGAACAATGCAGATATCAAAGGGACGCCTCTGCCGAACGTGTGCTTCCAAGTACATTCATTTCTCAAATTAGCATTTTTTTTCCTGATGCCCGACAACTGACCTCATAATTACATAAGGGGAGCAGAAGTGTATTTAAGAGGGAGTACCCAATGGGTAGGCTTCTGTTGCCACTTCCACGGAAGATCAGAAACATCCATGCGCTTTCATACCGGGAATCCAACCCGCTACCTGTTGCGTGGCATATAAGCGTACTGTACCAGTCAACCGGCGGAAAAAAGCACTTCCGGTTTCGATTTGGCCTTAATTTTTGATACAAGCTAATGATGCTGAAATCGGATTCCCAGAATGAGGTCAATTTACGCCAAAGCGATACCGTGTGTTTACCTTATAGAAAAACATTTTCCTATCCACCTAAAACTTAATTGACGACTAATTTGTATTAACGGCTATTCGACTATCAAAATCCACCGGATTGAACATACCAGGTTTACTCGTCGTCATTTATTACTTGGAGAAAGTACTCCCTCATGCAATACTTGTTTTACACTTAGAGAAAGGGAACAAGTCCGACACTCCATGAAGTGTGCTGCATGAAGATCAACTGGTTTGGACTTCGTCTGACGGCGATCAACATTGCGATCCCATAGACTATGGGATCCTCACGTAGTTTTATGGTAGTTTGTACTGCATAATGTGGTGGGAAAGACATACAAGTTTCACTAGTAAACTTCTTGTGGCAAAGTTTCGAAGTGGTCCAAAATTGTCTTTCCCAATCCGTTTTCAAAAAGAGCAAGTTTATTCTAAAAACTTTCACATATTGGAACAAGTCGTTTACGAAGGACTTTTCGTCTTGAAGTTTCAAATTTAAAAGTTAAGATCAGTGGTTATATCAACAGCAAATGCAAGCTTCCACGGCCACTGATGATCTGAAAGCTCTTCTACAGGCTTACCCTGTTCAATCATGAAAATGTCAATAGCTTGGCTCAGCTCAAAATACCTTTGGAGCACCTTTCCTCTGCTTAACCATCGTACTTCACAATGATATGGGACATCTGGATACTGACTTTCAATATCCGAAAGAAAATTCTTAAACTGCCGGTGTTTAAGAGAGTGGGATGGGATGTAATTTACTGTCTTAACAACGATCTGCATTACTTCCGACACATTTATGTTTTTCCCACACAAGGATTGTTGATGGATAATACAATGAAAAACCATTGGTTTCTCACCTCCAGCATTTTGAATAGAATTGCCTACATGCCCTACTAATCGTGTTTTACTGCCACTCATACTTTTACATCCATCTGTGGTAACGCCTTTTAGTTTCTTTGGATCTAATTGAAGTTTAGAAAGGGTTTCATTTACCTTAGTAACGAACGCAAGGCAAACGCTCTAATGAGAAGGGGAAGGCGTTATTAAATTGAAGGCGCTCAGTAACGAAAGTCATTTATTAATATTTTGTGATAGTTTATTTTCCATAAAGCCGACTCGAATTACACGGAACCTCGAATCGACCGAGACTCGAATTACCGCGACTACTGAATTTGAATTATTTCTACGATTTTGCGAAAAATTGCATGCTGCATCGGCCGGGTTTCCGCTGGCCGGACAATGACCCTTCGCGTGCCGGGTCTGGCCCGCGGGCCGTAATTTGGAGACTCCTGCCATAGAGCTTCGAATTGAAACCGGATTATCAGAGTTTTCACCGTTCCCTGGAAACTCAGACGCAAACTCTTCGGATTCAGTTAGTACCAACGCTGTTCGGGTAAACAGGAACTCGAATCGGTGCTATATAAATACGAACGATGCGGGAGGTTTCGATTCGAAAGTATTTTAAAGGTAAACCTAAGATTACACACGGGGTAGAAACCCTTTCGATGTTCCTATTGTGGAAATTTTTTTTTCTCTTAAATCGAATTTAAAGACAATTACGGATTCACACTGAAGAGAGGCCATACAGTGATCAACATTGCAATCCATCATCGAACTTACTGTAAAAACAATAAATATATGGTTCCATATGATTATTGAATAGAATACTCTAATTTACCGGCTTCATGAAATTTAAATCATAAATGTATTATAAAACGCATATATCATGTTAAATGGTTGATATGTGTTTAATTACTATGAATAATTTACATGTATATGTCAATGATTGCTTGCTTTCAAAATAAAATGTTAGAATGATGATTGTAATGCGGAGTTTAGGTGTAAAGCAGAATCGATTTCTAATGTATTTTGTTTTGTTTTTTAAATAGGTCTTAAAAAGTATCAATTACGGCTTATATCTAAACATTTCTTTCGCTACTAATAAATTGTCTAACACGCGTCATAGCAAAATTTTGCAAATGCACTTTCTGTTCCAAGAAAGACGTAATATTTAATACTCCATGACGTACTTAAATTTATGCCTAACACTTCACCCCTTTTATAGTACCTTAGATTCTTCATGAGCATCGTGTGCTTTTTGTTAAATAATGCTGTGAGAAGTGCAGCAATGTCTTCTGTAAGATAGGAATGCGATGAAGAATGAACATTACATCATTCTGTTGATGTGTTGTGGCATTTAACTTATGTAGATAATTCCAAAACGATTTTCACTTGTGAACGTATTCAAATATTTATTCAGTTTTAAATTTGAATAGATATGCACATAAAGTAGAAATTAATTTAGGAAATTTTGTTATATATAAGACACTGAAGAAAATAATCAAAGGAAACTTAATCTCATTTCGATAATAAAATTAGTTATTTATTTTATAAGAATTGCCTTTCAATATATATCAAATTCTAAATTTTTTAACCGTAATAAATTAAAATGGAGTTAATAACTTTAACCACTTAAAAATTTGATGACAAGAGTTCCCCAGTTGCAACTAAATGAAATGTTCAACTCAATAAAAACGTTTTAAGGTTTTATTGAGGTAGGTACTTGGATATCTGTCGCACTGAAGCAACAGAACATGCTATTGGGGACTCCAGAATCTACCCTGAAAGGAAAGGTTCGAGGAAACACCGCATAATTTTGGACCATAGTAAAATGACGAGTTCAACATCTTAGCTGGGACCCCACTCTCCAAAGTTCTATTACATGCTAACGTCAGGACATTTGAGGCCACGACAGATTTAACGTACAACTACCCTCACGTACACGACGCTCTTTGCGTCGATTTTCGAACACGAAACCCAGTTGTTACTATTCCAATACTCTACCATCTGGGCCTCCGACACCCAAACTAATGATATGTTCTCAGTGTGCATGTTGCAGTAACATCTTTGATATAATGTTTGCATCTCAGATGCCAATCCATTTTGAATTAGAAACAATCCACTAGACTTTATTCAGTTTAGTTGTCGATGTATTATCAGCATTCTGGTGAATTTAATTGAAAGTCACTATTCACATAAATCGTACGAGAAATTGCTTTTTTAGTGAATTAATGAAACTTGCTGAAAAAAAATTTCCGGTTATGTACTCATTTGGTTTGTCACCGTTTCGGCGATTTTGGACGTTCATTTTGTATTCATTCTAGAAGTGACATGCCCCTGCATTCGAGTACCATGCCAATTTGCATGACAAGTTCCGAAGTAGTGGGATGGTTGAGTTTAAAGGAGCAAGGGCCATACTTAGCCAAGCTACGCCAACCATTAGGCATACAACTACAGTGGCTCCCAAAAGTGTTCGTACACTTTAAAAATTTGTAGAAAAGGCTCTGTAGCCTGGAATTGAATTCGAATATAAAGTCCAATATTTTTCATATCATCTCCATATGATTCTGAATAAAACTTAACATTTAAAAAATATTGATTCATTTTCTTTTTATAAAAATGGAAATGCAAGGAGGCAGAGAAAGAACACGTCACAAAAGTGATCGTACACCGAAACATTTTCGGATAAATTCATAAATAAAATTATCGTCTATTGCTTTTTTTGTTTTTGCATTGTGGTGACATTTAAAAAATCGTTTGGCTTTAATCTTTGCTTGCTTACTCCATAATATTCTATTTATTATTTAAAAATGCCTCGTAGTCGTAAGGAAACAACGAACAGCATCGAAAATTGATTCTTTTTTATCATAGTAGTGGTAAATCAGTTCGGAATATCGCTAAATTACTAAATTTATCTCATTCTACAGTGCAGTATGTGATAAAACGTGCTTTAAAGAAGAAAATCGGATCGAAAAAAAGGTAAGGAAAGGTCGTCCGGCAAAGTTAACTCAACGTGATCAGAGATTTGTAGTTAGAAAATTTGTGAAAAATCCACATTTGAGTGCTGTAAAAATTTCTACAGAATTTACTAAAAAATTTTCTTCTTCAATTTCATCTGAAACTGTTCGACGAGTACTCAGATCAGCTGGATTAAATGGGCGTTCTGCCCGAAGAAAATGTTTTGTAAGTGCGAAAAATAGAAAGCTTAGGCTTTCCTTCTCAAAATCAATGATAAACAAGCCCGAAACGTATTGGAATCATGTCTTATTTGCAGATGAAAGCAAATTTAACATGTTTGGTTCCGATGGGTGTATAATTGTATGGAGAAGAAAAAATGAGGAACTTAATCCCAAGAACTTAGTTGGAACAGTAAAGCATGGCGGTGGAGGTGTCCTCGTGTGGGGGGTGCATGTCAGCATCAGGACTAGGAAATTTGGTATTTATTGATGGCATAAAGAATCATGCTCTTTATTTAAATATTTCTAAAGACAATTTAAAATTATCAGCCCAAAATTTGGGTATTGGAAACAACTTTGTTTTTTATCAAGATAAACGATCCTAAGCACACGGCTCTGAACGTTCGCCTCTGGTGTCTATAATTGTCCACAAGTTCTGAAAACACCACCTCAGTCGCCGGATTTAAACCCAATAGAACACATTTGGAGAGAACTGGAGGTTAGAGTACGAAGACACGACATTAAAACGAAAAGCGAACTAAAAACAGTAATGATTGAAGAATGGAGGAACATTGATGCAGAAATTACAAAAGAACTAGGGAACTCTATTCCCAGACGTTTAAAAGTTGTTGTGGATGCTGTAGGATTTCCTACTAATTATTAATTTACGTTTTTTTCCGCGACTGTACATGTCTTGATCATACATATTATTTTGTATATCTTACAAATAGAGAATGGTGATTATTTATTCATTACTTAATTTAAAATTTGTCGGAACCAATATTAGACAAAGTTTAATCTGTTTAATGATTGAAAACTAATGACTAAAAAATATTCATGCCTTGTGAGTAACGATTGATTAGTTTATTCCTCCAATTACTGATTTAGTTTTAATCATGATGACTAAATATTATATAATTGAAAGTTGGCCTCCATTCAGCATTCTAAATCTAGTAAAAACAGTATGTGCCTGTGTGAAGTTTCTCATCAAAATACCTACCTATTCACATTTTGAGGGGCCGTGTGGCTCAGAGGGAATGTCCACTGCGCTTGCTACGGCCAGTTGTAGGTGGCGGAGGATCGATTCCTGTCAGGTTTGACTTCTCCCTGGGTGTATTTCTTCTGTGTCAGTAAAACTTTCCTTGTGTGTAAATGTACTACTTGATATTGTCTGGCGCAGCATGGCCAAATATAGTCCTTGCGCCATAAAAACCCAATTAAATCAATCAACCCGCATGTTGAAGAGAAAAATTGCAATAAAATGAAAAAGAGAATGACATGATGAAATCATTCATTGATTTAAATAGAGTGTAACTGAATTCAGGCAACACAAAAAAGTCAAATTACAAAAAATAATCAATGGGTCATTCCATGTGAAATGAACAAAAATCAGAAAAAACCTGTGGCCGTAGGGTGACCGATTTTCATGAAATTTCCTACAGGGGTTAAATTTATGCATAAATAACGATATCCAAAATATTTTGGCTCAAAATGAAATATTTTAGAAGTTTCAGGCATTTTAAGGACTTGAAATTTGAAGAGCATTTGTGAAATCGCTTGGTCTTGCATGTTTGAAGATTTCTTTCTCAAAAACTACTTAACGTAGACAACAATATTTCATATAAAATATTTCATAAATATAATATTTAATCTAAAAACTAGTAGCGAAAAATGGAAAATAGTCGATTTTGATAGAATTAAAAAGGTTCCTATGGGCTAAAGGAAATTAGCATCGTTAAAATTCATACCAGATACAGTGCTAGGTATGATAAAACTACTGCTGAAGTTTGGAAGTCGGCTTTTATTTCCTTCATCTTCCAAACAGCAAAGAAAAATTATAAATTGACGGTTTTCCACTTAAAATAAGCACGCAAAATGAAATGAAGGACAGTTCTGACGGAAACTATATTTTGGAAAAATATAGTTTAATGTCTATTACTTGTAAAAAAAATTCGGCATTGTATTTTGAGTCCCGAAGTAACAATAACAAAATTAATGAAACGCAAAAACACGTTCTTGCCTTCCAATCAATTGGCAACTGAAAGTTTCGTCGCCAAACGACTATTCGGATGTTCTACGACGGGTTACCATATTCCATGAGTATCACACTAACTGGCAATGTTTATTATCGCCAATCAATGGAAACAATGATACCCCAAATCAACAATGAAATACCAAATTATTTTTAACTTTTGAAGGAAATTTTAAAAGCAAGACATCAAATCACAATTAAAAAAGCTTAAGCATTTAAAACCTTTACTTGATTGTCTTCAAATTCTTTTTCAATCTGGTACAGGTTCTCTTGTTCAATTTTGCAGTTGCTTAAATTAAAATTTTCCTAGTGCTGCCGAATCTTGAAATCTTTTCTTATTTTACAAGTGATTGTGATAAATATGGGAAAAGGATTCGTGAGTATGTACATTTAGGAGAATCGAGTTTAACAACGATGTTTAATTTTTTTTTACTCTCAAAATTAGTGTTTATTTGACTAATAATGCTTAATATTTACAAAAAGCATTTAATATTCACAAGTAGTTGTATTTAATACTCACGTTTCCAAAGGAAAAAGCAAATCGAAAAGACTTCTAACAAAATTAACTTCCCACCTAATTATTTCACTAATGGAAACACTCCTTGGATTAAACAAAAAAAACTTTAAAAAGAAATTTCATGTAAAATTTTGCTCGTGCACCATAATAAAAGTTATATTTCATTCTTATACAGCATTTTTTATATTAACGGAGGTTATAACTCATTATCAGCTGCGATAAAAAAGTAAAATTTACGTCTAATTAAAAATTTTCTCGAGACAAAAATAATCAAATTACAATTATGAAAATTTCAGGACATATAATAGACATCTTGCTCTTTTACGTTGAAAAGTTCTGATGTGCTTGGAGCTTTCCTTCACAGTGAAATATGCATTTTAAAAAATTGAAAAATCATATTTTTCCATAATTTTTACTTTTAAATGATTTTTTTATAAAGGAGTAGAAATACAATGACCAAATTACGCCACGCTATTTGTTAGGAAAGGCTCTTCATTAAGAATAATTTCTAATATTGTTTTTCCTTTTCTAGAGATACCAGAGCAATTTGAAATTTGTAGCAAATTTGAAATTTTTTATTTTCGTCGATCCCTCAGATTCAGAAATGACGGCTATTAAATTATATTCTGACGTTTCCTAAGAAACCTTTTTCTGAAGAATGCAACGATATAAAAATTTTAAATTTCTGTCAATAACTTATATTAAAATATAGGGTCGCAAACAGGCCACTTTTAGTGCTATAAAATCTAAATTTGTGTGACCTTGAACTTTAAATGTCAATAATTAACAAAATATAGATTTCTGAAACTTAATATTTTGCAGTTGCTCATTACTATATGTGACCTATTTAAAAATTGATTTTCATTAAAATACGTCATATACGGTGTTATGTCAGCCACAGCTGATTTGCTCATTTCGCGTGGAATGACCCCAATATGTTGTTTAAAATAGCTTGCTTTACATGAATGAAATCATTTCTTCAAACAATTTAAATTTGTTTTCATAACTCACTTATCAAGCATATAATCGTATAATTTAAGAGATTTCGTTAGATTGGACATTGCTCCGAAGAAAAACATTTCTACCGGTCAAGATGACCCACCGCTGCTGTTTTCTCCCCTTGCAAATTGAGAGTGGGTAAAATCGCCTGAGTAATTTGGATACCCCTTACCAGGAATTAAATTAACGTATTCATGACTTAAACTAGTTGACCATTTGTTGCGACTAATTTTTCAATCATGATTTATTTTAGTCATGATAAAACTCAATCTAACAAAAGGGTCGGCTCGCCCCGAGGAAGGTAAGTTTATTTTTTTTATTATTATTTTTAATTATTTGAGTATTCAGAACTACAGTCATTTGCCGCAGTAATAACGCAGTCAATTATATTGCCGCCCTCTTCGGACGGTCGTATAACCCTCTAACTTCGGAGCTCGCCAACCACTTGGTAAAGTTGGCTGTATTCTTATATGGCACCTATTCGGTAAGAAATTAAAATAGTGGTGACTACTTTCCGCATAATTTTGAGCTTTCTACAGTTCATAGTGTGTTCAGCCTTCGAATGGTGCTCTGTGTTTCTGTTTGCAGTGGAATTTGTGAATAGTTGGGCAGTAATTTTTAATTTTGTCTGCTTAACAATCCATCATATCAAAGACCAAGAGAGCGCTGAATGAAGGAAACTGATTTTTTGATGGGGATTTGAACTTACAATATATCTTGTGTTTGCTAAAAAAATAAGTTAATTTGCTTGCTTTTTAGTACTGCTATATCAATATGAAAATAATTCCATGCTCATTAGCATTATAATTCATCACTCATAAGAACCACAATCATTTAAGTTAGCATATAATTAACTTTAAGATTAACAAATAGTTTTAATTTTTTTAATTTTTAAGTATACAGTAGTTTGAGCTTTACAAAATAATGTGCATTTTAAGTATAGTTTCTTGTATGTGGCCTTATTTGTTTGCAGCTAAATTGCATTCAACGTCAAAGGTTCCCCACCCCAACTTGGCTCCAATTTTCAATGAATACAAGATGTCGCTAGTGCAGTTAGCAAATTCTGGGCCCAGCATGGGTGTTGATTTAAAGAATCGAGTGATTTCCTTTTGACATGATAAGCTGATAATTTTAACTTGATATTTTAACTAACCACTTTGCTGTTATCATTTTTTCTACTCATATCATTAAAATTTGTGATAAAGTGCAAAATGTTTTGACAAAGCACGCTTTTTTCAATTTTTTTAAAACATCATAATGTTTTTTCATAAATGTATGTATATAGACAAATAAAATAATTCTGGACAAATTTCTTGAACTAAAACATGTTTTAACCAAAGGGATTTTACGGGTAATATTTTGCGCCCAGGAAAGAAAATTTCAAACTCATATTGAAATTTGTGTGTACATTTGAGTAAATCTGCGTAGATCATTACATCACTAATAAGAATTTTTTCTTAAAATAACGAATACAAAAATAGATGTAAAATTGTCTTACACTCCTAACAACAACTGAACAACGGTAGCCCAGTTGGGTGAGCAAGGAGCGACCGAAAGATTGCGAGTACGAATCCAAACAAAGACCGCCGCGTACAAGGAGGTTGGTACACATTAAATCTGTCGTGGCCTCAAATGTCCTCACGTTAGCATGGTGTTGGAATTTGGAGTGGGGTGCCAGTTCAGGTGTGATCTCGTCATCTGACCGTGGGACAAAATTACGCGGTACTGTCCTCGGACCTTTCCCTTTGGGTCTGATCCCGGACCGTCGCCAATAGCCCGCTGTGTTGCTCCAGTGCGACGTTAATTAAACTTCCCTACCCCCATCACGTGCGATAGAAATAATGCTAATGAGGAAGTTTAAAAAGGACGATTTGCAAACAGCGCCCTCTAGCAGCGTAGCACGACAACCGGCATCCATTAGATGCACACTCAACAGTTACAGATAAGCAACAGTTGCACGTAAACAAACTTGAAGCACTCCCAAATTCTACCCTCAGTATCATGGGCAGTCCATGGTATTACAAAAATACCAAAATGAGAGACGAACTAGGAATTCTTGAACGGAGAATTTTTTGGCAAATTAGCAAAACTTTTTACCGCTCCTTTCGTTGCAATGAAAATTCAGATATAGCACAGGACCCTAGATATGACCATCGCCTATCAAATAACGAAAACAAACCACGAGCTTTTATGAACTATGTTAAAAATGTAAATAATTTAAATTTATTCCTTTGATTTCTAATTCATTGTGTTTACAAAAATTCATTTTCTATTTCCTCTTTGGAAAATCAATTGGTGCCCGGATTTTGTTAACTTGGAATGTATAAAATTGACCAAAGAATTGCCTAAAATTATTTAAAAATTATTGAAACGAAGTAAAAATTTGATTAATATTTTTTCGATTAGCAAAACATTCCTTCCCTCTACTCTAATTGCCTGGGAATAAAGTGTTTTTGAACGCATTTATAAATAAATGAATGCAATTTAATCCGACCTACTGACCAAAAATGACAATTAGAAAGGAAATGGTAATTGAATAACGTGAACCAACTGGATGACAGATATACAAAGCAAACACGAAAATGAAATGATAGTGGAATCTCTCGAGAGTATCTACCACTAGAGAATTAAAAAAAATTATGGATATTTTGTCACTAGATCCTATCGCACAGCACAATAGCATGCTCTTAAAACAGTTTCGGTGGTTTCCATGGAGCTGCCGAAACATACAAATCAACATAAGTAGCTTCCCTACATCCCGGAATGTCACCAAGAGACCGCTGTGTTGCTCCAGTGTGACGTTAATTAATTACCTACCAACCGAAATGTTTGAGAAAAACGGGTATTCACATGCGTGAACTTCAAACAGTTAGGAGATGATACAGGTATAAAAATATTCTTTTGTTGCGTTTATTCTTGTATTCCGATTTCAATTATAGGTGTAGAGTATACATTCGAGAAATTCTTTTGAAAAGAAAAACAAGAAGTAGTGGTAGTTGAGAGAGAGATCCTTCAAAAACTACTAATAATTTAAGTAAAGAAATATGATAAAATGACTCCGAGAAAAAGATGGATCTATTAACTCAAAATTTTCAAAAATACCTATTTTATAGTCTATTTTATGATATTGCGATGCTGTTTTTTGCTCATCCCTCCTATTAGAAGTTTTAAAAAATAAAAAGTGAAATGTACTCAAATTTTGAACTTCTCCATAAACATTTTATATCTTTGAGGTACCTTTTCTGAGATACTAAAACTGGTAAATGAAACTTTCTCAACATGTTTTACCAGCATAATATTATTCTGAAGCAACCCTTTTGTTGTATGCATAGTATTCACATTTTTACAAATTTTTGACAAACACAAGTTTACTTTTGGGAAGTTAATTTTGCATTAATATTTTTGTTTAATGTTATGGAATAAAACACTAAATCCTCACACTTCAGCGTATAAGTAAACCTCTTTTAAAAGAATACAAAAAAATTCAAACCATTGCATCAGTATATTCTAAAAAAGTATGTAAACATGTAAATTAACATTATTTGTATTGGACCTTACATCTCCGCGAAAGATCGATATTTATCATCTGTAATGTCAATGACAGTTTATCGAGTTAATAAAAATTAATGATGCGTCAATGTGACACAAACATAATGTAACATTAAAATTTGCGTATTTATTCTGTTGCATTTTTAAATATTAAAAGCTTTAAAAGAAAAGTCGATCATTTCAGACAAATATGCTACAGTAGTGTCTCATTCATACTTTTCTTTCCATGCCAAGTTTTGTTGAATATCTACGAAGTGGTCATTTTATATATTGTCCAACTGTCATAACGTTTTCTTTCGTTTAATGTAGTAGTACCTAAGGAGTGCTGCAAGTACCCTTAGAACCTCCCTAAAGATGCCGACCTAGTAGCAAAGTGGTTTGACGGTCCGGGATCCATCCCGATGGATAAGATCACATATCGAGGAGGGACTTCAACCATCGAGAATTTTCGCCCTTATAATCTGATTAAAGCTCTTTTATGTACTTTTTAGCTCTGTCTGTACTTTCTAGATAGAGCAAATCCTACTTGACAAAGAACACCTACTTGGAATTTTATATACAACGCAATATACAAGAAAGACAAAGGCGAGGCTGGAAGAGTAACGGATTAGCAATCGGAGGGTCCCTCTGAAAAGGGAAACAATCCCCGAACCAGTTCCAAATCAATTCGCTCTCTTTTCGAAACGTTTCGTCGGGAGAAAAGAGAGCACGCTTTTTTTATCCGTCGGAAGGGAAGAAGCAGGGAGGGGAATCCTTCCCTTTGTTTCCCCTGCTGTGACGGCGTTCGGTTTCCTCCAAGAGAATGCGGAAGAACTGTATTTTTAGGCCCCGTTCACATGAGGTGTTTTCCAACGCGCGTTTTACGTCAAAACAAAACGCGGGTAGCCAAAGTACATAGAGTTCTACTGGAGTGTTCACATGCAGAAATAGCGAGAATCCAAGCGCTAGACAGCTTCGGCGCTTCAACAATTTGCGGTCGTTCTCGCGATTAGAAGGCGTTTGGAGAAGCATTGGTTTCTTCTGCAGCGTTCACATGACACGCGTTTTGACTGGCGTTAGGGCTTTTTTATTCCTCTAGTCCAAGTTTCTATCTTCGCGATCATTAAAGATAGAGTGAAAATTGCAACGGATTTGAAATCTGCGGAAAATTTTACACCAGATCGATACCTGAAATGTGATTTTCTTTAAATAAATAATTTTTCAACTGTAACTTTAATATTTTCGCGATACTCATTTGACGAATATATCCATTACGAACACAAAAGGGAGTATTAATCTCGTTTTCATAGAAAAGATATAACTTGTTTGGAGTGTTTTGTCTTAATCCACTGCTTTATATTTATGGCCATTAAAAATAGGATGAGAAAATTTAATCGTATTCGATTTATTGAAGAAATTTACCCTGCTTTCACACAAAACTTGCAAAAATGTGATAGTTTATAACTAAAAAGGATAGTGGGTAATTTTATTTCTGGGAATAATGTACACCGACAACTGTCCGTTCTAGTTTTCATGTGTGGCAAACGTCTTTAAAATAAAGCTTAAATTAAATATTCAATTTAAAAGCTAAACTTTAGTTATTTTTTATTTGTCCTCAACGGGTGAAATGCGTACGATAAGTTTCAACTTTCATTCATTTTTCACATCCTCGTGTTACATTGAATTCGATATCACTTTTGAAAATGAACTTAATTAATATTTTAATCTTGCAGTTAGTGTTATTACTACTTTAATCAAAATTTTTATTTTATACTAGCTGTACCGGGCCACGCGTTGCTGTGGCTCAACTGGTTAAATTGAAAAGAAAGATTGCCATTGTGCATTCATCCCAAACGATAAGTTTGCATTTTTGCAATACTTTTCCCATGCTGGATGCTTTGGAAATGTTACACGTGGGGGATTCAATGAATTGCACGTCAAATGGCAATTTCAAAGCGGAATGAGCAGTTCTTCCACCTGGTATCAAAGTTGCAGCTATTCCGGACGACGCAAGTGCTAAGGCAATGTGGTTTTGGGATCTGATTGCGGCCAGTATCAATTTAATTAGGAACGTTTTACCAGTTCCTCCTGGCGTTACATTTTTATTTATATAGCTAAGTAGACTAAAACATGCGCGTATTCGAATGCAACGTCGTGGCAAAATTTCAAGGCAATCGGTGAAAAATGTTGGGAGATTTTGCGTTAGGAACAAACGAACATTACATTTTTATTTATATAGATATACATGTAGACGCAAATTCTATTAGCAATCTCCTGGTTTTCGATATATACTGTTTTTTTTTTTTGGTTTTTCTTTGAGAATTTTTAGTTTTAACATAATTTTCTCGTTTCATCGTTGGGTTTAATCAAATTTCAGTTGAAATATTTCCCAGTCATTATTCCATTCGCGGTTCCATATGTGCTACAAAACCCCTGAAAGAGGGTAGGTTGGAGTGTTAGTATTCGTTTCGGATAGTCGGAACTCACGGAAAATTGTGTTTAAAAATTAAAAAACTAATTATTGTTATATATGTATTATTTGTGCTGATACATTAAAATGTTTAGAGATAGGTTTTAAAAAGAATAGAGATTTGTTTGAAAGAAAATTAAATAAAAATTAGCTATAGATCGTAGGAACACGATAAAACCTGCAAAAATAGCATAAAAAAAAGAAAGGTTATCACCAGTGCCGGTATTTGTTTGCGTGTCATCTTTTGATAGTACTTCGTAGACAATGCCATATGAACAGAAATTCCGTTACCAATTTCCTGGTTCTAGAAATAAAGTTTTTTGGGGATATATTTTTACTTTACACTGTCAATTTTAAAATTTTAAGGAAATTGTTTGGTCATTTTCCAGTTAGTTTCGTTTTTAATCAAAGTTTTACAGAAATATTCCAATTTTTCATACGCAGTTTCGCTTTTACGATAAAACGCATTACAAATGATTCATCTGCTAGCTTCTTGAGCCCAAAAAAATCCGTGATCACCCCTTAACACAAATTAAATCCTACTATTTTATTGGTGGGTAAATCATCGACACTGGAGAGTGAAGGTTATAGGGTTTTTCCTCTAGTCTTGACAGTAAAAAACGAATACTCTAAGATTTTAGAGTTAATGAAAATGCTTAATGCCACAATTTGAACTACATAAAGCACTGTTTCTCTGTGATCCGCTGGCTCTTACCGGTATCTAGGTCAAAATATCCCGTCATTCGAAAAATTTTGAAAAACGTACGAAAAGCTAACGTTCTAAAATTTACAACCGAGGTTGATGGCATTGGCATTGCACTGGAATGCATCGCATACTATACGTTACGAAAGATTTACCTGTTTAGATTGTCACTTCTAGTCAGCAAATCGATTATATTGCATTTATTTATGTGTAAAGATTGAAATTCAAAAACACTTTATTCACTGGCAATTAGGGAACGGATGTTTTACAAATCGAAAGAATATCAAATTTTTACGCCGTTTTTAATATTTTTTAGATTATTTTAGGCATTTTATTGCTCATTATACATTTTTAAGTTAACCAAATCCAGGCTCTTGTGAACACAGAAATCAATTTTAAGTTGGGTAAGAAAGATTTCCATCCTATTTTTAATGGCTGTAAAATTAAAACAGTTGATAAGGGGCAACAAATATCTTATTAGAGTGACATTCCTTTTAAAAACAAGGCAATACTTTCGCTTACACTTAGTATTAGAGGAATATCTGAAAAAAGATTAGTTGCGACTATTGACAAAAAAATAATTTTTTCAAAGAAAATCATGATTTTGGTATGGATTTAACGTAAAATTTTACAGGCCCCGTTCACATGGACTTTTTTCAACGCGCGTTAGATAAGAATTTTCGAGCGCTATCATGTGAACACCTCTTGGGCGTTTTTCAAGGTCAATTCCGTTATGCATTAAATTGTGTTTTTTATTCCCCTAATCCAAGTTTCTATCTTTTGAATGGTTAAAGATAGAGTCAAAATTTCAACGGATTTCAAATCAGCGTAAAATTTTACGTTAAATCCATACCAAAATTATGATTTTCTTTGAAAAAATTATTTTTTTGTCAATAGTCGCAACTAATCTTTTTTCAGATATTCCTTTTATACTAAGTGTAAGCGAAAGTATTGCCTTGTTTTTAAAGGGAATGTCACTCTAATAAGATATTTGTTGCCCCTTATCAACTGTTTTAATTTTACAGCCATTAAAAATAGGATGGAAATCTTTCTTACCCAACTTAAAATTGATTTCTGTGTTCACAAGAGCCTGGATTTGGTTAACTTAAAAATGTATAATGAGCAATAAATGCCTAAAATAATCTAAAAAATACTCAAAACGACGTAAAAATTTGATATTCTTTCGATTTGTAAAACATCCGTTCCCTAATTGCCAGTGAATAAAGTGTTTTTGAATTTCAATCTTTACACATAAATAAATGCAATATAATCGATTTGCTGACTAGAAGTGACAATCTAAACAGGTAAATCTTTCGTAACGTATAGTATGCGATGCATTCCAGTGCAATGCCAATGCCATCAACCTCGGTTGTAAATTTTTGAACGTTAGCTTTTCGTACGTTTTTCAAAATTTTTCGAATGACGGGATATTTTGACCTAGGAACCGGTAAGAGCCAGCGGATCACAGAGAAACAGTGCTTTATGTAGTTCAAATTGTGGCATTAAGCATTTTCATTAACTCTAAAATCTTAGAGTATTCGTTTTTTACTGTCAAGACTAGAGGAAAATCCCTATAACCTTCACTCTCCAGTGTCAATGATTCACCCACCAATAAAAAATAGTTAGGATTTGTTTTGTGTTAAGGGGTGATCACGGATTTTTTGGGTTCAAGAAGCTAGCAGATGAGTCATTGTATGTGTTTGATCGTAAAAGCGAAACTGCGTATGAAAAATTGGAATATTTCTGTAAAACTTTGATTAAAATGAAGCTAACTGGAAAATGACCAAACAACTTCCTTAAAATTTTAAAATTGACAGTGCAAAATAAAAATATATGCCACAAAAATCTACATTTCTAGATCCAGGAAAGGAAATGAAATTTCTGTTTATATGGCATTGTCTACGAAGAACTATCAAAAAGATGACAGGCAAACAAAATCCGGCACTGGTGATAACCTTTCTTTTTTATGCTATTTTTGCAGGTTTTATCGTCCTTCTTACGATCTGTAGCTAATTTTTATTTAATTTTCCTTCAAATTAATCTCTATACTTTTTAAAACCTATCTCTAAACACTTTAATGTATCAGCACAAATAACACATATATAACAATAATTAGCTTTTTAATTTTTAAGGCCAATTTTCCCTGAGTTCCGACTATCCGAAACGAAAACTAACCCTGCAACCTACCCTCTTTCAGGGGTTTTGTAGCACAAATGGAACCACGAATGGAATAATGACTGGAAATATTTCAATTGAAATTTGATTAAACCCCAGTAGATAGAAAATGAGAGTTCTGGCCCATAAGGGCAGGAGAGATTGGGTAAGAAGGGAAGATTGGGCAGGGGTGATAAGACCGTTCTGCTGATGACGTCAATTTTTCGAGATGGCTGTCGTTTGTTTACATTTTGAGTGAAGGAACAAGATGACGTCTGTTATTGACATGTTGCCATGGTGATGAATGACTGCTGGCGCCACCTGATGTTAATAGGAACAACCCTATTATTTTTAATCAAAAAGTAATTTCTTGGATTCGAACGCGGGTCCATAGGATCTGTAGTAATGTATGCTAGCCACTACTTTATTGGGACTTTGATGTTAGTGGGGAATTAATGTAGTGTCTGTCCTCTCTCTCTCGGACTTGTATTTTTTCTTAATACTAGGAATGTTCTATTTTTACAAAATGGTTTGAATAATTGTATGGGGTTTTAATGAATGATTTTACAAAATAACTGGTGGCGCCATCTAGTGAGAGGCTGAACAAGTAAACGTTCTTTAGTGAAAATACTATATATATAAAATAAAATAGATTTGCGCGGTATTCTCAAATTTTAGGCTGAATGACTAGTACAGCCATCTGGTGGTGGAAGAAGTAATAATATTAATATTTTTTGTAGAATTGAGCCCACCAACCACCCGACAAGACATAAGCTTGTCACCTCAATTCGGTTCAGTGTAAGTGTAAATGACAGCAGTCTTATATTTTCCTTATTTATATATATTATTCTTTAAAATTTATTTTATGATGTCCATGTGCCAATGTATGGATATTGTCATCCAACAAAAAGCGCTTATCATCAAAGGCACAGAGTGCTATTTTGTTCACTTTAACAGTCTGCAAATGATGATTTTCACTTTGAATTCGATGTTGCACCTCACGCGTGGGTTTTAAATTTTCAGAGCAGTTCTTATAGTGGTCATGCTTTATTTTTAGTTGTACTACTGATCTTGAAACCCCCTTCGCTGTCTTTTTCTCCATATGCTCAGACATTATGGAATACATTTTGGGACGGAAGCCAATAAATTCTATGATGGGTTTAGATTTTAGTTCATCCTTGAAGCAGCCTATTTTCTTTTTGTTCACCTCGCTATGTAAAAAATGATTTTTTGGGGTAGTCTGAGGTGTCATATATATCCATATGTGCAGCCATATCTTCGTAAATGTCTTCTGTTTCAACTTCATAAGTGAGTGAATCTGTATCTGTGAAGAGAAGATTTGCTCGTTCACCATATTCCTTCTTTATGATATTATAGTGCAAATTATACATTAGGAGCTTACTGAGCTCAAGGATAACAAAGCCAACATAAATTGGTTTGTCTAGCGTCAAGCATTTCTTCATCCTTTCCACCCCAACCAAGTTGTTCTCAAAGATTTTAAACCTTTTAAATGTAGGGGCAGCAACTAATTTTTGCGCTTTCTTCTCATCATTCACTAATTGAACATCTACACGATTTCTAATATTCTCCATCGTTTTTCCATATACACTGTTATTCATCAACTTGAAAAAGTCCTCAAAAGTTGAACGTGAATTTTTCCTCTGTTCTGTATTAAATTGAATATATATTTTTAGCCAAGGCTTCTGTTTAAATTTTAAGATTTTATGTGTTTTTTCAAGTTTAAGACCTAGTTTTAAATAAAATTGAAGGTTTCTATAGTATACTACATAGTTCTTCTTTTCTTTTAAATTAGGTACAAGTTTTCGCGTTGGCACATATTTTTTTCCATTTAGAACTTTTTTGAAAATGGAGAGAGATCTTCAAAGTGAATATCTATTTTCTCAGGAGCTAAGGGGTAGTCATTGTGTAGATCATGAAGTTCTGAAGGATACTTTAAATCTACTTCAAGGATAAACCCCTCAGAACTGTCGTCAGGTATTGAATGAATCCAGTCTAGAGTTACATTGGATGAAATCCATTCAAATTCACCATAATGTAGAGGTTCTATCATCGAAGCTCCATACAAATTATTACAATCTAAATATATTATATGCTTTTTTACTTTGTTGGCATTATAATTTGGTAAATATTTATTGTTGGCCTGAGCAAACCTCTTTGTGATTACAGAAATACCGCCACGAATTCCTTGTTCCACAAACATGTGCATGTTTATGTCTGTGAACAATTCCAGTGGTTGGTCAGTCATTTTTAAGCAGCTTTGCCATGCAAGTCCCGGATCTGTGAAGAGGTGCACACAATCCAACTCATAGTATTGTTGACATAAATTTCTAAAGTTTTGGAAAACATCAGCAAGTTGGAGAACGTCACTTTTTACATATAAATCATGGTACTCACCCATATTACTCAAATTAAAACTACTCCACACCGTTTGCGCATGATGATAGTCTTCACAAGTGATCGTTGTTCCAGTTAATGAACTTGCGAATGCATTTATAGATGGCAGCGAAGTTTCCTCAAATTTGTCGAAAGAAGACATGCATTCGTAAGGGTATACACCCTTCCTCAGCAACAGATTTACATCAACTTCTGAAAAGATTTCCTTCAAGATATTAAATTTCTCAAATGGTAAATTCTGCACTAATTTTTCAAGAGATGTGCTCAAGAACTGGAAGCTATCTATGAAGTTAAGCGACACTTTAAATTTTTCATATTGTTTTGATAAGGAAAAGGTTATATATTTTTCCATTGTTGTAGGCACTACCGAGATATCATAGTCCTTAAGTTTTGCATGAAGAGATGCCCATCATAGTTTTTTAAATTATGAAATACGACAGGAATTTTCTTAGACATTCGAAATTTCAGATTACACTTAGAGTGCAGTGCAGATCTGCATTGACTTGTTTGATGATTGTGGTCTCTAACCCTATCTGCGTGTAGAAACATTTTGCAGATAGAGCAATGCGTTGCGGACTGAAAATCTAATTCGTCTTGAGGAGTCATAGTAATGGGGACAATGAAAGTTAATTTCTTTACAAGTTCCTCTTTTTCCTCCATGATCTTTTTCAAAAAGTGCTGCACAGCATTAGGTCCCCGGTATACAGAAATAGGCTTCATGCTTCTACCATCTGGACCAATTATTATATATGCATATCCACAGGCCTCATGGTGAGCGATAGCTTCAGTGTTTGATTTACTTTGTGTGTGCACCTCATTCACAATGAGTGATTCGAAGTCGGCGTAGATGATATATGGAATAGGGTGTTGGTAATGAATATTTTTAAACGTGATGAAATTATGCCCCTCCTCGGGCATTTTAATATGTTGAGGGGGATGTTGGTTACAATACTGGAGATGTAGCAAAGTTTCTTCTTTTGTGAATCTGTGTAAGCACCGGAAACAATAATGTGCCATACCATTATGTTTCGTTAAGTCCCCAAGAAGTCTGGACATGTTCCATATCAGACAATAGTGCTGAGTCAATTCATTGCTGATAAGGAGTAAGTTAATGCACTCTGGGTTGGAACGCTTAGAAATATAGAGGGAACACTTCTTTTTCTTCATAGCCAAAGACATTAATACGCAAATCATTAAGACGTTCCACAATGTGAATTTTGATAAAGGTACTGGACACTCGATTTCATTTAACTTAATTTCATGCTCATAGGGAATGTAATGCGACACTCGGTAATTATGGTGCTGCAAGTTCAGTTTATGTGCAATAAGGCACCAAACTAAACATTTGTTATCTTCATTCTGTATACTGAGAACGGCCTTTTTATCTGCTAACTTTTTAGGTAAAGGAATATAGCTGCTAGCACTTAATGGATGGTATTTTGCTAAGCATAGCTCAAAGTGCTCAATGTTTTCAAAAGTCCACCCAGATCCACGTTGAACAAACTCATCAAACGATTTTGAAATTTTGACAAAGGCTTCCTGAACATGATCGATCACCGTATCGCCAACTAAATCAATAAAAACGTCACTCCTAAAATAAGGGGTTGCTCGTTCTTCTTCACCATCTTCTGTCATTCGTTTGAGTGAAACTTTTACAACTCCGTACCATTTGATCGAGATTTTATCTTGAATTTCATCATGTAATTTTGAATGTAGTTGTGGAGTCAATACATCAAAAAACATAAAGAAATCTCCTCTAGCTTCCTCTGAGGATTCAAAAAAGGTGGAAATAAAAGTATTCAGTGCTGCTACTTCCTTTTTAACGCGCTTAGAACTTCTCACGGGGGGTGATGTGACTTTTCGCTTAACACTTGTGAGTGGACTTTCGGGATGACTCACTTTCATGTGTTGATTGAGATTTTGAGTACTTGTAAAAGACTGACCGCACTTTTGGCAAATGTATTGTGCCTCCACAACCTCATGTTTTCTCATATGTGCGAAGAAATATTTTTTACATTTAAATGTTTTGCCGCAGATGTTACACTTTAAGATATTTTCCTGGGAATGGATTTTCAGATGTCTTTTCAAATGATAATTTCGTGCAAATGCTTTATCACAGACTTCACAAATAAAGAGTTTTTCATTCGAATGAATTTTCATGTGACTAACAAGATTGTCTTTCCTCGTAAAAGTTTTTGAGCACGTAGGGCAAATCTAAAAAATATGTACTCATGTTAAATCGTGCTTTTCCAATGCAAGGAAGTTTAGCAATATTGAAAATAGCACATATGAATTATACAGATTAAATATGCATTCATTCAAAAGAATGAGTAAATGTGTATTTGTCTTAACTCTCTGACGTGACAATTAAGTTTAGCAGTATTAAGAATAGACGTATGGATCAAATATGGATTATACGGATTAAATATGCATTCATTCCAAAGAACGAGTAAATAAATGTGTATCTGTCTTAACACTGACGTGACAAGGCAGATATATGAAACAAAATACTATAGAAGAAAATGCACTCACTATGTGTTGACTACGCATCTGCATGCCCGTAGATGCTGGCGTTCTTTCAGGGGATATACCCCCTCGTCGACCGGCAGAAGTGGTAGGCTCTTCATCCCAAACAGGATCACTTTCACGCCATTCTGATTGCATTTTGGCAACATTAAGTATTTCCTTCAGCTCCTCCGTTGGAATACCAAAATCAACAAACTAGAGTTTAAAAGAATCACATTTATTTCTAAGCAAAGTCGCTGAAATAATTCATAAAGTCTAATGTATTCATTTTAAGAACTAGTATATATTAGGTATTTTAACTTTACTTACTTCATTAGAGGCATCAAAGTCTTGTGTAGATACTTGATTCTCCATATTTTAAAAATTACTAACTAGTGAGATATACGTCCTCGCTATGTGATGATAGCAGTGAAAATGAACGTTTTGGCTTTCAAGTAGCCTTATCTGGATATAGTGATCACATGTCTCATAGGCTGAGGTATGTGATCACTATATCACTATGAGGCATATCAGTTCCATAGAGCTGGTGATATCATCACTGATAGGCTAGGATATGATAAAATCCAGTCTGAAAACTTCATTCTGTGCTTGCTGCTTGGTTAGAGAAGTCGAGTTTGCTTCCGCTCCTGAAATGAATTCTGAAGTGTTTTCCGAAGAAGGCTTAAACGTTACTTCAGTTGCTATGGATAGCGGTTCCAACCTAACTTTTTGCAAGAAATTTCCACAAGGCGAACCCTCTGCTAAGAAGCGAAAACTCAGCGAAGAGAGAACTGTTCGACAATGGCGCATCGACCCCTTCCTGAGTGTAGACGTTCATGAAAGTGACAGAGGAGTGAGAATACTGATTGTGGATACGATGAATGCAAAAGTGCTTGAAATGACATCAACTACGTTTAATGAATTCACCTCTAAAATGTCAAATTTTAATTTCGTGTACGCCTCGAGTTCACAAATCTGCAACAACCAACTGGCAGTTTTTTCATCTAATCAAGAATGTGTTCTACATCAAATTTTTACCAGAGGTGATAGTGGCTTTAATTTTAAGAAACTATTTCTTAAACTTTCACAAGAGCATATGCAGCAGTTTCTAGCCCATTGCGAGGACATTAAAGAGTGTGTGACTCTCACTATTTTGTGCGAAGCTTTACCGAAATATTTGAAAAAGAACTGTCGTAAAGTAAGTACCAATGATTCTGAACTTTTAAAAGAAAACTTTTTTAAAATTGTTTTCAATGAACTAATGCGGCATGTACAAGATTTGTATTATTGTAATGGTTGTGTATGGAATCACCCCTCACAAAGAAGACATGAATGCTTAATGCATTCTACCCTTGAGAAATACCATTCCCAAGGAGAGAATGCAATATTTTTTATTAACTTTAGAGTTGTAAGTGAAAATTTAAAAGAGTACCATGATGATATGTTTACTGATTTGAATGTAAGTTCATTTAATCGAAATTTTGAAAAGTTGGCTCAAGAAGTTTGAGAATTATTTTTAAATAAATGTGATTTAAATTAATTTGTATCTGTTTATGTGTTCATAATTAAAAAGTCATATTTTTTTCCAAACTATTTATTGATAAGTTAACCATTCAGATGTAGGTTGTTTCATTTGCATAATATTAGGATTGGCAGCAACGTATTTATTTTTTACATAATGTTTAGGCATATTCATCAAGTTCAGAGCTGTTAAAAATTCATGAATACCGGTTACATTAGTCTTCTTGTTATGAGTAAATATAACGTTAAACAAATCCGCTATATTGGTATTCGAAATAACTTCATTTTCAACCATGATTTCCCCTCTATCGTTCCATTTCAAAGTATTTGAATGCTCTTTAATGAAGTCCAGGGCTTTTGAAGCTTGTCTTCTCATTGGTTGAGGTACACTGTTTAAAATTAGTGTTTCGTAGGAATCTTCTTTCTTCAATAGTTGTTTCAAATGTTCGGGTTGAACTTTGTTCAAAGATTCAATTTCCTGTGGTGGTTTCCAAGGTAAGTTGTGTTCTTGCATATTCATTTTCTTTTGCAGCAAAGCATAATATTGTTTAACTTTCTCATGTTCTTCCAACGAGCTATTTAAAATATGCATCATGCTTTTGTCGAGCTCGCTCAATTGCTTATTAGAAACGCTATGTTTTGACACTAAATATTCAGGAATCAATGCAAATTTTTTAGCGTGCTCCATAAAGTAGTCCTGTGAGTACACTTAGTGCAGTAGGAATGAGAATATTGAGAAAACCTCCTTTTGTAAATGATTTTACATGACAATGAAACTTTGCGCTTAGCTAATGTTTGCAAAGTTCTTTTATGCTTGGAGAGAGATACTTTCTGTTCCTCCGTTAGAGGAATATTTCCATGCAATACGTTTAGACAACATTCACATATTGCTTTTATACCCTCTTTATTAATATTTTTTATAATTTTCTTTCTGAACTTAAAAGGACAAATATTTATAAGCTCCAACTGCTGTACTTGCTCCTTGCTCACTGTCATGTTGCAAAATGATCAGTATTCGAGAAAGCTATTTGTTTTTATGATTTTCAAAAATGCTTTAATTGATAAAAATACTGTGTTTGATTGGGTAAAATTTGAGCACGTAGGCGAAGTTCTTCGGGTGTTTCACTTCTTAAGTCTAAACATAAATAGGAGTAAGGCTTTTTCGTTGCGTCCTCATAAACTTCTTGAAAAAATTTAAGATGTCTCGGAAAAAGCTGTTTTCCCAAATGTGTCACTTGACTGAGTTCTCTTCTATTTTTACATATCAGTAAGTAATGTACATTTAAGGTTATTTCTCGCATTTCTTTTCCTTTGTGAAAAAAATTTTGCACAATGAAAATTATGCTAAGATTTAAATGATGACTGCCTTTAGTAAACAAGTCTGTTAAATGTTTCTGATTAGCACCATGACTCATGAGGTAATCCACGATAAATGTGTATGCTTTCCTAAATAATCCCGATAATTCGATGGTAGTCCCTCTATGAAGGTCACCTCTGGAATTTCATCATACAAAGATTGGTGAATTCCATAAAACCACACTATCTTATCTGGAACAATAGAAAACATGTCCAGTTTGTGTTTCAACACGTCACGAACGAAATACGTTTTCCCACACCCCGTGGGACCGGCTATAACCATCGTGAAAGGGTGTTGCAACTTTGGAAACTCCATGACAAATGAATGAAATAACACTCAATATGCAGTTTAAGTGCCTTTATTGGTAAAACTTAGTTCGCACAGCCAATTTATTGGCCACGAAGTTGTACACTTTTACATCATTATATATTGTATTTGTAAAATAGGCTAGCAATATCTCCTTTAAAGGATATCCGCGACATTTTGAATATAAATAATACAGACAGTGTTGACCGCACACGGCCGTGGTATGACTTTGCACAGTCATTGGATTGTAATTCACATGTAGATATCTTTTTGCATAGTTGGATATAAATTTATTAAAAGCATGAGGCGGGTGTCCATAAGAATCAAAGAATTCTATCTCCTGAGGTGAAGAAATGTAAAAAGCCAACCAGTGACTTCCTCCCCTTGATGAGATGTCCACGTTGGCAATAAAACAGGCTGGGTAGTGTTGAATACGTGTAGGAAGGTGATCACTTGGAAAAACTCCTAGAAAATCTTTTCGAGTAAAACGATTTCTGGAAAGTATATCTTGCAATTGATAGCTATCCATTTTTGTTTCAGTTGGCGAAGTCACATAAAACGTGACGAGATTTCGTTATTTCAATAACGTTTTGAAACTCTGCATAGACTAAAATGGAGAGAGTTTCGCTTAACGCCTTTGAAAACTTCACTTCCACTCGCAAATTCCCCTGATGTAGTAAGTTAAAATGAGAGTCGTCACACAAATCTGGAGTTAAATCAAATGCATATATAGCATATTCGTTCAAAAATTCTTCTCTTGTTATATAAATTCCCCTGTCTCGATTAAATCCTGAGAATAAGCTGTGATAAGCGCGAATATAATTCTCCGATTCATAGTTTAATTCCAAGGGTTTGCATGGAACCGGTTGCCCGTCTAAATAAATGCCCAAAAAGTTGAGTTCATGATTTTCAAAGTCAAACGGATTTAATGAATACATTCCATTCATTGCAACATTCTTAACACAGGTAATAATAACTCGCTTTGGCATCAATCCTAGGAAAACATTGTCTTGCATAAATGACCAACTTCCTTTCGGAACAGAGTAAGTTTTACACACCACTCTGTCTATAGGATATTTCGCCAATGTCTTTTCCAGGGCTTTGGCATGACCCAAGGAAACACCTGGACTTACTTTCACTTTTCTAACGAAAAGTGATGCGTGTTCTAATATCACATTATAATCGGTATCATTGGGAGATATTAAGCAGAAGTTGGGTTTGCTACGTATCATTTTTATTTTCAAGTCTACAAGGTTGAGTAATAGACGATTTTGCTGGAATATATCGCAGTGTAATTGACCAATCATATCAAAAGTTTTGCTGTTGGCTGTGAGTTGATACCGTTTCTTTAAACTTTCGCATGCGTCATCAGATAGAGGATTCACTTGATGCGGTTTCTCATCTTTAAAGAATCCTTCACAAGTAAACTTTTCTTTGCATCTTCTCCATAGTTTAAAAGTGTTTCGATATAGGCTCGGTAGGGATAAGTATTGCTTGCAGAAGATATAATGCGCTCGTTCAGACTGACATCAATTTGAGAAAACATAGAATGGAGAAATAAATTAACTGGAGCGACAGGTTCCTTTTCGGGTAATGCTGTTCCATCCGATTTGGTTATTTTCACCTTCACATGAAGATAAGAATCAGCCAAGTCCACATATTCTTCTCCACTACCAGATATGTGAAATTCAACCGGGGATCAACCACGTATGTTCGATAAAGGGAAATATTCTACGAACTTTCCAAATTTAATGGCAGCCTGAGTTGCTGGAATAGTAAATAAATCCAATTCTGACTTAACACAAATGGGAGAGTCTTGATGAATGAGACAACAACAACAACAAGTTGGGGCGCAGCCCCCTCCGCTCCGACATTGAGCCACTACGGATTTACGGAGGCGGCCCCAGGAATTGTAAAGTTTGGCGGTCCCGACAAGTGAAGCAGAGACCGCATCAACGGCTGAGACCCGTAGGTTCAACCAAACCAGCAGGCACCACGCAAAGTTGGCGCCTTCATTAACAGCCCAGGACACATAGTCCCATTTAAGTCGTGCGATGCCTCGCGCGATACATTGGATCAACCCTATTGGTACACCAAGGTGTACAGGGAGGCCATTCGCAAATATGCGCCTATCAGATTAATGTTGCCTATCATGCAATATGCAGCTGGCTCTATAAATTTGGAATTGAGACCTGCTGGATGTATCAACTCGTAAAATGTTCAAGGATAAGTTCCCAGCATCTCTTAAGGGCGCTGCCTTTACTGGAAGGACTTTTAACCCCGACCTGCATTCGCATTACGTGGAAGGGAACCAGTAAACTCTTCCATGGTCGGGTGAGCAGGGACACAAGGTATGCTCTCGGTGGAACCCTCACCGACGCGCCAATCGAAGTTTGGAAGGCGCTGTCAATATCTCCCCCGTTACAGCTGTGCTGGTACAAGAACCTTACTTAGGCATTGGTGCGAGGCTTTGGGAAACCTCAGTCACCAAGAGGGGAGCACCAATCCCTCATTACCCGTTCAGATCCGTTCCCGGCGGGTGGAGATGCCTGTCTCCGAAAGGATTAATCATGCCGCACTTGGGAATCGGACAGCGCCCCCACATCACCGGCGCAGCGATGGTCCCAGCAAGACCACCGCCTTGCCCATCCACCTCCACTGAGGGGCCGTAACCGCCGAAGCAATAGCGCTCACCCCGGCTGATGAGGCCTGAGATCTCAGGGCATACCACTCCGACATTACCGGGACATGAGAGGGGTCACTACTTGCCATCCCCAGGCCGGTCGAATGTATATCGCATGCCAACAGAATTTAGCCTGGTTGCCCAGTTACCAGCGGCCACCACGAGGAGGCTGCTGCAGCTCACTTGACCCGGGGGGCAGCCCATCAACACTGCCATGATCCCCGGGCCCGCCGACCCGGCTCTTCGGCTCTCGGGAAAGCCCAGGCTCCCAAAAGCGTAACTCCACCAAAATCGGCTTTGGCCGCCTTGATGAATGAGAGCAGCCATTTCTAAGAGAAAATATCGTGTGCTTTCACCTTCTTTGGTTTGCGAGTACTAATTCTGTTCTTTAGATGTTTCCGCTTTTTATTCCTTTTTCCAGAGCCAATTATAGTCTTCACTTTGGACGCAACTTTATCTGTTAATATTTTTTCCAGCTTCCTTGAAACGTCTCTGAGCTGCTCTCTTAAGGTCTTCGCCTTGAGATACGTCACTCACTAAATCTACTCCACTTTTCAAGACTTGCTTTCCTATTGCTTTCGCTCCCGATTTAAAAAGAGGCATTGCAGCTCGAAAAAATGAACGGAACAGTCCGCCCACTCCACCATATCCTGACTGGTATGCAGATCTAAGGTAAAAATTAAGTCCATTTCCAGTTTGTTGTACATAATAATCCTCAAAGGATTTTTGGCAACATGTATATGGAACGTACATTATGGGAGATATTTTTGTCTAAAATGAAGTTTCACGTACGAGCGCTCACGTTCAAATGGTGTTAAATCTCCTCGGTGCGTCCTTATAACTATTTCTATAGTGTCAATTATTTTTCTGCTCACGGGCATATAATGGGGTCTATCGTATTGTACGCATATCACGTCACCGTCACTCCCGGTAACATTCACAATGCTAAGCAGAGGAGCAAATACATCTCCAACGATCTGAGACTCAACTATGTCAGTATAGAGAAGCAGACCTCGGTAATGTGCACAGGGGTCTGCCACCAGCGTACTTTCAGCAACAGTTTCAACGTTAGGATGAACTGAGACTATTTCGACAGGGTTAAAGCCTAACATTTGGGATAAACCGTCATGTAAAATAACTCGAGCTTTCCCCTTAACCTTAATTTGCACTCGCTTAGTGACGGCATTAAATCGGAAGACGATCTTATCTTGGAATTCTTCGAGGGAAATACCTTTCAAAATATCCGGAACTGTTTCGTAAAATCCAGGTGGAACTCTGCGATCAATGACTTTACCATCCCCCAAATCAAAGCCAAATTATTTTTATCATTCACATTATACCAAGTGTGTGGGTAGATGAACTGTGCTAAAGCAATTTCCCATTCACCTTGAAGTTCAAGAGGGGAAGGCAATCGCGTGATATAATGAGAGATTTTATTTTCAGGGAAATAGGCCATAGAATTATCACTTGGAAGTGTCAAGTACAAACTCATGTTGGCAAATGTAATCTATCCGCTAAGGTATTGGGTTTTTATAGAGTTGTCATAGTCGAGGCTTGAATCCATTGGTTAAATTTATTGGGATAACCTTTAAACTTCACAAAGTATTCTAAACGCTTCTTTCTAGTTCTTTTCTGTATAATTTTCTCGACAGGGTAAGCTTCTTTCAGTTTTACTTTTTGCAATTCTTGCAGATAAAATGTACCTAAGATAGGTTCACCCAACAAATCTTTGATTCGATACACTGAAGGACTTCTTTTAACGCATTCACTCACAACAAATAGTTCTTCTGTAAAGTTCGTCTCGTATCCCTTCTCGAACGTAAGTTTCTTTTTTGAAATGCGAACAACGTCACCAACATTTAAATCACATTTGCAAGGAGGTGAGACTTTTCCATATAGAGTAAACCAAACAACTCTCTCATTTTCATAGTTCACAACTATGGGAGCTCTTTTTATGGAAGAATGATAAGTGTGATTATAACTTTGAACTAATTTTTGCAATACATTCAAATATCTGTATGTGTTTTGACTGGTAAAGTACTTCCACATATTTGTTTTTAAAGTGCGGTTGAAGCGCTCTACAATCGAGGCTTTTTTGGCATTGTAAATCGTAAAATATTTCACATGGTTTTCCTTCAAAAACTTCTGGAAAATGACATTTTCAAACTCTGTCCCTTGGTCCGTCTGCAGAAACTTAGGCTTTCTTTGGGCAAATATTTTCTTATAAGCTTCTACGATGTCCTTACCACGTTTCTGTTTCAAAGGGAGCACCCACGCAAATTTCGATAATATATCGAGGCAATATAAGAGGTAGTGATATCCATTATTATGCTTGCTTAAATTTGAAAGGTCTACTAAGTCAGCCTGCCATTGCTGATCAATTGAATATACTATCACTTTAATGGTTGGAAATTTCTTGCGAATCGGTTTGTGTAGAGTGTACGCATCAATACACTCTAGCCAATTTTGTATCTCTTTTCTGCTTACCTTTCTTTCTAATGCACGGTATAAAGCATCTACACCACCATAACTTGCTGCGTGTGATGGATATTGATATGTTTGATTCATTGCAACAGGAAAAATTGCTATTTGTAATCTGTAGTCTAAAGCGCATAATTTTTTCATAAAATATGCAGATGAATCTACTGTTTCGTTTAAAAGTAGAATAAAATCGACAGAAAAATTTGTTTTTCCCCTAAATATATATATGAAGAAAAAGAGACAACATAGAATGATATATAAAACCACTGTCCAAACTAGTTCTTCTCTAGGTGGAGACATAATCGCAAATGATGATTCATTTAAAACAGCTCCCTTTTATAAGTGCACATGAAGGTACTCTATCTTAATTGTAGCGTCAATCACTAGGTATTCCCGGCTGAAAGGTTAGAATCACATGCAAATCAGTAGATTGCCTAATAGAATTTGCGTCTACACGTATATATAATAAAAAAATTTCGATTAAAATAGTAAACACTAACTGCAAGATTAAAATATAAATTCTATGAAAAATAAGCTCATAGTAACTAAGTTCATTTTCAAAAGTGATACAGGGTGTTATCAAAATAATGGAAACATACTGGATTTATAAGGAATCCTTTACTAATATGGCGTAGGACCGCCTTTGGCATGTAATACAGCTTGGATTCGCCTGGGAATCGAATCATACAAGTGCTGAATAGAGTTTAGAGGAATATTTACCATTCTTCATGGAGATATTATAAAAGTTCCGGGAGAGATACCGGTGGAGGATATCGATTCCGGATTGAACGCTCTAAAATAGACCATAACGGTTCGATTATATTGAGGTCGGGAGACTGTGCTTGGCCAAGGTAGATGTTTCAGTTCATCCTCGTGTTCATCAAACCATGATTGGGCCAGTCCCGCTGCATGAATAGGAGCATTATCATCCTGGAAAATTCCATCTCCTGCAGGAAACAAAATTTGCATCATAGGATGGACCTGGTCAGCTAAAACTTCTCCCCAGTGATCCTTCTTTCAGGGTTACGATTGGGCCAGCAGAAAACCACGACATGGCTGCCCATACCATGACAGATCCACCTCCATGCTTGACAGTTGGAAGGAGATAATCACGATCATACGCTTGTGCATGTGTCCTCCAAACGTGCACCCGTCCTGTTGTGGGGAAAAGTGTGAAAGATGATTCGTCTGACCATATAATTGTCTTCCATTTATCAATCGACAAGGTTTTGTGGTTGTGGCAGCACTGTAGACGACGTTTGGCATTAACATCTGTGACAAGTGACTTGGGAATTGCTACTCTGCCGTAAATGTTCTGTTTATGAAGGTACCTCCTAACTGTAATTATTGACACTGGAGAATCCAGATGCTGATTGAGCTCTGCGGTCACTTTGGTTGCAATTGTTTTCTTTTTAGACATTACAATCCGCTTCAATACCCGTTGGTCTCTTTCACTCAGCTTCTCCTTCCGTCCACTATTTTGCTTTGCCGAGCTTGTCTTGCCGCGTTGTGTGTACGCTGTCATGACTTTAGACACCGTACCTCTAGAAACGCCTAAAAGCTGGGATGCTTCGGTCACAGTTGCTCGAACTAGTCGGGCTCCTACAATTTGGCCTCTTTGAAAGTTTGTGAGGTCTGACGTTTTACGCTTTTGACAAAAATCCACGACATATACAACTTCACTAAAGCTACCTCATACTACCATGATATATAATACTTTTTATATTAAAAAAACTAGTAGCTAGGATTATATTTTAATGCTTACGAAGCGCATTCTTAAATGTCACTTTTATTCACAGGTGTTTCCATTATTTTGATAACCACCTGTATAGAGTTCAATGAAACACGACGATGTGAAAAATGAATGAAAATTGAAACTTATCTCACGCATTTCACCCGTTGAAGACAAATAAAAATAACTAAAGTTTAGCTTTTAAATTGAATATTTAATTTTAGCTTTATTTTAAAGACGTTTACCGCACATGAAAACTAGAACGGGCAGTTGTCGGTATTCGTTATTCTCAGAAATAAAATTACCCACTATACCCTTTAGTTATAAACTCAAATTTTTAGAAGTTTTGTGTGAAAGCAGGGTAAATTTCTTCAATAAATCGAATACGATTAAATCTTCTCATCCTATTTTTAATGGCCATAAATATAAATCAGTGGATTAAGACAAAATATTCCAATCAAATTATATCTTTTCTATAAAAACGAGATTAATACTCCCTTTTGTGTTCGTAATGGATATATTCGTCAAATGAGTTTCGCGAAAATATTAAAGTTACAGTTGAAAAATTATTTAATTAAAGAAAATCACATTTCAGGTATCGATCTGGTGTAAAATTTTCCGCAGATTTCAAATCCGTTGAAATTTTCACTATATCTTTAACAATCGCGAAGATAGAAACTTGGACTAGGGGAATAAAAAAGCCCTAACGCGTTTCCAAACGCGTGTCATGTGAACGGTGCAGTAGAAACGTATGCTTCTCTAAACGCCTTCTAATCGCGAGAACGACCGGAGATTGTAGAAGCGCCGAAGCTATCTAGCGCTTGGATTCTCGCGATTTCAGCATGTGAACACTCCAGTAGAACTCTATGTACTTTGACTACCCGCGTTTTGTTTTGACGTAAAACGCGCGTTGGAAAACGCCTCATGTGAACGGGGCCTAAATGTTTCTTTTTTGAAGTGAATACGCCTTTAAAATCGGTATGGAGGTCATCGGCAGAAACTTGCGCGTCACGAAAAGTGTTGATATCTCAAAGTCCCATAACTCCAGGGGAATCAGCCTATGAGGATAAATGACCTACCATCGTGTGGAGGAAGATGGGTTGCGTCGACAAACTTGACCACTAATCCACTCCCCCCTGACCAATGTACCGCGTGGTGGGGGAAATAAGTCACATTTCGGGCATACGCTGCCTTTTGAACCTCTGTAACTTCAATTTTAATTGACGGGTCGTGGCAAGTGCGTGCTTAAATTGAAGAGAACCACGAGTTCTACAATTCCATTGGACTAGTTGATAGTTAAACCATTTGTGAAAATTGAGTGTAGTGGAAAGGACGATTTGTCGAAGATTTCACTATGAAGCCAAAATATCACACTAAAGTTTGTTACTTTGGGCCAGTATTGCAGTGTCGTCTGCAAACATGCAGAGTAGTGTGGTGTTATTTTGTGGTATGTCGTTCACACATACAGATTGAATAATTTGGGTCCAAGAATGCAACCCTGTGATATGCCAGCCTGAATGGTACGTCGTGATGAGAGTGTCTTGTTTACACGAACGACAAACTGCCTACTTGTTAAGTAGGAATGGATAAGGTGTATAAGTGGGGCAGGGAAGCCTAATGTTTGTGGATAATACCACTTACCCAAACACGGTCGAATGACTTTGCTACATCTAGGAGGATAGCTCCGGTGCTTTTACTGGATCTAAATCCCTCGATGACATATTCTGTCACTCGAAGGAGTTAGTGGGTTGTCGACAGCTGTTTTCTAAAACCGAATTGGTGTGGGATAAGGATCTGCAAAGCTTAATTACCCCACGACAATTTCAAGATATATATTTTTCGATTTCATGGTTTGAAAATCTGCGACTTCGGTCACTAATCCCCTTACAGGCTGTTTAATTCAAATATTTATCAATTAAAGTTTTCAGTATCAGTTGTTTTAGGCTCAGGGTTTCAGTGTGTGAAACATACATTCATGTTATTTTCCCCGTGTATTCGGGTCGTATATCAAAGGTTGACTAAAGATGATCCTTTAGAGTGCATTCAATGTAAAATACACATCGCGCAGGTTTCCAAAAGACAAATGTGCTTTTCCAAGTATTTCCGTTCTGCTTTTGGTAAGTTTAATTTTTAAATGTCCAAGCGATTCAGAATAGCAAATTGCTATAGGGCTGAATAAAGGAATGTAAGCCAAAGACTGAGTATCGTTGGTTAGAAGAAAAGCGGCTTTAAAAATTAAGTTAAATCTTAATTTCAGAATGTTATGAAGCTAATTAAACGTGCTATTAAAAATTGGAAAACAAAGGAAGAATTTTGATTTACAAAGCCGGTGGGCATTTTGAGAAATTTGCCTGTCATTTAACTTTTAATTTTGATCTTAAAAATACTTATATTTTAGGCTGGAATAATTTCAATATAATGGACACTATTTAAACATTTAAAGGATTGTTATCATTACACTGATACTTAATTATTTGTTCTACAGATTTTTTGGTAATAATACTCATTTCTTCTCTTTTTTATATGCTCCTGCCACCTTTAACTTTGACTATGATAAATGCAAATCATTTATTGTGTTTGCTTTAAAAAAATAAGCAAACATATGTGTTATAGTGGAATTTGTAAAAAGTAATGGAAACTTTTATCATGTTTTTAAAAATATTTTATACTAATGCAAAATCTTTTTTCAATGATTTTTCACAAACAATTTCATGGTTAAAAAAATTACGGAGGATTTCTTATTGACACTTCAATCAACCGAAATTCTGTAATACACTTACAATGATCAGAGTAGTGATAGGTACAAAGGACAGGATATTTGATACATTGCTCCCCTTGGTCCAAAAGGCTGTGGGTTCGAATCCTTCATGAATGTTAGTATAATGGTTCGGAATTCATTTTAATCCATATATCCTGGTCCAATAAGTCCTCGTGTTGCAAAAAATGACTGTGGAGCGATAAACCAAACCTTTAATAAAAATATTTAAAGAAAGTTAACTTGAAATTTCCAAATTGCCATGAATGTTTCAGTTTTGATTTTTTTAAATTCAAAACTACTGATAATTAAACTATCCAAAATTTCAACCTTTGCAGTTCGGGCAATGATTTTATGAGTATAGTAAAAAATTAGATATTTAATAAATTAGTTTTTTGAACTCAGCCCCTTTAAATCAACACCAATTCATATTTGAGACAAAATGTACTACGGAGTTTCAAACAGCTGTTGCTCAAAATTTTCACTTTTGCGACGTTCTTTCGAAGGCATTGTTTTATTGTTATTGTTACTTTTAAATTTAAAAATCTTAGAAATCTAAAAGAATATTAATCTATTTTATTTTTTTAGAATAATGCACTTAAGACACATTTTTCTGTTTCTTTAAATATGAATGTCATAGTTCTTTGGGAAAACTAGAATCTACCACAGGTAATATGAAATTTTAATGGCTTATAGTCATCATAAGATGAGAAAATTCTTGCAAAAAAATTCTAAATTTTATTTTTAAATTCGCATAACAAATCAAAGAACAAAAAGAACGCGAAAAGTGACAACTGATCAACTTTGGGAAGATCATCTCACTTAGCAAAACCCACATAAAACGCTTGAATGGGAAACTTAAACGGAGCTTGCTCGAACGGAGTTTTTGATATATTGGCTACTGAACATGGCGCTTTTCCGAAATCAGAATAATTCACACGCGCGATAAACTGCGCCAAGCTAGTAAACATGATTTTCCTAACGATTTGGGAACTACAGTAAACCTGCGGACATTTCGGTAAATAGAATTCGGCACATGTTCACGTGATAGTTCCTCCCATGTAACCCGTTCAAAAAAATACCCAAACGTAAACAAACCGAGTGTTGCCATTGCCAATCAAATAAACTGACCTGTTGCCCTTCAACAGTAGAGAAACTAGAAGAAACTGAAACCGAAATTAACAACTCAACTCCACCAGCAGCAGGAAGCTTACAACTCATCTCCACTCATCTATGACGTCACCGCCCAGCCTCCCTATGACGTGACATTCTGTGACGTCACTTCCGCCGCACCACCTGTAAACTACTACGGTCTCCAGCCAGATTAGCTCTCTAGCAAGAGATAAAAGCACGTTTGTACTAATTTGCAGGCATATATTTATCTATATCTGCACGTTTTAGCAACAGCGTATGTTAGTAAGTGTTATGTGAACATGAAAAAGAACCTGTTGTTGAAAGTGTTTGTACGTATAAATAATTGTGGACTGGAATTAAATAATTTATATATCGTATGCGTGTGTTTTAAGAATGGTGGTGGTTGAATTTACGACACATGGAGCAACACGATGGGCTTGGCGACGGTCCGGGATCAATCCCTAAGAAAAAGAAAAGATCCGAGCATACACGTGAAATATAGTAAGTAGACTGAGCATCGTATTGAGAAGAGATTCAAAAAAGGGGAGCAACATGTCGCTAGTAGTCACGTGACTGCGACGCGAAAATTCAGCTTGGTTCATCGATTTCATTTTTTATCGCTTCTCTTGGCGACATAACATTTACTTATAAAAAGTTAGCGATGTGAACGTATATAATACTGAATAGTTCTTGAATTTGAGTTACGTTTTAACATTGTTAGGCGATGCGATTGTGCATACTACTGAATATTTATTGAATTTGTGTAACGTTTTTAATGTTTTTAGTAATTTGAGCTGTTATATAATTAGCTTAAGTTCGCATTGGGATCAAGTAAAACTAGCACGTATACAACAAAAATCCGTACGTGTAAGATAAATACGTTGTAGTGAATAGATTGATTGCAGGCCCGGAGTTCAGATACGGCCCTCTGGACAGGTTTAACTGGCTCTCAAGCCGAATAAGCCTTTCGTATATGTTTATATATGTTTACCCGGCTCGGAGACCAGATATAGCCCTCCAGATTTTTATCAGGACTGTAGTTCAGATACGGTCTCCGGAAAGGTTTACCCGGCCCAGTCCACCAAATACTGGACATGTTTAACCTGCCCGCTGTCGTAGTTACGGCCCTCAGGATAGTTTTACCTAGCCCGCAATCCAGATACAATCCTCCAAATATTTTTTTATCAGGCCCGGTCCTCCAAATCAGCTTAATCAGCCTGCAGTTCAGATACGGTCCTCCACACAGGTTTACCAGACCCGCAGTCGAGATCGGTCCCGTAGTGCTGGTTTGATTTATCACTGGACTATTTGTTAACTTTTTTGCAATTGTATATTTCGAGAAAATGTCAAAAGGGTTAGGGGATGATCGTCGTATATCGTCACTGTTTAAAATTTTGTGTAAGATAGTTGTCGAATGCCTTTAATTCAATATATTATATATTTTTCTTTAACTATATTAGGTGTGAAATTATCTTAAAGATTTAACAGCAGAAAATAATTCTCTAACATCTTTTTTAAACTTAATGAGGTTAACACGAGTTGGAATAAATTGAAAAATAAATGCACAAGTTAGGAAATGACTGCCTCAATAAATATTGTACTGATGCATAAAATAAAAAGTAGTGAAAACGGATAAAGTTGTGTGCTCAAATCAAGTCCGGGTCACCACTGAAAGCTTTTATTTATATTATGGATACATAATTGCTTATGTTTTTGTAAACGCAAATTTATTTTAGGACAATTACGCATAGAAGTATTACTACTGTGAAAACTCATACATATAATGTTTACAAGATGGAAGGTAACTTTTTTAAACCATGTACTTAAAGTTGTTAGCTATTTTACCCAATTTTAGATTTTTGGTTCAAAAACTAAATAAGTTACACCTGTGTGTTTATATATGGATTTTAAATTTATCAAAGTAAATAACTCTCGAAAAAGTTTAAATTTTAAGGGTGTGCAAAAGTTCTGTGCTGATTTTTAATATTAAATTTGTATTAATTATTGTATGTGAAATAAATATTTTATAAATATGAAAGATAAATAAGAAACAGTAAACTTAAAATTTATTATCACATCATCACATTTTAAATCCACTGAATAAAACTCATAGAAACATGTAGCCATTTACCAGCCATCTTTCTTCATCTTTAGGAAAACTAATAAATGGAACAAAATAATAATTTTAAATACATAAGAACTGAATAAATGAATTTTTAGCACGTACACATCTCTACAAGTTCTTATTACGAGTAAATATAAATTTTCTTATTTATAGCTCTAAAAATCATAAATACAAAATTATTTTTATTGTTTTAAGGAATGGAATCTTAAAAGTTTAAGTTATCACAGATTTAACGCTTTTAAAAAATAGTTTTTTCAACTTAAAAAATTGTGGAAGATAAATGTTTCGCTCAATTGATTAGCATGTTTGGTGTACATAAATTTTCACAAATATACCTAATTCCTTAAAATATTCTATTAAGAGAGAAAAAAATCAAAAAGTGTCTCATTTTCAGGTAGAAAACAATAGTGAAGGATTTCATTTCGCAGTGGAATGTGTTTTTATCACCACCACGCTTTTTTATCGAGTTAAAGAACGATAATAGTTAATGAAATGCTTACAAATATTGTTAGAAATAATCTAATTTTAGTATGATTTATCTCAAGATTAAAAAATATAAGGAAGAAAGATGAGAAACTGACTTAAAAGTGGAAAATAATTAAATTTTAATGTTAGGTTGATTTTAACACGAAGCAAACAATCAGGATGTCAAGCAGATGTTTTTAGAAAAGGAACTTTCCAACTACGCGGATTGTTTGGAATTAATACAAAAGAAGTTTCATTTCGTTTACTAATTGTTTGCTTTTCCAATTTGCTAATTTGTTATATTTTTCGTCATTTCTGTAGAAAGTTATAGGTTCGAGGGAAATTATTTGAAAGAAAAGCTCTGTCAAATGCACAATCTTATGATGAAAGATTTTACAAATATTTTAAAACATGAACAAAAAGGTTCCAAAGCGCATAAATGTAGTTCACATTTATAATACGGTTTATGAAATGATTTAATCCTATTTTTTAACAAATCGATTTTATTTAATTTATAATTCTTAAAAGTTTCAAAATTTATCTTATATTTTAATTACTATTCTTATGCAATTCCACAGATGGGTGCATACAAAACAATTTTGTTCAGCAAGAAATAATTTAAATTATGTACTTAGTTCATGTTTTTTTCAATCCATATTTTTATTCTGTAAGACACGAAAGAATATAGTGATCCTAGTTGGCGCCAAAATAATCATCGCCAAGACAGAACGATTTCATAAGTTTTTAAAGTTTGGTTTATTATTTTTAATATTTTAAGCCCTTATAGATGTACAATTTACAATAATAAACACATTCTAACATCAGTTATTTTATTTTAAACATTATTTTAGATATATACTGATAGCAAATCTATGAAATCTTTTTTATAGAACGGGAAATGTCCGCAGGTTGTATTAAGAATTCCTAAGTTAGAACACCTATATCATACTAGCAAATACTGAAAAACGCAAAAAACAAATATAAAATGCAAATAAATCGCTCACCTGTGAAATGTAATGTTTCCACCTTTAATAAATTTGCAATTAAATCCATATACACAGCACGATAGAACCATATTAGCTTTCACTTTCAATGCATTTGTTATGGAAGAAGGAATGCGCAAACTATATGCGCGTTGAAGAAAAGAGTCTAGGGATCACGTGACTACTGTTTTTGGTCACATGATCATACGGACATAAAAAGGTTGCCAAGCTCACTCTACTTTTATATCTCCTCTATGGATCCGAGTACATCTCGCCATTTTGAACCACGGTCAGATGACGAGGTCAACACTTGAGCAGGCACCCCACTCCTCAAACACACGGCCACTCCTTCCACATCACGACAGTTGGTTGGACCGAGTTTCGAACTCGCAACCTTCCGGTTGCTAATCCGTTCCTCTTCCAACTGGGCTACCATGGCCCCTCGTAAGAGATACTAAAGCTGAATTCATATAAAGAGGGGGCCGCGGTGGCACGGTTGGAAGAGTAACGGACTAGCAACCGAAGGGTTGCGAGTTCGAATCCAGCCAAACACCGTCGTGTACAAAGGGGGCTGGTGCACGTTAAATCTGTCGTGGCCTCAAATGTCCTCACGTTGGCGTGGTGTGGAAGTTTGGAGAGTGGGGTGCCAGCTCAGGTGTTGCCTCGTCATCTGACCGTGGTTCAAAATTACGTGGTGTTGTCCTCGGATCTTTCCCCTTGGGATTGATCCCGGACCGTCACCAATAGCCCATTGTGTTGCTCCAGTGTGACGTTAATTGAAATTCCTCCCCCCCTCCCCCCCTAAACTATCGATTCGGTTTTGGCATCTTAACGGTAGCGCTTGTTAATGCCGTCAGCGAAGAAACCTGGAGAGCGAGGGGTGATAAAATAGCGAAAGGCTTTTTCTACAGCTTGTTGGGAATTAAATATTTTTCCTTGTAAGAAGTGGTCTAATGCCTGGAGGAAATGGTAGTCAGTTGGTGCAAGGTCTGGGGAATACAGTGGGTGACAAAGTTTCGAAGTCCACCTCCTGTAGTTTGAGCAACGTTATTTGTGAGACATGTGGTCGAGCATTGTCCTGCAAGAGGATTGGCCTGTCTATTCACCAATCTCGGCTGCTTAATCCCAAGCTCCCTTATCATTTCGTCTAATTGGTTACAGTAGACATCCGCCGTAATCGATTGACCAGGTCTCATGAAGCTGTAGTAGAAAACACCAGCGCTGGACCACCAAACAGACACCATTAGCTTTTTTTGGTGAATATTCGGTTTCGGTGTGTGTTTTGGCACTTGATCTTTATCCAACCATTGTGTCGAATGCTTGCGATCGTCGAAAAGAATCCATTTTTCATCACACGTAAGAATACGGTGTAAAAATGGTTCCCCTTTATGTCGCGACAGCAAAGAAAGGCAAAACAATTTCTCTTCTGACGCTCGTTTAATTCTTACGGAACCCATCTATTCAACTTCTTTGCCTTACTGATTTGTTTCAAATGGTTTAATATTGTTGGAATAGTAACGTCAAACCTTGTTGCTAATTCACACGTAGTTTGAGATGTATCCACTTCCACTGCAGCTTTCAGCTCATCATTATCCACCTTGCTCTCAGGTCGCCCACGTGGTTCATTTTGAAGATCAAAATCGCCAGATCGGAACTTCTCAAACCATCGATGTACTGTGCTTTCATTAGCCACATCCTAGCCAAACACTTCGTCGACATTTCAAGTTGTCTGGCTGCATTAGTTCCACGACGGAACTCATTCGAAAATAACGTGAATTTTTGACTCATCCATGGTTTACAAGATTTAGTCTGCAAAAGGCAATTCGACAGATAATCACAAACCAAAACGTGCGTCTGAAAAACTGATGACACCTTCACGATAAAAAAAATTCCCAAAGAACTGTCAAAGTGAGATATCGGGTATCAAACTTGGTACTTGAGGTAATCGGACTTTTCATATACTTAATGACCTAATATATTTATTAAAAAATTTATTTTAAGATTCTGATTTATAAAGATTTAAAAAGTTTTGAAAAGTAAAATATAGTGAAAATTTTTAAGTTTCAATGGCGCAAGAGCTAAGCAAATCCCAAATAAAAATATTCAAAACCAAGTGACTCGAACGCAAGTAAATACCACAGCAAAGAGGAGCAGAAAAAATCAGGCTAGAGGCTTTCGGTTGCTCTAATTGATGTATTTAAACACATTTTAACTTAATTTTCCTTCATAATCCACAATCTACACTTCAACTGTACCAGTAAATATGTCCAACTGTAAAAAAGATCCTTTTCGAATTTTTTTATTTCCAGCTTCTTATAATGTAACTTCAACATTTTCTCAATACAAACGCCAAAGTTCTATTTGAATACGCATTCTTGAAACTTGTGATCAAAAGGTACAAAATATCATGTATTATTCAATATTGTCTGTTTCAAACAGAAATTTAAACATCCAGTCCTTCCTCGAGTTTTTTTCGGTATTTACGAATTAACCGCATGCCAGCCATTAATCGCCAAATCTGTACGTATTGACCGCATGCCAGCGATTAATCGCCAAATCTGTTGGAAGGGTGTAAGACGGAAGAACTCAACAAACTGGTTATATTCATTGCCAAATGAACCAAACCACAAATACAATTTCATTGATTCTGATTGTTTCGCAAAACTTTTTTTTAGAATCACAGTTCAGTGTTCAGTGTGTAATTGCATTAGATATTCGTGTTTTATTTTCTCTGTTTTTACGTCGAAGTAAATTTTTACGTAACGCTTGATCGTTACGAAATAATGCTGGAAGAATATTCCCATCCCAATGCATATTTGGGGGCATTTGTCGCGAAACAAACGAAATTAAAAAAAACACATAAAAGATGGATCGACCATTTTTTTCCGACTGTTGGAAGGGGTATAAGATGGAAGAACTGGAACGATCTGGTTATATTCACTGCTAAGTGAATCACAAATACAATTTCACTGATTCTGAAACTAGCACGCGCACACAATATATAACGCCTCTTGGGAAGTGAAAAATGGCAAAATAAAAAACATCGAGGAACATCTCGCCACCACCTCGAGTCCCTACCTTGCAGTTTATAATGATAATGATATGTTTGATGCCATCCTAATTGCTAAACATTTTCCGCCCGAAACAAAGCTTGGCTGATATTCGCCAATGGCAAACAAAGCTTGGCTGATATTCGCCAATGGCAAACAAAACTTGGCTGATATTCGCCAATGGCATGCGGTTAATACGTAAGTACCTTTTTTTCAAACTCGATTTTTGTGTGTTAGAAAATCTCTTCTCATCCCCATTACTTCAAAATAGGCGTCGTAACTCACTCCTTGGTTACGGTGGTGGCCACACAAATGCCACTTTCTCAACTTCACTTTCGCACACTTTAATTCTCAACAAATAAATCGGACCCCGGTTGGAAGAGTAACGGATTAGCAACCGGAGGGTTAGTTCGAATCCAGTCAAACACCGTCTTGTACAAAGGGGGCTGGTGCACGTTAAATCTCTCGTGGCCTCAAATGTCCTCACGTTGGCGTGGTGTGGAAGTTTGGAGAGTGGGGTGCCAGTTCAGGTGTTGCCTCGTCATCTGACCGTGGTTCAAAATTACGTGGTGTTGTCCTCGGATCTTTCCCTTTGGGATTGATCCCGGACCGTCACCAATAGCCCGTTGTGTTGCTCCAGTGTGACGTTAATCAAAAGGGGAAATTCCAACAGTCCCAAGCCGCTCTACGAAGGAAACTTCTGGTGGGACTCATTTGTCCCAGTCGTAGTGTAAAGGTTAATTACTAAAAAATTGCTCAACAAATAGATCACTATAGTGCGATTCTGGTAAGAAGGCAGGTAGGTTAACTAACGTCGCACTGAGGGGGCAACACAACGGGCTATTGGCGACGGTCAGGGATCAATCCCGAAGGGAAAGGATAACACAACGTAATTCTGAACCACGGTAGAATGACGGGGCAACATCCGGATTGGCATCCAACTCTCCAAACTTCCACACCACGCCAACGTGAGGACATTTGAAGCCACGACAGATTTAATGTGCACCAGCCCCCGTGTACACGAAGGTCTTAGACCGAGTTTCGAACTCACAACCTTCTGGCTGCTAATCCGTTGCTCTTCAACCGCGCTACCGTGGCCCTGGTAAAAAGGCAGATGAGTCTACTTCTAGAACGGTACCAAGCTAGGCAGCATGGCGGTCGCCATTTGGGATCATTTTTCGCCAACTGCTTCACCTACGGATAAACCTTAAGCCGAAATCTGCGATAAAGACGCCAATTGTGGAAACCCATTGCTTGCGTGAACACCTGATGTAACACGAATAGACGCTTTCGAAAGCACGCGACTCGATCGCCAACGTAGCAGAGCCTTAACAGAAGTGGGTCAATAAGATCGGGGCGTCGATCGCGGTAAGCGCCCCTTTGGTTTCAGAGTAGGGTGGGGCGAGCAAGCCAATTTAAAAGTAATCGAGTATGAGACCTTTCAGTAGTCTTCCACTACAACGCATCCGCCTTTCAGAAGCACTCGCTTCTCCACGAGTTTTCTTTCGGATCTTTGCGCTGACACTTGGATGGCATTGGATAGAGCATCCCACAGCTGCTCGCTCACATCTCGCTGGTGATGGAACTGCAGCCAAACGTCCCCTGGAAATCAAAAGAGTCCATTGTTATGTTATTTTAAGAGCTTGTGGTCTTTGGGATGATAATACTTAGAGACAGTGGTTGCTTTTGCAGTTTTATGGCTATATTTGGTCAAGCTGCGCCAAACGCAAATAACTTTAAGTCAAAAATATCATGAAAGGGAAAAAGAGGGATTGGGGAACAGAGGAGTGGGATGAAAGCAGAAAAGATAGCTTGGGTACTCCGGGAGTGCGACGCCCGTGTTTACTAAAGACAGAAATCCCCATGGGTTAAGAAAAGATCGCTAGAGTACCTCGGGTCCGTGGAGACCGTTCGCACTGAGGGCCTGTGCCCCTGAGGGCTAAGGTTGGTTGGTAGTTTTCGGGGTTGTATGGCGCAAGGGCTATATTTGACCAAGCTTCGCCAAACACAAGACAGGCAACACAGCGACGGAGGAAGGAAAAGTCAAAAAGTAGAAGGGTAGGCGAGGGTAAAAATTAAAAGATCACTCAGGTACCTTGGGGTTGTGATGCCCGTACACACCTAAAGATGTACCCCTGAGGGTTAAGGAGAAAGTTTGTAGCTATCCTACTGTAATGAGATTTTCGCACTGTTTGGTTTCTACTAAAACACCTATATATAAAGTTTGCTCCAAAATTACTAAAATAACCCCTTGTGTGGCTCCAGTGCGACGATAACTACCTATCTACCCAAAAATACTAAATTATTCGGAAATTATTACATAAAACGTAGTCAGTAATTTTGATAAATGAGCAAAAATGGATAGGTCCCATGCTCATTAATTTTCCATGTATTGCCAAAATTTTAATTCACATAATAGTTTGTATACATATAAATCAAATTAACTTCATTTTGTGAGTATTTTGCTCAATTGTAAAACACATCTTTATCTTAGCATTAAAACACTTATAAAAAACATAGATTAAGCAACATTTTAAACCAAACTTTCAAAATTCGGAAGGATGATGACTTTCTCATTTGCACTTATACACTATCTACCAATAAGTATTTGGACACCCATGCAAATGACGATATCTGCGGTCCTGATATACGTCACACCCTCCGCCGTTAAATATCGTGTAGGAAACAACATTGGCATTAGTCGCATGCAAGATGCCACGAAGTGCAGAGTTATCTGATTTCGAGAAAGGTGTAATCGTCGGGTATCACATAAATGGCCGATCCTTAAGGGACATATCTAGCGAGCTGAATTACCCAAAATCGACAGTGGCCTATGTGATTCAGAAGTGGAAGGTTAGCGGTGATTGTCTGAATGTGCCCCGAGTCGGCAGACCCACGAGACTGGGAGATAGAGACCGACGGGTGCTGTCCAGAGAAATTCGGAAGAACCGCATCCCCAACCGATGGCCCACATACTCCAGGAGTTTCAACAGGCATCCGGGAGTGTTGTTTCGATGATTTCCATCCGTAAGGAAGCGCATCTGCTTGGTTTTCATGGTCGTGCTGCCGCCCATAAGCCTTTGATCACAAAGTCCAACCGCGCTGCTCGGTTAATGTGGTGCAAAGCACGTCGAAAGTGGACCGTAGATGAGTGGAAACGGGTTCTCTGGAGCGACGAATCAAGGTTCACCCTCTACCGTTCGGATGGCAGGGTCTGGGTCTGGCGTCTGCCTGGAGAACGCCTCCTGCTAGAATGCATTGTGCCCACAGTAAAGTTAGGCGGAGGTGGAATTATGGTCTGGTGTTTCTCCTGTCTAGGTATGGACTGGGACCATTGGTCCCAATTCATGGTAAGCTCAACGCCGACGCTTACTGCACTATTTTGGATGACAGTGTGCTTCCTACGTTGTGGCAGTTTTACGGGTTGGACCCATGTTAGGACGACAACGCCAGCTGCCATGTTGCGAGCTCCACCATGGATTGGTATAGTGACAATGGGGTTAACCGAATGGACTGGCTTGCCCAGAGCCCAGACCTGAACCCTATCGAGAACCTCTGGGACGAGTTGGATCGCCGAATTAAGGGGTGCAACAACCGTCCAAAATTGGTGAAGGAACTCACATGTGTTCTCCAAGCCGAGTGGAAGAAATACCACTAGCCGTCATACAAGGACTGGAAAGCATGCCCCGGAGGGTTGAGGCTGTAATTGCCTCTCGTGGAGGCTCTACCAACTATTGAATATGAATAAATTTTGTTTTTCTTTTCTATCACAGGTGTCCAAATACTTATTGGTAGATAGTGTATACACACAACAGATTACAAGGATTGTCCCAAAAATAATTTCAAGTATATCAATAAAAACCAAATGCGCAGGGATATTTTGAAATTAGAATGTCGAAAAATCTCAATCGCCGAAAACCCGTTATTATAGTAAACTTACACTTATCTTCTTCTTAGTTGGGGCGCAGCCCCCTCCGCACCGACTATTGCCATTACGGAGTAGCGGGAGAGGCTCAGAAAGTTACATTAGTTTGTCTCTCAGAGCAAGGACGAAACTCTCACGTCAATAGGTCTTAAAGACAGTCATCGGCACTCAACAACGTGGGCTGAAGAGTAATATTGCGTCATATTAGATCGGAGGATAGAATGGGCCTCTCTTTTCCACCCTACCAGGACAGTGGGAGGACAATATCGGCTTAGTGTTCGCGCAGCGTGTTCGATCATCAATTTGAAGGGAGGAATGCGCCTATTATTTAGACTAACATGCATAATAATGTGTGCTGGCTTAGAACAGATATTTAGGAGATATAGGCCTGTAAACTACCATCTCCTGGGGCTTGCCTTCGCTGGAAGGTCTTTTAGAACCAACTTGCATTTGCATGACGTGGAAGGGAAACCAGCGAAAACCTTCTATGGTTGGCTGAGCAGGGACATTGTGTATGCTCAAGGGCAACGCAACACTATCGAGGATTTGGACTTGACACCGGCACTATGACAATTCCAGCAAAATCGCCATTTGCGAAATCCCTTGAGGGATATTTCGATTGAGTAAGGCTAGGCCTTACATAGTTCAATCTACCTTTAACACCTGGTGTGGCGTCAGTTTGCAGGACTGAAGGAATTTCCACATAGGCATCTATGTCTTATTCCGGTGACCAAAACACAGAATTTGCTATCAATTAATTGTTAACTCTAAAATTAAAAAAATGATTTCGGTGATTTTGAAAGTTCCCTTAGTAAACCCTTTCAGGGGAGTTGAAACGTCCCACTAACCTGTTTGTAGCAGGACATGGAAAGACCGTGCAAATATATAGTCCATTCAAAGTACCCCTTGGTTGGGAACAGTTGCATTACCATCTCAACGGGCCCCCGTAGCCCAATTGGAAGAGAAACGGATTAGCAACCGGAGGGATGCGAGTTCCAAACTAGGTCCAGCCAAAGACCGCTGTGTACTCGGGGGCTAGAGCACGTTCAATATGTCGTGGCCTCAAATGTCCTCACTTTGGCGTGGTGTTGAAGTTTGGAAATCGGGGTGCCAGCTCAGGGTGTTCACCTCGCCATCTGACCGTGATTCAAAATTACGTGGCGCTGTCTCGGAACTTTCCCTTCGGGAATGATTCCGGACCGTCACCAATAGTCCGTCGTATTGCTCCAGTGCGACGTTAATTAAAATACCTACCTACCACGATCTAAACCAGATTACTGCGGGTTAGTTTTAGCTGCAGTAGGTAGTTAATTAACGCTGCACTGCAGTGGAGCAACACGTCTGGCGACGGTCTGGGATCAATCCAGAAGGGAAAGATCCAAGGACATAGCCTCGTCATTTTGAACCACGGTCAGATGACGAGATCAAAACCCGAGCTGGCACCCCACCCTCCAAACTTCGACAGCATGCCAAAGGGAGGACATTTGGGTTGTTTGTTTCGGGGTTTTCTGGCGTCATGACCTTGTGTGGCCAAGCTGCGACAAATAGCTGCGTCATGTCAAGTAAAGACTGTCGTGAAAGAAGAAAAACGAGGTTTGTGATGAAAGCAGAAAAAGATCGATTGGGTGTATTCCTGGAGCGCGACCCTTGTGTTTAGTAAAGACAGAAACCCCATGTGAAAAGAAAAGATCACACAGGTACCTCGGGTCTGTGAAGACACCTAAAGATGTGCAAGTCGTCACCTGACCAAGATGTTGTCAGTAGATGGAAAAGGCGGGTTCTGGAACAGCGGTGCCGCGGTACCGGAAGTGACGTCACGTGGAGTTGAGTTGTTTTCTCCTGCTGCCGGAAGTGACGTCATAGACCGGAAGTTGAGTTGAGTTGTTTTCTATTGCTGCCGGAAGTGACGTCGTAAACCGGAAGTTGAGTTTAGTTGTTTTCTATTGCTGCCGGAAGTGACGTCATAAACCGGAAGTTGAGTTTAGTTGTTTACTCCTGCTGCTAAAAAATGACGTCATAAACCGGAAGTTGAGTTTAGTTGTTTACTCCTGCTGCTAAAAATGACGTCATAGGCTATAGGTTGAGTTTAGTTGTTTTCTTTTTAGTTTTTTTGGGATCTGGCAACACGAATATATATCTTTCGCAGAATGGCAACGAATTTATCATGGGAAGTGCATGTTATGAGCAAATTGCGGTGCCGTGAGTGACGTCACAGTCTGGATTGAACAAATTGCGGTGCCTTGTGTGACGGCAGACTCGGTATACGAGAAAGGACTCGTTCTTACATGTTTGATCATGTTCTCAATGCTGCTATAACGTCATCATGGGAAGTGCATGTTATGAGCAAATTGCGGTGCCTTGGTATTTTTTTTTTTTTTGCGTGTCAGATCATGTCCCCTGATACAAGTTCCTGTGTAGAAGCCTGTTTTCATTTCATTTCCAATATAAGTACTGCGGTGAGTTGTAATAGTCCTGCTTGCAGTTTTTTCATTGGTTGTCAACCGGTTTTCTGTTTGGAATAAACGACGTTCTCATCTGACCATCGCATTTTAAACTCTGAGGTCCTTTAGTGAACAGTGACTCTATCTCTTGCTTTACTGAAAACCTTTTCGTGAAAAAAAAAAAAACTTTCAACCTAAAAGCTAAGGGGAAAAAATATGAAGCGTTTCAGCAATCAACCTAAAGTGTGTAAAAGAGTTCATTTTGATGATCAAGTGGTTCAATCTGAAGTTTCTAAATTAACGATGCAGTCACTTCCAGACACCATGTTTCATCTTGGAAACTATTCATTTATGTTGATTAACAACTTCATCGGCTCTACTCGAGTGCATGTGCGAAAATTTGCTTTGAATGGAAATGGTGACTTGCAACCAACAAAGGAAGGTATCTCCCTACATCCAAAAACATGGGATATTCTGATGAGAAAGGTAAGCAATTTTTTTGCACATGCTGCTGACTCTGACGTTAAAGTTTTACAGAAAGAAGTCTGTCTTTCGAAAGTGTGTGATAACGGAAAAATGGACTTGGTTTTACAAAGAGTATTTCAAAAAAGAGACCACTCCTTACAATTCCTACCCAACTCTATTTTTCTGAATTCTGATCAGTATTTTAAACTGTGTGAACACTATGAGAATGTATCGGATATACTGAAAATATCGCTTTTGAAATATTCCCTACCATATTATGTGAAAATGGAAGTGCAAAAGAACTTTCCCAGTGAGATTTACAAACTCTACTATGGTGATCCTGATAACCCTGAGGGTTGGAGAGAAGTTACAACTTCATTGTGTAAGTGCCTAAAGGATATTATAGCGCTTAACATTACTCTTCTTTTGGACTGTTTAAGTTGTAAAAATGAAATTATCGATCAATCTGTACATACATGCATGAACATGAGTGTTGATGAACGCTTTTGCGAATTCTTTACTCCAGCCTTATATTCTATAAACTGGAAAGATTTTGCTTTTAACTTTGTGAAAGAAAACCATGGAATTATAAACTTTTTTTATATAATATTTGAGGGTGACTTTTTTGAATGCTTGAATACAACTGATGTTTTCAATAATATCAGAAATATGTATGTAAAAGATCTGTAAAAATAAGTATAATATATTCTCTAACAAATGTAACTGAGTAACATCTTACGTGCTTTTAATAAATGTTGATGTTTTTCAATGGTGTGTTATTAAAATTATTCTTTAACAATCATGAATTACTGTGAGAAGTTTCAAAGAATTTTTACCATTTTTTTTAATTATCTAATTTAAAGAACATAAACTAAAATTAAGTTTAATTTAATTACTAGAAATAGAAATTCTTTTAAGCAAAATGTTTTACTCAGAAATTAGAATATTAATTCAGATATTAGAAACACTATTTCTTTTTATTCTTAAAAATTATTTCCCATGAAAATTTCTATTAAAAGTCATCAATAATCACATCAAATGCTTCAAAATGAAAATGTCTTTAAGTCTAATTTTTAGAACATATTAACATAAGAATTACATTACTAGGTCTTTAAGCAAAACATTTTAAGCAATATAATAGAAGCTATTTCAGAAAAAAGACAGGTTTTATAAATTAAACACAATAAAAATTCATAAGTGTTTAAAATAACGAATTTTATTTCACCATATACTTTCAAGAAAAAAGTTACATAAATTCCTCCTGTTATAAGCAACAGTAATTTTCAGAAAAATTTTCATTTTCAAAGTTCTGCATAAAATATCTAATTTTAAGAAATAAAGCAAAGCTACATTTTTTTTTTATTAAATTGTTAATTAAACTTTTAACAAAAAAAATTGTTTAAATCAACCACAAGAGAGTTCCTATAGTTAAGATTAATCAACAATGAATGGTTTAATGCGAGATTGTTTTAAACGAACTCAGATCTCAATGCTTTTTTTCAGTCTAATTTTCAGAATACATAAATCCTGTAAATTTTTTTTTAGCTTTACTGCATTACTAGAATATTTATTTAATCAAAACATTTTTTTAAGCAAATATATTAGAAACACTACAAACAAATATAACATTTAATAAAAATATGTAACTAACTACAAAATTGATAATATACAGAAATAGTTACGTGCAGTTTCATATCAGTTAAATAGTAATTGATAACATTCTTTACAATATTTAATTAAAATGAGGTTACCTCTCGCAGTTCATGATGCCCCCAAGCGTATGTTGAAATACCGTCCTCGGAGACGAATCTTTTTTCATCACCCGGGGACAGTGCAAGTTTATTCATCTTTGAAGTAAATACCTCGTGTCCCACACTTCGAATGCTTTGCATCGTTGTGTATCGCTCATTTCCAGCAAATACACAATTTTTATAATCCTCGAAGGTTATTCGATTCTTCAAGGCCGGTTTCCTCACACCTTTTAATTTTTTTACAAGGTCTCCTCCTTCCACTCTGTAGCAGTACACTTTGCTGCGGAGTGCTGCAAATTCGATCATAATACGACCTCCACATTCATCTTTCATGAGCCCTAATTTCTTTTTGTTGAGTAGGGGCAAACCAAACACATTGTTTTGAGGATAATCTGATGTGTCGAAGAGATGAAGAGAATCTTTCATATCCTCATACACATCATGTGTTTCTACTTTGAGAATTAAAGAGTCTGTGTCGGTATACATCAGACGAATGTTTCTTCCATACCTCGCTTTCAGGTGGTTGTAAAAAAAGTCATACATAAGTATTTTCGAATTATCTAAAATAGCCATTCCAATTGTGATTGCTTTGTTGAATACTATCTCGGATTTTCGGAGGTGAATTGCCGCCAATTGAGGAGTAAAAATTGTTCGATCAACAAAATTCGGCTTCGCAATCAATTTTTCAGCTTGTCTTGTGCTGCAGCATAAGCGGATATCTTTTCTTCTCCTCACATCCTCCATACATTTTCCGAAAACACTGTTGTTCATCAATTTATAAAAATCCTTTTCGAAGGCATTTAAGGCCGCTGTTCTTAGATTGGTATTATGTTCTATATAGGGCTTTAAAAAGGGCATTTGTTTAAAACGAAGAATTCTGTGTATTTTACTGAGCTTTAGTCCATTCTGAATATAAAACTTCAAATTTCTGTAATGAACAATATAATTTTTCTTGTCTTCTAATGTGAGGAGAAGCCGTTTTTCCTTGCAGCCGGGAGGAACTTGACTGGAAGGAGCTAATGGATAATCATTATGATTTTCATGCAGCTCATGAGGATAGTCCAGATCGACTTCTAAAATGAAGCCAAATTCGTCTTCGTCGGATGTCTTTAATATATCGGGTGTATAATCCACCCATTCGAAAGTGTTGAGTGGAAGTGGCTGGCTCATGGCCCAACCATACAGATTATTTGCATCTAAGTAAAGCAGGTATGAGTCGGGCTCACAAGCATCATACTCGGACATATATTTGTTATTCGATCGGGCATAACGGTGACTGCATTGGGACACACCACCTCTTATCCCTTTTTCAATAAAAAGCAATTGTTCGTAATCGTGAAGAAGCTCAATTTGAACTCCAGTAAACTTTAACATAGCATCGAATGAAAGTCCAGGGGCAGTATAGTACCATGCCATATCCAAACCATACGTCCGGAAACAATTTCTCCTAAAGGCTTCTAGCACATCGGCTAGTAGCAAAACATCTGTTTTTACGTACAGGCCGGTGTATTCACCCAAGTCCTTTAGTTGAAATTCTTTCCAGATGTGTTGGGTATGTAAGTATTCCTCGTCGCTGATGTTACATTCGTTCAGAAAGCTGTAAAAAACTTCATGGCTGGGAAGAGACGTTTCATTGAATTTGCACATGTCGTCCATGTAATCATAAGGATAAACACCCTTCCGCAGCAGCATATCCACTTTCGAAGAAGGAAAGAAGGTTTTCATATGCTTGAATTCCTCTTTGTGCAAATTGGAAACCAAAGTTTCTAAACTACTCGGCATGAAACGGTAGGAATCCAGGAAGCGCAATCGAATCTTTCCTACTTGCTTGCTGAACGAAATGTATTTTTCCTCATTCTCAGCAATCAACTGGATTTCCTTTTCGTCTAGACCAAGTTCTTTAACTATGAAATGCGAATCGTATCCCGACATCTGCAATACTGAAACGCATGCTTTCTGACGATGAAAAAGTGAAGCTTTACCATCAAGTTCTTCAAAAGCGTATTCATGTTGAAACACATAATCCCTCTATTAAGAAACCTGTTGAAGAAATATACACAACTACTCCTGGTCAGAAACAGAGAGAAAGACTTCCGGTTCATGAATCGTCCGAGGAAATCTCTATCAAAACGGAACCTTCAACTGAAATTCTTGATCAGCTGATATTAAATGCAGCGCCCAGAAATAAAAAGACTATGACTAGAAACATTTTATCATTTTTAAAACAGCACAAACACGTCATAAACTGGAATGAGAGAGGAGAAATCATTCATAAGGGAAAGCTGATTCCACACTCTAATGTGATCGACTTGATTCAATCGGTTGTAAATGATGCATCTAACAAAGAAGAAATAAATGGATTTTCTCAATTTTTGAATGCCATTCACGAACTGAATATTCCGAAGGTTTTTGTTAATCCTAAGCGTAGAACAAGATCTAATATGAAAATTATGTCATGGATACCTCATTAATAAAAAAATGTTTTATTTATCTAACTACATTGACTTGTTTCTTTTTTTTTATTTTATAAAATTACATTAACTTAGACGAAGCTCATCTAGAGATCCTTTTGACATAATGCCATATGCTAATGTCTTGTTTAGTAAGTTAATCTTAAAAGTAATCTTTCACATTTGTATGGTAAATAGTTTTATCTACACTGGAAGGGACCCTCTCACTTCAAGATAATAAGTCTAGTCACTGATATGCATCTGCGACAATCCACGCATTGTTAACACCGCGCGACTTTCCTGCAAAACATGTTCTAACAACATTCCTCCATGCATTGTCAACACCATCGCGCGACTTTCCTGCAAAACATGTTCTAACAACATTCCTCCATGCATTGTTAACACCACGTGGCGTTCCAGCAAAAACATGTCTTCATTTCATTTCAAGTTTAGATAACGCATTGAGTAGTATTAGTGCTTCTTGGAATATTTTCATTGGTTGTCAACTATTTATTCCATGTTTAGTGGCAATAGAAATAAGTTTTAACCAGCAGATATAAAGACGTTTTAGGTGGATCATTGCATTTTACTTGCTTTTTTTCTCAGCCTTTGGTGAGCACCATTATCTGAGTTTGCTGAAACGTTTTAATTGAGATTACTGCTGAATATAACTTCGATATGATTTCTTGTGAAGTTTGTGGCGTTTCTTTCACGGTTAAGAAAAGTTTGTTGCGGCATAACAGAGTAAAGCATAGCGGAACATCCTCATTCTCATGTGATATTTGTGAGTCTGTGTTTAATCGCAAAGATATTCTACAACGTCATCGTAAGATTCATAACAAACCTGTTCCTGGGTCATCGAAAAAGCGATCTGAATCGAATATTGTGCAACCGAAAGAGAAGAGGCCTCGTTTGAGACGTGTCAACCTGCAACAAAGTGAACGTGCTTTTGACGGTGTGCTGGAGACATACCGAATAGAAAACTCTCTTGGGTTCTTGGACATTCAGAGATTCCTGAATTCGGTGGAAGTCGATGTGTGTGATCATCTGAATGACATTTTACCGCAACGTGAACTAAAAGTCAATTTTCGCTTGTTTTGCGGATATGAAAAAACTGTGGACGGTGGATATATTGACGAAGTTAAATACTTCAAAACAAAAACCGATGTAGTGCTTCGAACCACAGAATTGGCAAATTTTTATGCCAAAGCTGCTGACAAGTTGTGTCGAGAAGCATCGGAATTTGAGCAAAAAGAGTCTGGATGGCGGCTGATGGAAATTTTGTATTTGGAATTGCGAGTAAATAGTTACAATCCTTTAAAAGCCACATCCTATATTCCTTTGCCACCATTGATTCAGCAAAAACATGCGGTGATAAATGTTAAAAATGATGACAATAAGTGCTTCAAATGGGCCGTTTTGTCAGCCCTGCACCCCGTTGATGAAAATGCTCATAGACAATCACACTACGAATCGCATGCTGATTCGTTGAACTTTGATGGAATACTATTTCCGGTGAGTCTCTCTGATATTCCAAAATTTGAAAAGCGCAATAATATTTCTATAAATGTGTTTTCCTACAATGATCAATTTAAAATCTATCCTCTGTGTATAAGCAAAGTATGTAATTCCTCACACATCGACCTTCTATACTTGAAAACTGAAGGCACTGCCCATTACGCGTGGATTAAAGATCTTTCGCGTTTGGTGTCATCTCAAATTTCAAATCACAAAAATAGAAAGTACATTTGCCGTCGCTGCCTCAATGCTTTCGGGTCGTCAGAACTTTTGTCAAAGCATCAAGTGTTGTGCTCCGAGCATGATGTGGCGAAAGTAAAAATGCCCCTGAAAGGTGATTTTATTTCATTTAAAAACACAAAACATCAGCAAAAAATTCCTTTTATCATTGTTGCTGATTTTGAAGCGCTTACAGAAAAAATTGATGTGTGTGAGCCGAACCTAAGAGCCTCCTTCTCCATGCCATATCAAAAGCATAAGTGTATCTCCTTTTGTTACTATATTTTATATTCCCATGGACAATATAAGGCACCTGTTGTTTACCGAGGAGCTGCAGCGCCTAAAAAATTTATGGAGATGCTGGTGGAAGAAGCTAAAGAAATTGCTGAAATATACAAGGCTACAGTTCCAATGGAACGCCTCAACGAAGAGAAAAAATTGGAACATTTCACAAAAACTTTGTGTTATCTATGTAATTGTGAATTTTCAGTAACAAATTACAAAGTCTTCGATCACGACCACGTCACAGGGGCTTATAGAGGAGCAGCATGCAATAACTGCAATTTAAAGCATCAAATGCCGAATTTTATCCCGGTTTTTCTGCACAACTTGTCGGGATACGATTCGCATTTCATAGTTAAAGAACTTGGTCTAGACGAAAAGGAAATCCAGTTGATTGCTGAGAATGAGGAAAAATACATTTCGTTCAGCAAGCAAGTAGGAAAGATTCGATTGCGCTTCCTGGATTCCTACCGTTTCATGCCGAGTAGTTTAGAAACTTTGGTTTCCAATTTGCACAAAGAGGAATTCAAGCATATGAAAACCTTCTTTCCTTCTTCGAAAGTGGATATGCTGCTGCGGAAGGGTGTTTATCCTTATGATTACATGGACGACATGTGCAAATTCAATGAAACGTCTCTTCCCAGCCATGAAGTTTTTTACAGCTTTCTGAACGAATGTAACATCAGCGACGAGGAATACTTACATGCCCAACACGTCTGGAAAGAATTTCAACTAAAGGACTTGGGTGAATACACCGACCTGTACGTAAAAACAGATGTTTTGCTACTAGCCGATGTGCTAGAAGCCTTTAGGAGAAATTGTTTCCGGACGTATGGTTTGGATATGGCATGGTACTATACTGCCCCTGGACTTTCATTCGATGCTATGTTAAAGTTTACTGGAGTTCAAATTGAGCTTCTTCACGATTACGAACAATTGCTTTTTATTGAAAAAGGGATAAGAGGTGGTGTGTCCCAATGCAGTCACCGTTATGCCCGATCGAATAACAAATATATGTCCGAGTATGATGCTTGTGAGCCCGACTCATACCTGCTTTACTTAGATGCAAATAATCTGTATGGTTGGGCCATGAGCCAGCCACTTCCACTCAACACTTTCGAATGGGTGGATTATACACCCGATATATTAAAGACATCCGACGAAGACGAATTTGGCTTCATTTTAGAAGTCGATCTGGACTATCCTCATGAGCTGCATGAAAATCATAATGATTATCCATTAGCTCCTTCCAGTCAAGTTCCTCCCGGCTGCAAGGAAAAACGGCTTCTCCTCACATTAGAAGACAAGAAAAATTATATTGTTCATTACAGAAATTTGAAGTTTTATATTCAGAATGGACTAAAGCTCAGTAAAATACACAGAATTCTTCGTTTTAAACAAATGCCCTTTTTAAAGCCCTATATAGAACATAATACCAATCAAAAACAGCGGCCTTAAATGCCTTCGAAAAGGATTTTTATAAATTGATGAACAACAGTGTTTTCGGAAAATGTATGGAGGATGTGAGGAGAAGAAAAGATATCCGCTTATGCTGCAGCACAAGACAAGCTGAAAAATTGATTGCGAAGCCGAATTTTGTTGATCGAACAATTTTTACTCCTCAATTGGCGGCAATTCACCTCCGAAAATCCGAGATAGTATTCAACAAAGCAATCACAATTGGAATGGCTATTTTAGATAATTCGAAAATACTTATGTATGACTTTTTTTACAACCACCTGAAAGCGAGGTATGGAAGAAACATTCGTCTGATGTATACCGACACAGACTCTTTAATTCTCAAAGTAGAAACACATGATGTGTATGAGGATATGAAAGATTCTCTTCATCTCTTCGACACATCAGATTATCCTCAAAACAATGTGTTTGGTTTGCCCCTACTCAACAAAAAGAAATTAGGGCTCATGAAAGATGAATGTGGAGGTCGTATTATGATCGAATTTGCAGCACTCCGCAGCAAAGTGTACTGCTACAGAGTGGAAGGAGGAGACCTTGTAAAAAAATTAAAAGGTGTGAGGAAACCGGCCTTGAAGAATCGAATAACCTTCGAGGATTATAAAAATTGTGTATTTGCTGGAAATGAGCGATACACAACGATGCAAAGCATTCGAAGTGTGGGACACGAGGTATTTACTTCAAAGATGAATAAACTTGCACTGTCCCCGGGTGATGAAAAAAGATTCGTCTCCGAGGACGGTATTTCAACATACGCTTGGGGGCATCATGAACTGCGAGAGGTAACCTCATTTTAATTAAATATTGTAAAGAATGTTATCAATTACTATTTAACTGATATGAAACTGCACGTAACTATTTCTGTATATTATCAATTTTGTAGTTAGTTACATATTTTTATTAAATGTTATATTTGTTTGTAGTGTTTCTAATATATTTGCTTAAAAAAATGTTTTGATTAAATAAATATTCTAGTAATGCAGTAAAGCTAAAAAAAAAATTTACAGGATTTATGTATTCTGAAAATTAGACTGAAAAAAAGCATTGAGATCTGAGTTCGTTTAAAACAATCTCGCATTAAACCATTCATTGTTGATTAATCTTAACTATAGGAACTCTCTTGTGGTTGATTTAAACAATTTTTTTTGTTAAAAGTTTAATTAACAATTTAATAAAAAAAATGTAGCTTTGCTTTATTTCTTAAAATTAGATATTTTATGCAGAACTTTGAAAATGAAAATTTTTCTGAAAATTACTGTTGCTTATAACAGGAGGAATTTATGTAACTTTTTTCTTGAAAGTATATGGTGAAATAAAATTCGTTATTTTAAACACTTATGAATTTTTATTGTGTTTAATTTATAAAACCTGTCTTTTTTCTGAAATAGCTTCTATTATATTGCTTAAAATGTTTTGCTTAAAGACCTAGTAATGTAATTCTTATGTTAATATGTTCTAAAAATTAGACTTAAAGACATTTTCATTTTGAAGCATTTGATGTGATTATTGATGACTTTTAATAGAAATTTTCATGGGAAATAATTTTTAAGAATAAAAAAGAAATATTGTTTCTAATATCTGAATTAATATTCTAATTTCTGAGTAAAACATTTTGCTTAAAAGAATTTCTATTTCTAGTAATTAAATTAAACTTAATTTTAGTTTATGTTCTTTAAATTAGATAATTAAAAAAAATGGTAAAAATTCTTTGAAACTTCTCACAGTAATTCATGATTGTTAAAGAATAATTTTAATAACACACCATTGAAAAACATCAACATTTATTAAAAGCACGTAAGATGTTACTCAGTTACATTTGTTAGAGAATATATTATACTTATTTTTACAGATCTTTTACATACATATTTCTGATATTATTGAAAATATCAGTTGTATTCAAGCATTCAAAAAAGTCACCCTCAAATATTATATAAAAAAAGTTTATAATTCCATGGTTTTCTTTCACAAAGTTAAAAGCAAAATCTTTCCAGTTTATAGAATATAAGGCTGGAGTAAAGAATTCGCAAAAGCGTTCATCAACACTCATGTTCATGCATGTATGTACAGATTGATCGATAATTTCCTTTTTACAACTTAAACAGTCCAAAAGAAGAGTAATGTTAAGCGCTATAATATCCTTTAGGCACTTACACAATGAAGTTGTAACTTCTCTCCAACCCTCAGGGTTATCAGGATCACCATAGTAGAGTTTGTAAATCTCACTGGGAAAGTTCTTTTGCACTTCCATTTTCACATAATATGGTAGGGAATATTTCAAAAGCGATATTTTCAGTATATCCGATACATTCTCATAGTGTTCACACAGTTTAAAATACTGATCAGAATTCAGAAAAATAGAGTTGGGTAGGAATTGTAAGGAGTGGTCTCTTTTTTGAAATACTCTTTGTAAAACCAAGTCCATTTTTCCGTTATCACACACTTTCGAAAGACAGACTTCTTTCTGTAAAACTTTAACGTCAGAGTCAGCAGCATGTGCAAAAAAATTGCTTACCTTTCTCATCAGAATATCCCATGTTTTTGGATGTAGGGAGATACCTTCCTTTGTTGGTTGCAAGTCACCATTTCCATTCAAAGCAAATTTTCGCACATGCACTCGAGTAGAGCCGATGAAGTTGTTAATCAACATAAATGAATAGTTTCCAAGATGAAACATGGTGTCTGGAAGTGACTGCATCGTTAATTTAGAAACTTCAGATTGAACCACTTGATCATCAAAATGAACTCTTTTACACACTTTAGGTTGATTGCTGAAACGCTTCATATTTTTTCCCCTTAGCTTTTAGGTTGAAAGTTTTTTTTTTTTTCACGAAAAGGTTTTCAGTAAAGCAAGAGATAGAGTCACTGTTCACTAAAGGACCTCAGAGTTTAAAATGCGATGGTCAGATGAGAACGTCGTTTATTCCAAACAGAAAACCGGTTGACAACCAATGAAAAAACTGCAAGCAGGACTATTACAACTCACCGCAGTACTTATATTGGAAATGAAATGAAAACAGGCTTCTACACAGGAACTTGTATCAGGGGACATGATCTGACACGCAAAAAAAAAAAAATACCAAGGCACCGCAATTTGCTCATAACATGCACTTCCCATGATGACGTCATAGCAGCATTGAGAACATGATCAAACATGTAAGAACGAGTCCTTTCTCGTATACCGAATCTGCCGTCACACAAGGCACCGCAATTTGTTCAATCCAGACTGTGACGTCACTCACGGCACCGCAATTTGCTCATAACATGCACTTCCCATGATAAATTCGTTGCCATTCTGCGAAAGATATATATTCGTGTTGCCAGATCCCAAAAAAACTAAAAAGAAAACAACTAAACTCAACCTATAGCCTATGACGTCATTTTTAGCAGCAGGAGTAAACAACTAAACTCAACTTCCGGTTTATGACGTCATTTTTTAGCAGCAGGAGTAAACAACTAAACTCAACTTCCGGTTTATGACGTCACTTCCGGCAGCAATAGAAAACAACTAAACTCAACTTCCGGTTTACGACGTCACTTCCGGCAGCAATAGAAAACAACTCAACTCAACTTCCGGTCTATGACGTCACTTCCGGCAGCAGGAGAAAACAACTCAACTCCACGTGACGTCACTTCCGGTACCGCGGCACCGCTGTTCCAGAACCCGCCTTTTCCATCTACTGTTGTCCTCAGAACTTTACCTTTGGGGTTGATCCTGGACCGTCGCTGTGTTGCTGCTGTGTGGCTCCAGTGCGACGTTAATTAAAATACCTACCTTTTCTTACGGTAGTTTGCTTAAACTTACCGAAAAATCTGAGGAAATGTCATCTAAAATATTAAAGTCTCCTCTGAGATCTGCCACGTTGGATGGTGTGGAAGTTAATTGAGTACCCACCTACATGATTCTGAGGATATTTGGGATCACTACAGATTTAACGTACACGACGGCTGGATCGCGTTCCGAACTCCTACCCTCCGACGGGCTGCCCGGTTTTTGTAGGGTGGTTGACTTCCCCAAATGAAAGCGTTACCTGATTGGATGGCATCTCCCACAATCTTCTCCAGCAGAAAGCCCACGCGGGGGTTGTGCTGAGTGTCGCTGTATTCCTCCTTCCACGCTCTGCCCAACACCAGCGGATCGATCGAGGAGACATAACCTGCACGAAATGTACAAATTGACATTTACAAACATCGTGAAAAAGAATCACAAATGGTTGGTTGGGGTTTCATGGCGCAAGGGCCAAAGACAGACAAGCGCGAGATATGTCAGGTGCATTCCATCTTGGATGTACTCTCTTCTGCGTCAGGAAACTTGCATTGTGTATGCCCGTTACTTGATATTGTGTCTGGCGCAGCATGGCTAAATATGACCCTTGCGCCATAAAGCTCCCCAAAAACGAACCAAACGCAAGATAATTCAATCCAGTAAAAATAAGTAAGATTAAAATAGTATAATCCACAGTAAAAAGTATATTTTAAATTATATAATTACTGTACAGATGATGCGATGTAGATGATATAAAAGTTGCAGGATAAAAGAAATGTCTCGGTCAACCACTGGTAAAATAAATTGTAAAGGCTAAAATATAACTTGAAAAAATTATAAGATGGGGTTCCCCTCTTAGTCCCCAGTTGGGGGGATTTCAATTAACGTCACACTGGAGCAACACAACGGGCTATTGGTGACGGTCCGGGATCAATCTTGAACCACGGTCAGATGACGAGGTAACACCTGAGCTAGTCCCCAGTTGGAAGAACAACGTATTAGCAACCGTAGGGTTGAGTCCGAAACTAGGTCCAGCCAAAGACCGCCGTGAACAGGGCGCTGGAGCACGTTAAATCTGCCATGGCCTCAAATAACCTCACATTGGCGTGGTGTGGAAGCTTGAAGTGTGGGGTGCCAGCTCAGACGTTCACCTCGTGAATCCGACCGTGGTTCAAAATTACGCTGTGTTATCCTCAATCTTTTCCTTCGTAATCGATTCCGGACCGTCGCCAATAGTCCATTGTGTTGCTCCGGTGCGACGTTAAGTAATTCCCTATCTACCCCATCTTAGGCCTATTTAAATTGTGATATGAAATGTAATTCAAAATAATGATTTCTAGCAATGGTCAAATGCGATGTAAGAAGGCAACGATCGATTCATGTGGAGGGTGACTCTTATAAAATGTGTAATGAGGTCCTAAAAACCGACGGTATAAATGTCCAAGGCATGTACAAAAAGTTAAAATATGGTTTATGGAGAGGTTCCGGGAAGGCTAGCACAATGGAGACTCGAGCATGGCCTATGCGAAGACGAGTTGAGATGACGTCGAGATGTTAAAGACGGTAGGTAGTTAATTAAAGTCGCACTGGAGCAACACAACAGGCTATTGGAGATGGTCCGGGATCCATCCCCAAGGGAAAGATCCGAGGACAACACCATGGTAGACGACGAGATAACACGAGCTGGTACCCTACTCTAAAAACTTCCACACCACGCCAACGTGTGGACATTTGAGACCACGACAGATTTAAGGTGCACAATCCCCGTGTACATGACGGTCTTTGACTGGACCAGGTTTCGAACTCGCAACCCTCTGTTTGCTAATCTGTTACTACCGCCCCTTGACTTGCAGTGAAATTTCAACAAAAGTCATTAAACTTTTCGAAAAGTCGGCATCATTTTGAAATTAGTAGCTTCTGAGTCGATTTTGTTAAAAAGATAACCCTAGTCGCCAAAGCTCAACAATAGTTGCAAAAAGCCGCTTTATTCACACCTGTGGCAGCCCCGGGTCAAGGGCGAAACTGTGAACCACTTAGGGTTACCCTGGTGCACCAGGGAGGTCACATTACACCTCACATACATAACATACATTCTAGGCATAAATCATTTGTAGAAAAGCCCCACTCCTGACGGACAGGGCCGCCCAATTGGAAAAGCAACGGATTAGCAACAGGAGGGTTGCGAGTTCTAAACTTGGTCCAGCCAAAGACCATGTACACGGGGTTGGTGCACGCTAAATCTGTCATGGCTGCATGCGTTCTCACGTTGGCCAGGAAGTTTGGAGAGTGGGGGCAAGCTCAGGTTTTGTCTCATCATCTGACAGTGGTTCAAAATGACGAGTTTTCCTTGGATCTCTCCATTCGGGATTGATCCCAGACGTCGCCAATAGTTCGTTGTGTTGCTCCAGTGCGACTTTCTTAACTAATTACCTACCTACCAGATAGACAAACCTCCATGCCTCACCCCCAGATTCGAAGCAGGGGTTGCCATAGCACTTATGAAAAAGCATTAGTGTCATAAATTTTAAAAATAGCTAAACAGTCCCCACTTAATCCTTACTTTAGTGGGCCGCGGTGGCCCGGTTGGAAGAGTAACGAACTAGCAACCGAAGGGTTGCGAGTTCGAATCCAGCCAAACACCGTCGTATACAAAGGGGGCTGGTGCACGTTAAATCTGTCGTGGCCTCAAATGTCCTCACGTTGGCGTGGTGTGGAAGTTTGGAGAGTGGGGTGCCAGCTCAGGTGTTGCCTCGTCATCTGACCGTGGTTCAAAATTACGTGGTGTTGTCCTCGGATCTTTCCCTTTGGGATTGATCCCGGACCGTCACCAATAGCCCATTGTGTTGCTCCAGTGTGACGTTAATTGAAATACCCAACCCAACCCTTACTTTAGTAGGTATTCTAGTTGCTCAGGTGCAAAATGAATCGACTAAAACATGTTAAAAGCATAGAAAGTTTTCATGACAATCTAGCAACCAGAGTTTGCGATGGGTTTTTTTCATGGTTGCCACAGCTTGGCACCAAAACTTCGAAATTGGCGTCCTTTGGAAAATTTCGCCCCAAAAGAAAAATCCAAAAACTTTTATCTGTTCATTATTAGTTGAGAAAAGGGACTCAATTGTCGTTAACTTAAGGGTGAATTTTCAAAAAATTATTTTTTAATTAGTAGCTTTTGAGACGATTTTGTTTAAAAAGATACCCCTAGTCGCCAAGCTTGAAAATAATAGCTACATTTCGCCTTTTAGTCACCTGTGGCAGGAATCCAGCACCCTGACCACTAGATCCATTGGTCGGCAACATATGGCCCATTGCATGTCATAGAAGTGAACAAATTGAAACATCCTTTCAGTGTTTGAAATCTGCGATATCCTTCAAGAATGGGGAGGCCGCAATAGCCCGGTTGGAAGAGTAACAGGGTTGCGAGTTCGAATCCAACCAAAGACCGTCGTACAAAGGGGCTGGTGCAGGTTAAATCTGTCGTGGCCTCCAATGCCTCACGTTGTCGTTTGTGGAAGTTTAGAGAGTGGGGTGCTAGCTTAAGTGTTGCCTCGTCATCTGACCGTGGTTCAAAATTATCCTCGGATCTTTCTCTTCGTGTTTGATCCCGAACCGTCGCCAATAGCCCGTTGTGTTGCTCCAGTGCGACGTTAATTAACTGTCTGCCTTCAATAACGAGCTATTATTCTGAGATATATAAAAAACTTCATTTCAGTGCAGATTAATGCTCCAGGTCGTTTGGACGAGATATCTCGTCCATCAATATCTGGCCAATTTTGCCAATGACGAGATACCTCGTCGAGACAACCACCAGGAGGGTTAAAACCAGAAACTTTAAAATCGTTAATAAACATCGAGTTCTCAGAATGAATAACGTAATCACGTAAAAAGGATGTTTATTCAATTAACTTAATACAAAAATTTCATTTTGGAAAGGATTTAAAATGACAGTACTTAGTTAAGCATTCTAATACTTTTTCCGTTAACTTCTCTCAGGACAAGAGGAAAATTGTCATTTTTGAATCTCCAACAAATCGACGTCCTTTTGTAAAGCATAAGTCAGCACATTAGTGTATTGGTGTTCGAGTCATACTACATTAACATGAGTTGTCATTTAATATGAAGATATTGCCACTAGGGTCATTAAATTAAAAACCTTGTAATTCACTATTCATAATCTCGTCGAAACCACTTGGAGGGTGAAAGGAACAAAGTTGGAAATGTAAAGCATGCAAAATAATACCTGTCAAAAAAATTGTTTCTGGAAAAAACATTTTTAGCAAAGCCATACCATCTTTTCCTGAGTAGGTGATCTGGGACACTCTGACTTCCTGTGATTTCCTGAAGGCCTTGCTAGTGGCTACTCCATAACACAGATCGTGGACAGCTTCCTTGCTGGCATGTTGCAGGAGCAGCATGTCTACAAACTTATCCAGGGCCTTCCCGTTGTTCAAGGACTCGGACAGGTCTCCGCTTTCTCCGGTAAGAAGCAGCAATTCGTTGCCTGCAAGACAGAAAAGTGCAGTGGCGCCGAAGAAACACCCAAAATTCTCAAAGCTACAAACAGGTAGATAGGTATGGGGAATTAACATCGCACTGCAGCAACACAACGGTCCGGGATCAATACCGAAGGGAAAGTTGCTTCTTTTGGGGTTTTACGATGCAAGGGCCATATTTGACCAAGCTTAAACACAAGACAATGTCGATTGATGTCAATGTATGTATTTCAGAAGAGGAAGGAGAAAGTAGAGAAAGATCGCTCGGGCATTCTGGGGTCGTTGCCCCCTGTTTACCGGAGGCAGTAAACCCCATGGGAAAAGAATAGATCACTAGGGTACCTCTGGTTCGTGAAGCCAGAAGGGAAAAATCCGAGGACAACACCTCGTCATTTTAAGCGACTTGTCAGATGACGAGGTCAACAGCTAAGCTGGCACCCCACTCGCCAAACTTCCACAGCAACTTCAAGACATTGAGGCCACGACCGACTTAATGTGCACTAGCCCCCCACACACGACGGTCTTTGGATGGATAGAGTTTCGAACTCGCAACCCTCCAATTGCTAATCCGCTATTCATCCAACCTTGCTTCCGTGGCCCCAAAGATACCAATAGGGTTGGCTGATTTGGGTTTTAAATAAAAAACACGAACAAGGAACACAAAAGACCTTAGTCAAAACTATGAAAAAGGAAATGTATTAGAACGTGTCATAAATATGAAAAAGGGAAATGTATTAGAATATGTCAAAAATATATGAAAAAGGAAATGTATTAGAACAGCGTTTCTCAAATTGTTCTCCGCGGAGCACTTAGTGCACGCCAAACAATTTCCAGTACTCCGCGAAAAGGTAGGACGTTTAAAATTAAAAATATTTTTATTAAACATATTTTAAAGATTAAAATTAAAAATATCTTTTCCGAAAAAAATGGGACAAAAATATTTGAATATTATGACCTTTTGCGCTCTCGGTGTGTAAGAAAAAAAATCGAGTATGAATCATTTATCACCGATCAGGTGAAACATTGACTATATAAAAAGGTAGTCGGTATTCAACGTGTCAGTTTCTCGTCCGCCAGTCGACAAAACAAATTAACGTCAAAAGGCAACACCAGACAACAGAGTCAGACAGAGGATGGACTCACTGTCTCCGCGTTTGCAGAAACAATTAGAAGCTTCGACACCTTTCCAGAATTATCAGAAATTTTTTTATTACATAGTATAAAACTGGTGGTTTACTCACTTTTCAAATCAGTTGCATTTTAGTCAACATTCAGTCGAGAACCGACAAATTATAAAGTTCATTATATGTAATTTATTATTTTTAAAAATCAATTTTCTGTAGCTTCTCAGATTTTTCGTTTTGATGACAAAATATCTGTCTTGTGGAGGTTTCTTCAACTACTAAATTAGTGATACGGGGAATAACGTCGATTTTCTTTCAATGGATCGCTGGCTGGAGACGGGATCCTTAAAAAACATCAAAACTTTTGCCAAGCCAATTGGAATAGACGTGGAAGCATCAGTATCTAAGAGGTATGTACTCGTTTTGGTTTTATTCGATGTTTGAGGGAACACAGCACCCCAAAGATATTAAGATATTTAGTTCTTTTATTTTTTAAAAGAATGAACCGTCTTAAGTTAAAAAAATATAAAGTTATGGCTGCAGACTAAAGCAAACATTCCATAATCGAGAAAGTAAGAGAAATAAACAAAATTTTTATTATTTATTTCCACTTCAGTTTTATTAGTTTTTCATTTTTTATAATAAAGAAAAAAAATTAAATCTTTAAATTAAGTAATCTTAAAAAAGTAAAAATTTATTTTGCACTTTAAGTTTTAATGCCGAAAACAGTAATCTTTGTTTGGAGATGAAATTTCAACTATATAATTTAAAATACCATAAATTGTAAAATAAACAAAAATGTTGAGAATTGTTATTTATAATTCGTTGTTTTGCTTCTTCTCAAGCATATGAAAACTATATACCCTGTCCATTTTCGTACACCTAGTGCTGCAATCTGTTGACTCTGTCGTTCCTGTATCAAAATGGTTAAACTCATTACGATATTTTAAAATCTTGAAAAATTAGAATCCCTAAAAATAAAATTTTACTATTCACGTATAAGATTTTGCATTATAGGATTTTTTAAAGTTTTACAGTATTTTCTTTTAAAAAGCCCTCAATGAATCTTTTTAGATGCAATATCTTACTTAAACTTTTTACTGAATTTATGCTGTTGTTATATACAGCTAATGTTCATATTACTTTCTAATTGCAGTGCGGAAGAAGATAGAGGTGTTACTGCTGCTGTACAAACTGGTTTTTCGGATAAATCATTGACTGCGGATGCAACAGAACTTCTTGAACTATCTAACAAGTTGCATAGCTCTACTTCCTCGAATACAAGTTCCACAATTAAAAAACTTTAAAACGAAAGTATCATGATTCTTATTTGGATATTGGGTTCGCTGAGACCATCGATAATAAACCTCAGTGCGTAATTTATGGCAAAGCCTTGCCGAACAGTTCAATGTTTCCAGGAAAAATGCGTCGTCATTTTGAGGGGGTCCATCCAGAATGCAAGGATAAACCAAATGATTTTTTCAGAAGGAAGTATATTGAAGTCAGGAAAGTCCAGAAATGCATATCGTATCATTCAAAAACTGTCAACGAAAAGGCTTTGATGGCATCTTACTTAGTCGGTTACCGAATTGCTCAAGCTGGCGAAGCCCATGCTGTTACTGAAAACCTTATCAAGCCTTGTGTAAAAGACATTATCGAATGCATGTTTGACGTAAAGGCTGCAAAAGTGAGACACAATTCCTTTGTCAAATGACACAATCTCGCGATGAATTGGGGACTTAGCAGAGAATATGTGAAAGCTACTTTAATTTCTCGTATAAAATCCACTAAATTTTCGCTTCAAATGGATGAATCAACCGATGTTACTGGTTTGGCAATTCTTATGGTATTTGTGCGCTATCTATATTTGGACTCTTTTCAAGAGGATTTACTTTTCTGCAAGCCATAACCGACTACCCACAAGTGGCAGTGAAATATTTAAATTATTAGATGAATTTTTCGCGGAGAATAGCATCCTATGGGATAACTGTGTTGATGTGGTGCACAGATGGAGCGAAAGCTATGACTGATAAGGTGTCTGGTGCAATCGCAAAAATAAAAGAAAAAGCCAAGGGGTGCAGCAGTAGCCACTGCGTACTTCACCGACATACTCTTACAATGAAGAAAATGCCACCTTTTATAAAAGAAGTGCTGGATGAAACTTAAAATAATAAATTTTATAAAATCACGACCTAAGAATACCAGGTTGTTCAAAATCTTATGTGATGACATGGGGAGTCTGCATACGTCTTTACTTCTTCACATAGAAATAAGGTGGCTCTCCCGTGGTAAAAGTTTAATGCGCCTTTGAAGTAAGGAATGAAGTCAGAATCTTCATGAGTGACAATGATTTTGCTTTGGGAGAGAAGTTGTGTGATGATCGTTGGCTAATGAAATTGGCGTATTTGGCAGATATTTTTACAGAAGTTAATGATTTATGTCTCTCACTTCAAGGAAAAGAAGTAACTGCTTTTGATGCTACTGATAAAGTGGAAGGATTTAAAAAGAAACTCTGAAGTATTGGGTAGTCAATCAAAAACGGAAGCCCGGATTGTTTTCCACTAACAAAAGGATTTGGAGAACTCGAACCAGACATTCCTGCGGATATCTTAAACGAGTTTGAAGTTCATCTCTTGCGTTTGATTGATACTTTGAACTCTTATTTTCCAAAAGGATTGCATGAAAACATAAAAAAAAACGTTTGGGTTGTAACACCATACTCTATATCCAAAAAACTATCCTCTCTGACATCACAGGAATATGAATGCTTACTTGATTTGACATCAGATACAGCGATAAGATCAAAGTTTGAAACTGAGAAATCAATCTCAGATTTTTGGTGTACGCTAAAAGATGAATTTAAAATCCTATCAGATAAAGTGAAACTTATTCTCCTGCCCTTCGCAACCACTTATTTATGCGAAACAGGATTCTCCGCATACGCCGCTACTAAAACAAAATAGTCACGTCTCAATGCAGAGCAAGATATTCAGTATCAACTATCCGAAATTCAGCCAGATATAATCTCATTGTGCAAATCAAAACAGTCTCATCCTTCTCATTAAATTTCTGTTTCACGTAAGCAAGTAAAAATTTGTAACAAATGGTAATAATGCCAAATTAATAAAATAACAAATTGTGGATCTACAATATTTGCCCTGAATTTATTTTCAAATGTTTTTTTTATGTGTGTCTTACGCCTGCAATGGGAAATTAGTGCAGAAAAAAAATTGAACGGTGAAATCTAATGTCCTGCAAGCTTAAATGACGAAAGTACCTTGTATCGTCAATGCTATTTTGTTCTATTTACTAAATACAGTATATAGCTGCGGGATAAAATTTAGTGCTCCGCGTTGAATTTCCAATTTCAAAGGTGCTTCGTGACTGAAAAAGTTTGAGAACCTCTGTATTAGAACATGTCAAAAATATGAAAAAGGAAATGCATTAGAACATGTCAATAATAAAAGAATTTTTTGAGTTAGTGACTTAAAATACGTTGACCGGCAACATGAAGTAAAATATCAAAAAATATTATATATATGTACATACACAAGGTAATGAAGAGCAATCTAAAGCTTAAGAGTAATTATGAAACAGAATTAAAATATGCATTATATGTGATAAAAAGTCAGACAGTAATGTAAAAAGGGATGAATGTGGAGGATGATCCAACAAATCAGATAAAACAGGTGATGTGTTAAAAGAAAGTAAAACTGCCATAAAAATCTAGAATATAGTCGATACGAAGACGATTTAACTCTTTGGGGTTAGGTAAGTTAAAAACTGTCCCACCTTTTGCTTAGCTTTTTATGCAAGGAGGGTTATTTTTTAACCCACTTCAAAAAGTTGAAATTACTCATAGTTATACAGTTTAAAGTTATTTAAAGTCTTTATTGAGTTGGCAAGCTATGAACTAACACTAAATGTGTAAATAACTGAAAACAGAAATTTACACATGTCAAAACGTATTAGTAAGTTGACAATGTTGTGATTAAGGTTGGCGAATCGCGCGTGTGGTGGGGCAGTGAATTTTTGTCTTTCATAACGTAATGTTGTTTTGATAAAAATTTATTATAAGTGAATAAATCGTTTAATAATAAAAAAAACATGTTACTCGATGTTTATACTAATTTGAAGCTGAATAAATGATTGAACAATTCTGTGCAACTTGTTTCTTTTTTTAAACTCATGTAGGCGGCTGGTGCTCGTAAAATCTGTCGGGGCCTCATATGTCCTCACGTTGGAGTGGTGTGGAAGTTTGGAGAGTGGGGTGCCAGCTCAGGTGTGACCTCGTCATCTGACAGTGGTTCAGTTAGGTGGTGTTCGATCTTATCCTCGATCTATCCCTTCGGGGTTGATACCGAACCGTCGCCAATAGCCCGTTGTGTTGCTCCAGTGCGACGTTAATTAAATACCTACCTCCCTAGCTCTAGAAGGCTCCTCAGTTCATTGCATAACTTTCTGATGTAAACATCGGTTGTGACAACAAATTTTATTGTGCTCAAACGCCGTTATGGATAGTAGGTAAGCATTATATATATATATATATATATGTGGTGCCCAGACTGCCACTAGAGGGCACCTCCGCGCTGATGTCATCTCCGACCACTGCGCAGCCATTCCGCGCATTGGAGAAACGCAGTCAAAAGCGACACAGAAGGAAGACGACGAAGCTATAAGACGGACGTAGCGTTAGACTGTGTAATGTTGACGGGCGACGAGCGCCGATGGAGTTTATGATGTTTGTGCTGTGCACTTAACTTTAATTGTCTAAACCAAATTCATTGTAAATATTCATAAATCTCAATAATCATTAAATTTAGTTATTCTTTATACGTTTCATCACTACTTGCCCACAAACCAGCACCCCCCACATATATAAATAAATATATATATATATGTAATAAATATATATATATAAATATATATATATAAATATATATATATATGTAATAAATATATATATATAAATATATATATATATATATATATGTAATAAATATATATATATAAATATATATATGTATATATATATATATATACTTATATATATATACTATATATATATATATATACTTTCGGTAAGGTATTACTTTGGCTATGTTCTTTTGATTCCTAACCTTGGTAACAGGTATTATTTTCATAATTTTTTTCTCTCTGGTAGTACTTTGAGTTTTCGGGGGTAACTTATGTTGATCTCTTCGGCCTGGCCTCACATAAGTACAGAAAAACTCAAAGCATCGCATTTTTAAGTGACAACCTGGCCTTGCTCCCCTTGAAAAAGTAGGCAGGCTCACTTAACATTTACATATTTTATTTCATCTTGTTTCTCGGGGAAATCTATTCTATTCTTAGGGTAGTTTTACTTATTATATATATATATATATATATATATATATATATATATATATATATATATATATATATATATATATATATATATATATATATATATATATATATATATATATATATATATATATATATATATATATATATATATATAATAAGTAAAACTACCCTAAGAATAGAATAGATTTCCCCGAGAAACAAGATGAAATAAAATATGTAAATGTTAAGGCACTAAATTCCGACCTCTGATTAAAATTAAAAAATCCTTTGCACTCAAATCTTTTCTTAACGACATAGACCTCTTCTGCCTCAAAATTTCAAACAAATTTTCTTTAGCCCTGGATTTTTTCACTGAATGGAAGTGGTGCCTCTACAGTTTCTTTAAAAAATTCATCTCCTCTACTTCTTTTAAAACTAGCATTTTCAATTTGGCAGAAATTAAAAATTCTATTAAAAACCTACAATCTCTTTTTATTATTGCGCCAATTGACAAAGCCAACAGCAATTTCGGTTTCTTCTGCAAAAACTATATCTTGACCTACTTGATTCAGAACTTAAAAATTCCATCACCTACAAAAAACCACATGCTACTCATAATATTATTGTTAAAAAAATCATTGCATTCAACAAAATTCTTAAGCTTAAGAACTACAATATACTCTTCCCCTACATTACCATCACCCCTAAATTTCACAAAAACCCCATAGCTTTTAGATTCATCACTTGTGGCACTAGCCAAAATTACATGCATAAACCAGGCAAAATCTTTTTTAAATTTTTAAAAATCATTCTTAAAGCTATCACGGTTAAAGAAAACTGTTGGATCATTAATAATAACACTCCAGTTCTTAATTTTCTTTCCTCTAATAACAATATCTCACAAATTGACTCTTTCGATTTTAAAGACCTCTTCACTAGCATCCCGCTCCATAACTTTATAGATGTTCTTAACTCCTACTACACTGAATTTAACCTTCTTCTTAATATTTCTCAACAATATTGGAACAGTCTTATCAATCTTTGTGTCCTCAACAATTTTATCTTTAATGGTGACATCTTTTCCAACAAGTACAAGGAATACCACAAGGTACCACTTTCTCCAGTATTCTTGCTAACCTCTACCTCCATTTCTATGAAAGATCACACACTTCTAAATTTATTAACTCCTATCGCTACATAGATGATTTAATCATTTTTAACTCACCAGAGTTCACTGATTTTTGGAAAAGTATTTATCCCACTGAACTCATCCTCAAAAAACAAATAGCTTACCTTTATCTACTAACTTCCTTGACATTCATATTGATGTCAGTTCTAAATCTTCAACCGATATCTATGACAAAAGAAATGACTTTCAATTTAATATTAACAGACTTGTTCCCTGGAATTCTAATATTTCTTTCAACATCTACAGAAACTTAATTTATAATCAAATCTATAGAATTCATCATATTTGCAGGGACCAAACTACTATTGATAATCAGCTCAAAACTCTTAAAACCACCCTCTTAAATAACAACTCTTCCCCAACAATTTTCTTAAAAAGTTTTTTCCTTAAAAATAATTTTCTTTTTCTCGACTTTACTTTCTTTCTCCTCGGACAGATGGAGCCAAAAAATATAACTATATAATTATTTCTTTCACTTTTTCCCTCGTTTTTTCTTTCAATTTCATCACTGCCCACAATCTTTACTCTTTGTCACAATTTTATTTTCTTGTTAAAATTTACCTTTCTTCCCTCCCTTTCATTTGCGCTAATTTGTTCACATTATCTCCAAGCCACCCTCTTTCGTTTTTAAATCCGTTATTCTACATAATACGGATCTGGCAATGTTTTGCTCTCCTAGCTTGGGCGGCAACTTTTGGTAAGGTATTACGTTGGCTATGTTCTTTTGATTCCTAACCTTGGTAACAGGTATTATTTTCATGATTTTTTTCTCTCTGGTAGTACTTTGAGTTTTCGGGGGTAACTTTTGTTGATCTCTTCGGCCTGGCCTCACATAAGTACAGAAAAAACTCAAAGCATCGCATTTTTAAGTGACAACCTGGCCTTGCTCCCCTTGAAAAAGTAGGCAGGCTCACTTAACATTTACATATTTTATTTCATCTTGTTTCTCGGGGAAATCTATTCTATTCTTAGGGTAGTTTTACTTATTATTTCCCTTTATTTGTTCTCTGCGGCTTTCAGCGCTGTTCATCTAAAGGGTCAATATTATTGTTGTTATTTTGCTCCATTTTTGTTCTTGTTATTATTTGCATTTTGTTTTTGTTTTTATTTGGTTTCTCCTTTTTGATTTGTGGTGATGGTCTATATATATATATATATATATATATATATATATAGTATTCTATAATTAAATGCTACTAAGTTACTTTTTAATATTTAGTAACATTTAATTATTTCACATTTAATTTTAGAATACTATAATGAAAGGTAGCCAGTGAGGAAGTAGTTGTCAATTGCTTGACAGCAGAAGAGGAACAAATACGTAACGTGTGGGTACTCAATATAAATAAGACGTCGGAGCATGAAGTGTATCATACATTATCCCTGATTTAGTTGACGATGGAGTCAAGTTTTTTCTGTATATTCGAATGACCCACTCTAAGTTTACAGCACTTCTAGACATCCTGAGACCTCATTTAAAGAGTCATTCTGGGAGTCGGTAGAAAAACTCCAGAAGGGGTGTTGCGGATGCTGAAGATCCTGAGCAGCAGCTCTATCTCCTGATGGAATATCTTGCAGACTGAATTTTCTGAGTTGACAGAACGTTTTCGTTGTGGAGCGTCTTCTGGTATCCAATGTAAAAGACAGATGTGGTCACTTGACGAAACTACTTATCATGAGCCAAGGGAGAAGTAACAGATAAGGGGTGTGTACTTAAAGATGTAAACAGAAAATTTTGGGCTGAGTTACATTAAAAGTTAGGAATTGAGAATTTAGAGTTAAAAAATTTAACGATTTATTATCAATAAGGAACGTATTATCAACTGCTTCCATATCGCAGAGGGGCCGTCGTTGCTCAGTGGTTGTGTCCACTGCTCTAGCAACCTTCGATTGTATGCGATGCAGGTTCGATTCCTGTCAGGTGCATTCCTCCCTGTGTGTATTTCTCTCTTCCGTGTCAGTAAAACTTTCATTGGGTGTATGTCTATTACTTTATATTGTATATCTTGCGTCTGGCGTAGCATGGCCAAAATATAGCCCTTCGCCATTAACCCTCTAGCTGCGCATCCCGCGATTTCCACGGGCAACTTAGAAGTAGCAAAATTTGCGCATCCCGCGATTTCCGCGGGGATGCATTTTTGCCGTCTATTTAACTGTGCAACCCGCTCTTTCCCCTTTCATGGTTTCATTTTGGCTTTTCTGTGATGTTTAATTGTTTATTCAAATCTGGGTTAACAGATGGCGTTAGATGTCCACATTTCTGCGAAATATACAAGCATTTTTTGGACATTTTGCGCGCTCTTTTCAAAGCTCAAAGATGGCAGGAAGCGTTTCGCGAGTGATATAACCTACATTCCTGACAATATTTCCGACACTGATAGCAGTCCTGACTCTGATTTCAAGTATATTGAAGATAGTTATAGCGAAACTGATGAGAATTTCTCAAATTCCTCTGCGGATAGTGATGAATCTGAAGATTCATTTTCTATTCAAAACGTTCAACAGTGGTGCAAAATTGATATGCAAAATATTCCACCAGCTCCTGCTTCATTTCTAATAAATGTTTTGTAAGTATTTTGCATATTTTCTTATGATTATTCTTCAATTTCAATATTCCGACAGCCTTTTTTATGATCTAATTCTATATTGAAAAAAAACTCTATTACAAAAATTTTTTGTATATTTTAACTCTAAAATATATGTAGATTTGAAATATGTAATAAAAAAATACGGAATTTTTAACCTATTTTGATAAAAAATTACGCAGCGAGAGGGTTAAACCCCCAAAACCCACAACAAATCCATATTGCGGAAGAATTTTAGGGCTCTAGTAGTGAAGAATTTACTGCGTTCCGTCACACTCAGGTCTTTACGAAAAGAGACTCGCACTTTGTATGAGGTACGGAAGAGTCATTCGCATTTGATTCTCCCTCCGGAATCTTCGTTGGTATCGCCGATACGTACGATGCGGATGTGAGCGCAGTCTCATTCAAAACAATATGAATAACTTAGAACGCGATGCGGGCGCATGCCTTTAGAACATCGTGGAGATAGCAGTGAAATGGTCGGGAGAATGGTGAAAAGTTCAATTCGCTCACACCAGTCGTAACGTCATTACAAATAAAGTAGGTAGTTGAATTGACGTCGAATTGGAGAAACACACAGGGCTATTGCCCATGGTCCGGGATCTATACCCAAAGGGTTGGCTTGAATTTTACGGCGCAAGGGCCATATTTGGCCATGCTGTGCCAGACACAAGACATACAATATCAAGTAATAGACACACACACAATGAATGTTTTACGGACACAGAAGAGAGAAATACACCCAGGGAGGAATGGAGCTGACAGGAATCGCAACTGCGCCATCTACAACTCGAAGGTTGCTAGCGCAGTGGGCATACCTACCGAGCCACGACGGCCCCTATCCCCAAAGGGAAATATCCGAGGACAACAACACGTCAGGAGCGTGAAGAGTGTGGAGACATTGTGACCACGACGGATTTAACGTGCCCCCACGTACACGACGCCTTTTTATTGTATCTACACTGCTGGCCACCCAAATTGCAACACCAAGAAAGACAAGAGATATCACAACAAAATTTATTTTATAGATAACATGTTGACCAAGTATCAAATGATTAAATTTATAGACTTCTGTGAAGTGTGGTTCCTGCCAAAATCAGTAGCCAGAGTAGCCGCCATTGTTGGAGATCACCGCTGCCACACGCCTCGGCATTGATTCAAAGAGACTTTGGATATGTTCTTGGATATGACCAAGCAGCTTCCACACGTTGCCAAAGTTGATCTGGTATGGCAGCTGGGGATGTATTCTGGGCCAATCCTTGAGCAACCATGGACCACATGTTTTCTATCGGCGAAAGATCCGGAGAGCGAGCTGGCCTGGGAAACAATTCAATCTGGCGATTGACGAAGAACCCTTGGACAATGCGTGCCACGTGTGGTCGCGCATTATCCTGTTGAAATATGGCTGTGGGCAAGCCCTGAAGGTAAGGAAGGACAACTGGCTCCAACACCTCGGAGATGTAGCGCTGGCTGTTTAAAGTACCGGCAATGCGTACTAGAGGAGTGCGAGAGTGATATCCAATACCACCCCATACCATAATACCCGGTGCAGGACCAGTGTGGCGGTGCATAACGCAGCTGTTCAGCATCCTCTCTCCACGGTGTCTCCAGACTCGAATCCGACCATCGTGGTGTTGCAGACAGAAGCGTGACTCGTCAGTAAAGATAATTTCATTCCATTCTGCAGTCCACATTCTTCTTTTATCGCACCATTGGCGGCGGAAACGTCTGTGGTTCTGCGTCAAGGGTAGACGAAGCAATGGACGTCTTGCGGACAGACCACTCTGCTGTAAACGGCGTCGAATGGTACGCGCAGACACTGGATGATGCGGTACAGACTGAATGTGCTGTGCTATGGTTCGTGATGTGGCTGAGCGATCCGTCACTGCCATACGCACAATATGCCTGTCATCACGTGAAGTGGTGCACTGAGGTGGATGCGATCGAACACGTCGGTCCGTCGTACCCTCCTGCATCCAACGATCACATATCCGCATTACAGTTGTTTGGTTTCGTCCAACACGACTACCGATTTCCCTGAAAGATAATCCACAATCTCGGTAGGCCACTATCCTTCCTCTGTCGAACTCGGATACTTGATCAAAAGATGATCGCTGTTTTCTACGAGGCATAATTGATCGTTTTTTTGAAAAAACCGCAAGAAAAACACAATTGCCGTACTTGAAATCGTCGAAATCTCCAAGCCTTGAATAGCGCTTTGAAGTGGCGCCACAGGCGCGCGTGATGTGCGTCTGCGCTGAAATTCTAATCATTTGCATATCTCACCTCCGCTAATGCATGTTGTAAATTTCATATTATTTGCATGCTTCCTTCAGGGTGTTGCATTTACGGTGGCCAGCAGTGTAGTTTGAACTCGCAGCCCTCCGGTTGCTAATCCGTTACTCTACCAACTGGGCTACCGCGGCCCCGATACAATTAAGGGGGGGGGTATTTCAATTAACGTCACACTGGAGCAACACAATGGGCTATTGGTGACGGTCCGGGATCAATCCCAAAGGGAAAGATCCGAGGACACAACACCACTTAACTTTGAACCACGGTCAGATGACGAGGCAACACCTGAGCTGGCACCCCACTCTCCAAACTTCCACACCACGCCAACGTGAGGACATTTGAGGCCACGACAGATTTAACGTGCACCAGCCCCCTTTGTACACGACGGTGTTTGGCTGGATTCGAACTCGCAACCCTTCGGTTGCAAGTCCGTTACTTTTCCAACCGGGCCACCGCGGCCCTACAATTAAGGAGTTGGCGAAGCTAGACTTTTTGAGACCTGGGGCAAACGTGAATGATGCCACGTGGGCTGTCGCGGTGCCCTCAGGTTGGAGCGGCGGGGATGTTTGTAGAGTGGGGTGCCAGCTCAAGTGTTGTCATCCGACCGTGGTTCAAAATTACGGGGCGTTGTCCTTGGATCTTTTCCTTAAGGATTGATCCCGGACCGTCACCAATTGCTCGTTGTGTTGCTCCAGTGAGAGTTAATTAGCTACCTACCTCTCATCTGAAGAGCAATATGATTGCAGGGGGGGGGTATTTCAATTAACGTCACACTGGAGCAACACAATGGGCTATTGGTGACGGTCCGGGATCAATCCCAAAGGGAAAGATCCGAGGACACAACACCACTTAACTTTGAACCACGGTCAGATGACGAGGCAACACCTGAGCTGGCACCCCACTCTCCAAACTTCCACACCACGCCAACGTGAGGACATTTGAGGCCACAACAGATTTAACGTGCACCAGCCCCCTTTGTACACGGCGGTGTTTGGCTGGATTGGAACTCGCAAACCTTCGGTTGCTAATCCGTTGCTCTTCCAACCGGGTCACCGCGGCCCGAAAACAAGATGGATTGATTGAATTTCTATGGTACAAGAGTTTGGCCAAGCTGCGCCAAACTATATCAAAACGAGAATTGGCTTTTAATCTCTATTCTGAAGATGGAGGGCACGAAAGCACATTAACCCAGGGCAGCCAAAGCGCTTGGGGGGGGGGGTATTTCAATTAACGTCACACTGGAGCTACACAACGGGCTATTGGTGACGGTCCGGGATCAATCCCAAAGCCAAAGCGCTTGGGAAACAGTACCATTAGTAGCAAACAGTTTTTAAATAGTAACAAAAGAAGTCGTTACGTATTAGCAACCGCAGGGTTGCGAGTTCGAAACTTGTTCCAACCAAAAACCGTTGTGTAGGTAAGGGCTGGTGTACGTTAAGTTCGTTGTGATCTCAAATGTTCTCACGTTGGCAAGGTATGGAAGTTTGGAGAGTAGTGTGCCAACTTCAGGTATTCACCTCACATGGGTCCAACACCAGTCATTCGACTCTAATTCGGCAGAAATACTTCTGCGTACCGACATGTTTTCTGTACAGGGGTTAATTGAATTAACGTCGCACTGGAGCAACACCAAGGGCTATTGGCGACGGTCCGGGGTCCATCCGAAAGGAAAGATCCGAGGACAACACTTAATTTTGAACCACGGTCAGATGACGCCCTCAGAGGCACATCTTAGGTGTATACGGGCTTCACAGACCCGAGGTACCTGTGTGATCTTTTCTTTTCCCATGGGGTTTACTGTCTTTACTAAACACAGGGGTCGCGCTCCAGGAATACACTCAATCGATCTTTTTCTACTTTGACCCCGCAACACTTTTCCCTAGTTTTTCCCCTTTCACGAGTCTTTACTTTGATATTGACTTATATTTGTCGCAGCTTGGCGAAATTGGGTCCTTACGCCATAAAACCTCCCCAAACAACTCAAATGTCCTCACGTTGGCGTAGTTTTGAACCAGGATCAACTTACAAGATCCACATCTGATCTTTTATGTGTCCTGCTCGACTCCTAAGTGATTGCTGACTTGGTCCGAGTTTTCACGTCTTTTTATACCTGGTCTTTTAGTTGTGTTGCTCTAGTGTGACGTTAATTGAAATACCCCCAATATCCCCTGTTCTTTTAATTACTGGGCGTTTTCTATTAGCCTGTTTCCAGTTCTAAATATTGGGCACCTTTTATAAGCCTGCTAAAGTTTTTTCCGGGAGTCGAGCACCGTATTTTTCTATGTATTTTGCTCGACTCCTGAATGTCGTTGGGGCCGCGGTGGCCCGGTTGGAAGAGTAACGGACTTGCAACCGAAGGGTTGCGAGTTCGAATCCAGTCAAACACCGTCGTGTACAAAGGGGGCTGGTGCACGTTAAATCTGTCGTGGCCTCAAGTGTCCTCACGTTGGCGTGGTGTGGGAGTTTGGAGAGTGGGGTGCCAGCTCAGGTGTTGCCTCGTCATCTGACCGTGGTTCAAAATTACGTGGTGTTATCCTCGGATCTTTCCCTTTGGGATTGATCCCGGACCGTCACCAATAGCCCGCTGTGTTGCTCCAGTGTGACGTTAATTGAAATACCCCCTGAATGTCGTTGACTTGGTTTTCTCGAGTTTTTATATTTTAAGGCGCCTTTTATAAGCCCTATCATAATTAAAATTTTCCTTTCGGGAATCGAGCACTGATTGTATATTTTGCTCCATTCCGATTGTCTTTTTGTGGTTCGTTTGGTTTTTTATGTTCTGGTTTTGTTGTATTTTTGCTGGCCCTGTTCACCAATGTAAATTTTCTTTTGATTTTAATAAATACTGTTTTAGGAGGTTGGGTCCCCTTGGCCTCTTTCGTGTGCAGCGGGAATCCTCTCCCTCCTCCCACTACAAGCTCTAAACCTTTCGGTGAGTTCGGAGGAGGTGAGTCTATAAGATCCACATCTGATCTGGCACCCCATCACACCACGCCAACGTGAGGGCATTTGAGGCCGCGAATCCGGGGGTCGACTCCAACCGAGCTAACGTGGTCCTATTTTGTGCACAGAAGCGGCATGCTGCTGCAGTGTGCGACCGGTCTAAAGAACATTCGGTGACACGTACCCAACGCTTGCACGAGCTGGATGACGTCCTTCGGTCCTCTCCCTTTCAAGCAGTCCACTGCTTCCAAGACCTCCAGGGAATCCCCGACGGCTCGGCCAATCGGAGCGTCCATCGATGTCAGCAGCGCCACCGCCCTCACGGGATTGGAGGCCTTCACCTAAAAACCAAATCACACGATTCATTCACCTTTAGAGGCCCATTGGAGAAACCAAATGAAAACTCAAGGTTTATAGGACTGCCAAAGTCCAGCCAGACAGTGGCGTACCGTCACTCAAGTCCAAAAGTTATGCATAATTCGTAAAATGCGAAAAATCGGAGTAAATATGGATAGAATGGTTCAAAATCCCTTGTGGAGAATCGTGGGACGAAGTTAAAACACTGAGCATATGCAAAACAGTTCAGTCGACTTCGAAATGTGCAAACACGGGCGCACGTCCGAAAGAGTATAAAACGGCCTCGAGCGGCATGGCCAGTTTAGCCAGAAATTTCGCAATTGCTGTGGTACGGAGCGTTGTTAACGTCACACTGGAGCAACACAATGGGCTATTGGTGACGGTCCGGGATCAATCCCAAAGGGAAAGATTCGAGGACAATACCACGTAATTTTGAACCACGGTCAGATGACGAGGCGACACCTGAGCTGGCACCCCGTTGTGTTTTATCAATAAGGACGAAAGATGTCACAAAGATGCCAACTGGACATGTTTGTGAAGGAACAAATTATTGGAATGCTGGAATCCGGTCGATCCCAAACCAAAGCGTCTCAAATTCTGAATGTGCCTTAGTGTGTGATCTCCAAACTGTGGCTCAGGTTTTAAACAACTGGAGATGTTACCCGACGACTAGTACCAGGTCGGGCAAGGGTAACAACCGCTTGGAAAGACCTATATTTGGCGATAAATAAAGACGTCAGAGGAACCGTTCTGCCAGACAACTGGATTTAGCCATGACAGCAGCCACAGGAGTCATAGTTTCGAGACAAACTGTTTACAGTAGACTCAGACACGTTGGTCTCTATGCCAGACGACCAGCAGTTTGCATACCCCTGACGTCTGCACAGAAACGCGCGCTTTTACAGTGGAGTTTGGAACATCGGCAGTGGAGTCGACAACAGTGGGGCAATGTCATGTTCAGTAACGTATCCAGATTTAGTCGGCAAATTGATTCTCGTCGTACCACGATCTGGAGAGAAGGTGGAACGCGTTTTCACCCGGGAAACATCACGGAAAGACATCGTTTTCCTTCAGGGGAGTCATGGGCAGGCATCATGCTGGACGGCCACACAGACCATCTTTGACACGGGGTCTGTTACAGGTCAAAGATGCAGAGAAGAAGTCTTTGAGCCTACCGTTCGTCTGTTTCGAGGTGCTGTCGGTCCTGGTTTCATATTCATGGATGATAACGCGCCTCCTCACCGTGCAGTCTAGGTCGACGCCTTCCTTCAAAGTGAAGATATCCACCGCATGCAGTGGCCTGCCAACTCTCCTGATCGGAATCATAGAGCATGTGTGGGATATCCTCGAGAGACATTGCAGCCCTCCGCCACCCACGGAGCTCCTTTCCGGAATTGGAATTGAAAACTGTTCTCTGTTAGGCTTGGAACTCTTTGAGCACACAACTCATCCATCCCCTCATCGAAAGTATGGGAAATCGTCATGCAGCATTCGTAGCTACCAGAGGTTCCCACATACCGTATTGTATTAAACTTCAGCATCACATTGTTTTAATCATTCTGTTTCACTAAAGTTGACACTCGTATTGTGAACCTTTTTCTTTCAACCCTTTTCTTTGGATAATAAAAGTCATTATTATCCGTGTTTTGCATTGTTTTCTTCTATAACCCTATTACACTCGCATACCACGTTTCCTTCCATTCCGATGTAGATTTTCTGAAATATTCACATAAAGAAATATACTTAGCTTTTCGACATGTGTACAATCTGTCGTGACCTCAAGTGTCCTCACGTTGGCGAGGTGTGGAAGTTTGGAGAGTGGGGTGTCAACTCAGGCGTTGTCTTCGTCATCCGACAGTGTTTCAATCACGAGGCGTTATCCTTGGATATTTGGGATGGATCCCTGACCGTCGCCAATAGCCCGTTGTGTTTCTCCAGAGTGACGCTAATTAACTACCTACCAGCCTCAATATTTATAACGTGAAAGTGACATTCTTCAGCTTTTCAAGGGATTTCGTTTTTGAGTTAATCCTAAGCCTTCCGCTTAATCGATGCATATCGAAGTTTTGTTAACCTTCTGAGTTAACAGCAATCCTGACCAAGATTTTCGAGTTGTGTAGAGTTGCTTTTACCTCTAGACACATTTAATGACTCAATAACCTCACCTTTTCTAGGGAATTCTAACCAATCTTCATAGAGATTCTATTGGGTCTTCTCCGAAGAATAAAGTTTCTTTGTAACTATTGCATCGGTCGTTTCCTTAGATTAGAGGGGCCGCGGTGGCCCGGTTGGAAGAGTAACGAACTAGCAACCGAAGGGTTGCGAGTTCGAATCCAGCCAAACACCGTCGTGTACAAAGGGGGCTGGTGCACGTTAAATCTGTCGTGGCCTCAAATGTCCTCACGTTGGCGTGGTGTGGAAGTTTGGAGAGTGGGGTGCCAGCTCAGGTGTTGCCTCGTCATCTGACCGTGGTTCAAAATTACGTGGTGTTGTCCTCGGATCTTTCCCTTTGGGATTGATCCCGGACCGTCACCAATAGCCCATTGTGTTGCTCCAGTGTGACGTTAATTGAAATACCCTACCCTACCCTACCCTTAGATTAGAATCCTTTGGTTGATTGGGTTTTTATGGCGCAAGGGCCATACATGGCCAAACTGAGCCAGGCACAAGCTTTGAAATTATTTGAATACCTCTTGCAAATATCACATCTATACAAGTTTTCCCTCGTGTGGTTGGTTTGTCTAAATCATTCACTAGTTCAAGTTTAAAGAATTTTTGAAGGTATGCACGTAAGAGTTCTAAATTTTCGTCACTAGGGTTGAAATCGCCCATCAATGCGAGCGGTATGTCACTATTATATTCTAGTTCGAATGTCTGGATATTCACTATATTGTATCAATTGGCTTATGATGAGCAGCGATGACATTATAAGAGTCCAGGGTGTATATAGCTTGCCAAAATTATTAGCGCTTGCCAAAATTATTTTTTTAAAGTAGTTGTCGGCCCCGGTACAAGTCCAATTTTGGGCCCCCGTCGCCATATTTGGTAGGCCAAGTGGGTCCTATGGGTCTGGGTCGACCTCCATTGCACTCTCCATCTCATTAGCAACGAGATCCACATCCATTCTTGACCCAGGCTCGTCAGATGCCGCCTGAGTTGTCAGATCGCGCTTACGTTGCCTATATTCGCGGCAGTACTTCGCGTTGGTTTTGGGTCCGGGCCCGGCGTCTTCGGTGTCATTCAGTCTCTTTGGAATTTTGTGCTCTACGCATTCGTGCCCGATTTTTGTAATTCTGGTTGTACTTTGCTCATATCACGACATTTTAAGAAAATCGGGAAATTTTCAAACTTTTTCAAATTCACAGCCTCGTATCTTTTTGAGTTTTTGAGAGCCCAGGATGAATTGTAACATATACACACCTCTTCAAAACAACACTTGGTTCACTCGTATCGTATAAGTCGTAATAATATGATCCCGTTTATGGACACGTGTTGAATCCGGAAAGTCTAAAATCGTGGATTCAATTTGCGCGTAAGGAACTCGAGACGTCAGGCCGCCACGAATGTCGGAGTGGTACTGGCACAAACTTTCATTTTTCCACTTTAAAACGAGACTAAGATGGCGGCGGTATGTCTATTTTTAACCGAGTTATTGAAATTTGAAATTACTTCGATAGAAACTGTCGCTCAATTGGGCGCGATTGCCTCCCCACACCCGGCATCGATTTTAAAGACGTTTTCACGTCAAAAGTTTCTTGTATACCAAGACATTCAAAGTTTTCATGTCTTCAACATGGTTACGGTAGTCATGGCGATTCCAGGATATCATTTTAACCATTATGAGTCTTTCAGAGACTGCGTTTGTGCCTACTGTTTTTTATTTTTATGTATTTCCATTTCCTCACCAGATGAGTCAAATGAAAAATAGGTCTCTAAGTTATACTTTTAGTTGGTTCTATTAGATTTTATAGCATCTATTTTCATTTGTGATTTTGTTTTAAAAGTGTCTAACATTAAGACTAGATGGTTTGGGAATGTTTGTTTTGGTTTTTTTATTAGTTGCATCTTTTTCTTGGTGGGTAGGTATTTCAATTAGCGTCACACTGGAGAAACACAACGGGCTATTGGTGACGGTCCGGGATCAATCCCAAAGGGAAAGATCCGAGGACAACACCACGTAATTTTGAACCACGGTCAGATGACGAGGCAACTCCTGGCTGGCACTCCACTCTCCAAACTTCCACACCACGCCAACGTGAGGCCATTTGAGGTCCCGACGGATTTAACGCGTGCACCAGCCCCCTTTGTAGGTGACGATCTTTGGTTGGTTGGTTTAGGTTTTATGGCACAAGGTCCATAAATGGACAAGCTGCGCCAAACGCCAGATAAGATAATAAAATTATAATAAATGTAAAAACATTAAAAGAAATAGTGGGAAAGATTCCGGCGCAGTTTTTAGAGAATAAAATATTGGAAAAAGAGTTGAATAACGTGAGATTAAAATACAGAGTTAAAACATGTTGATCAACAACATGTAGATAATAAATTAGAATAAAAACATGATTTTAATGAATTCAACATTTAAAAATGTTGAGATCAGTAATACTCAGATTCAAAATGGATGAGAATGATATTTACAAGTAATGAGAGTATGGCATAAAAAGATACAAAAAATATATAGTATTTAAAAATCGAATGCTATGTAAGAAGTTAAAAATGTTTGGATGGGGTTTCTTCCCAATTAATTCCCGTGAAGTTAAAACAGAAGTACTAAAAAAGTGATTGCGATGATGGTTGAAAACGGGACAATCAATTAAAATATGTTGAATGGTGATGGGAACTCCACACACAGGAACCCTCTCTCCTAAGAAAAGATGCCTGTGAGTAAAGCGTGTGTGTCCAATGCGTAGGCGAGTCAGAATTACATCGGAATATCGAGAAGAATGAGGAAGCCATATTGATATATCATTCTGAATACTGTGGAGCTTATTGTTTGTTTGAGTAGTCCAGTCGGTTTGCCACTCGTTCCACACAATGTCCCGGACAGCGTGTCGAAGATCATCGTATGGAACGGGGAGACTCAAAAAGGTCACAGCTCTTCTAGCTGCTGCATCAGCCTGTTCATTGCCTGCAATCCCGACGTGACCAGGTATCCAACAGACAAAGATATCTAGGCCTCTCCGGATAAGTTGATGTAATTTCAACACGGTAATAGCTAATGGATGTTGAGGGCAGTCTGATGCTAGGCTGTCTAAAACACTTTGAGTCTGAATATATAACAAATTTGCCGTTTCTGAGGCAAGATATGTTTTAAGGCTTCGTATATTGCGATAAATTCAGCAGTAAAAATAGAAACTACACAGGGCAGTTTGAAGGCTATAGTGGTTGAACCACAAATAAAAGCACAACCGACATGACGTGTAGACATCGAGCCGTCTGTATAAATCGCTGTGTAGTCTCTAACTGTGTCGATGATGTTTAAAAATTTGGTGGTAAATGATGTCAGTTCAATTGAATTTATCGTAGCCTCGAAACAGATGGATGGGCAGAGCCATGGGCTACACAGCCGTAGTCCAATAATAGTAGCGAATAATAGCTCGATAAATACTGAGCATAGAAGATCGTACCGCTCCCCAAGATGTATTTGAGAGGACTTTCAGCAGATATAGTTTTTTCTCGTAAGACATCCGTAACTGCTCGACGTGGGGTTGGAAGGTAAGTTTCCGGTCGAAAATGATACCGAGAAACTTTACACTATCCACCACTGCAATCCTGTTACCGTCCAGAAAGATCTCTGGGTCAGGATGCAGGTTCCGACGTCGGCAGAAATGAACGCAGGATGTCTTTTGATGGGAAAACTGAAACCATTGTCGACACTCCACCTCGTCAAGCGAGAAACAGCCGTCTCGAGTTGTCGCTCGGCAAATCGCATGTCTTGACCTCGACAATGGACATGAAGATCATTCACATACAGATTAACTTAACAGATGGGGAAGCTGAGTTAAAATGTTATTGATTTTTAATGAAAAAAGAGTCACACTCGGGACACTCCCCTGTGGAACACTCTCTTCCTGGATGAAAGAATCAGATAGGGCGGAGCCTACACGAACCTGGAACTGTCTGAGAGCTAAAAAATTCCTTATGAATATCGGTAGATGCCCTCAAAACCCAAGAGAATGTAAATCACGGATTATACCGTAATGCCAAGTGCGATCGTACGCCTTTTCCATATAAAAAAAGATGGAAACGAGATGATTTCGGCGTAGGAACGCATGGCGTATTTGAGTTTCAAGGGACAATATGTTGTCTACCGTTGAGCGGGCAACCCTGAAACCACTTTAAAATGGTGAAAGAGCCTGTGTCGTCTCTAAGATGTAAGTGAGACGAGAGTTTATCATCCTTTCAAAAAGCTTACATAGACAATTTGAGTGCGATTGGCCGATAGTTATACGGGTTGATGGGATCTTTTCCAGGTTTTGGAAATGGTATAACTATGGTGCGTCGCCAAGCCAAAGGGAAAATTTGTTCTTCCCATATGCGATTGAAAAGATGCAAGATCTTAAGAAGGGAGTAACTGGAGAGATGTGGTAACATAATATAGCTTATGCCGTCAGGACCAGGTGCCGTCATTCTGGTCTTCTGAAGGCATCGCTTCAATTCCCTTTCAGTAAATTGACAGTTATAGGCGAGCTCTGTAGGAGAATGGAAGTTAAGACGATGGGATTCCGCACGCTGTTTTGTGCGTTGAAATATTTCAGGATAGATGTTTGAACTAGAAGCTGCAGAGAAAGCTCGTGCAATAGTATTGGCTATCCCAACAGCCTCCGGGACATGCTGTCCATTCCCTTCAACGAACGAGATGTTATGTTCGGTATATAATCCCATCGCCTTCCGAACTCTGTCCCATAGCTGTTTGGAGGGAGTGGCAGATGTTATGCCAGAAATATATCTCCTCCAAGATTCCCTCTGGCTTTGACGACGCACTCTGCGAGCACTAGCTGTTGCACGCTTGAAGGCAATAAGATTTTCAGTTGTGGGGTATCTGCGGACAATACCCCACGCCTTCTTTTGGATCTTGATAGTTGCTGTGCATTCAGATGTCCACCATGCTTTACAATGTTTATGAAAGGATGGGATTTTCTTGGGGATTGCCGTATCTGCAGTTCTAATTATTGCGTCGGTGACTGCTTCGACTACTTCATCAATGTTGCCTTCTACCATCTGCTGATATAATGGCCTGAGATGTAAAAGCAGGCCAGTCGGCTGTTTCATAAATATACCGGGACCGGCGGATCACAGGATCATTTCCACTAATATGAGTAACGAATATTGGGAAATGTTCGCTGTTGAGCAGGTCACTACCGACAAAAAAGGATAGAAAAGGTAAAGTAGAAGGAGAGCAAATGGCGAGGTTGCATGAAATGTGCGGGATGGTTCATGGAAGTAGGTTACTTCACCGTTATTGAGCAGACAGAGAGAGCGATCTGTTATCAGCAGTTCGATCTGTCGCCCACGGGAATTAGTATCCCTACTAGCCCAAAGCGCATTGTGAGCATTAAAGTCACCGAGGATTATAAATAGGTCTGGCAATTGATCCACCAAGTTCTCAAGGCTCTGTTGTTGGATGGTATGGTTAGGTGGTAAATAAAGAGTACATATTGTAATCATTCGTCGTACATGCATTTTTACAGCTATTGCTTGTAAGGAAGTGTTGAGCGGAACAAGAGATGGGTATGCATGGGAGGTGAAGAGGGCAACACCTTCCGAAGCTCTTCCATCGTTGAGGTGGTTACTTCTAATGCAAGTATAGAGACAGATCTTCGCCGTATCAGTCGACTTCAGGTAAGTCTCCTGAAACGCGACACAGGCGGGATGATACTCAGCAATAAGGGTTTTAACGTCATCCAACTTATTACGGAATCCACGACAATTCCAGGATATTAAGAAACCTATTCTTGTTTAGAACGGGGGATATTTTTACTCTTCCCTGGAGGTTTATCTTGGGGTATTGTTGCCATTTCTGCGTCTACCCTCGAAAAATCTGACGCGTGAAGACTTAACTCTAATTCCTCAGCTGCTTGTCTGAGGAGATGTATTGGGCTCTTTTGGAATTTTTTTAATGCTTTGCATCTTTTGTTTTGTAGTCTGTCCTGTTTTAGGTCGTTTGATAGCTTTGATTAGGTCGTTTGATAGCTGAGGGTTGCGGAATTTTGTAACTTTCAGAAGTGCTTTTAGAGGGTATGGTAATAGAGGTAGTAGCATTTTTAGCTGTCTGTTTCACGTTAGGAACTAATGTTTTGAGGGGTTTTATCGATATCAGAGGCTCAGAAGTACTTTCGACAGAAAGGTCGGTTTGAATGCCTACAGATTTGAATGATTTTTTAGAAGCCGCAGCATATGAAACACCGACTGTTGGGGTCCGGGATTCAACGAGCTTGCGTGCTTCAGGAAAAGAAATATTTTGAGAAACTCTTACAGCTTGTACTTTTTCGAGGGCCCATTTTGAACACGATCTGGTTTACGCCGGATGGTCCCGATTGCAGTTAATACAATGGGTGGCTCATTGCAGGTGTCTCCGTCGTGGCCAATTTCGCCGCAACGAGAGCAGGTTTCGGTACCACGACAGGAAGTTTGCGAGTGCCCGAACCTCTGGCACTTAAAGCACCGTTGAGGATTCGGGACAAACACGCTAACTGGGCAACTCAGATATGCTGCTTTAATGCGTGATGGCAATGTGGGTCAATCGATGAGGTGTCAAGATGAGGTGTTTAGGTAAAATCACCCCATCTCGACGTATGGTTATGCGTCGAGCACCACAAACTTTCTCATCGCGGAGGTTCTCTAAGATTTCTTCGGATGAAAATAGCAAATCTGATTCGAGTAAATGAAATTTGTGTTTGGTTTAAAATTTGAAGAGAGCTGTTTAATAATTTTTCAATGAAGAATCTCGCATTTTTGGATGAAGGTACATTGCTTTGTTGCTCCCTCCTTGATGGAGACGTTGTGTTGCTCCAGTGTGACGTTAATTGAAAATACCAAATACCAATACCTTGATGGAGAATATATATTATTTTCCATCATAGAAAAAGAAAGAGTATTCGGTCACCGACAGCACCACCCACCACGGAATCCTACAAGGGGATGCAGACATCTGCACCGGTGCTTGTCGGTGACTATACGCGCACCCCTGAAACAGAGGGCCAAAGCAGTGTGTTGGGTCAGTATATCGCCTCTCAACTGCCAGGATTCCTTTTCCAGGGACACGGGACTCCACGCACGGCAAACACGCGGGTGATATAATCCCCAAGTGGAGCTGAAAGCAATAGTGTCGAAGAGCTACTGAAGGGGAGCCCTCACCTCCGAAGAGGTAACCACAATGAGGGAGGAAGAAAAAAGTAAAAAGCAGAAAGGGAGGGGAGGAATGAAAAAAAGGAGATCACTCAGGTACCCCGTATTGTGAAGCCCGTACAAACCTAAAGAAGGTATGCCCCTGAGGGCGGTCTTTGGTTGGATTCGAACTCGCAACCCTCCGGTTGCTAATCCGTTACTCTTCCAACAGGGCCACGGCGGCTCTTTTCTTGGACTATTGTTTCTTTGTTTTGAACAATTGTATTTTCAATTTCGTCATTGGGAATAGTATTTGTTTGGACGGCAACGATTTTATCGTTTTAATTACAGATGCGTATGAAATATTTGCTCTTGGTGTCTAACTTTCTACTATTTTTTTTGCTTCGAGATTTGAAATCTTTTGTTTTATTTTCATGCTTCGGATTTTTTTTTCTTTTTTCCATTGAGAACAAGACCTGGAGTAAGAAGGATTATTACCCTTACAATTGAAACATAGAGGTTCATCAGTATGGTTTTCGCCATGTTCGGGTTTTGAGCATCTGGCTTGGTGATCGGCATGAAGCCTGGGAATGTCCAAAGCTGACACTTGAAGCATCTTTGAGGGTTTGGAATGAACGGTCCAACGCTGCAATTTAAGTATCCTGCTTTAATGGATGTCGGCATATCTGGTGTGTTGAATGTTAATATTACATGATTTGTGTTAATACTTTTATCATCTCGTCTGATGCAAATGCGTATGGCTGAAAAACATGCTGAGATTTCAATTCTTCCATAAACTCCTGTTCAGATACATTAAAGAGATCAGATTCAGATATAACTCCGCGACTAGAATTTAGAATTCTGTGTGGAGTTACATTAACTCTTAGTTTGCCAATTTGGTTTAATTTCATTAGTTGTTCATTATTTCATTAGTAGATTGATATGCAGATACTGTTTCTATAAAAAGATCATCAGAACGCAATTTCTTTATTGCTTTTGGTTCGCTAGCAGCAGATTGAATGTATTTTTGTACAGCAAATGATGAAAAGGTTGAAAGTTTCCCTTCAGGGTTATTGATTATTAAAAATGTAGGTATTGAGCAGTTATTGTTGTAAGAGGGATTTAGGCCTCCTCTAGGGCACAAATAAATTTTTGAATCCATAGATTAAATATTTAACTTCATGGTGAACCCATACCCCCACGGAGGTCAACAAGGGGAAGAGTTTGTCGGCTCTGGAACATTCCAGCCTCAGAACACATTTCAAGATACCACCATGATATAGAGCTACAGTATCGGAATGTGGATCCGCCGGTTCACCCAGGGCATTCCTAGCTGCAGCACTAACCCAAAATACTTAAGACCAGTGAAGTCCAGCACGACAGATGGGATAAGCACTCTGACGTGGTGAACCCAGAGAACTTAAGTGAGCCGATTGACCAGAGTGGGCTCACTCCGGGCACCCATCTACGTTGAAGCATGGGCCAAAGGGGTCAAGTACCCCAGGATTCCATTTTCCCTGATACGGGATGCCGCATACGGCAAACATGCGGGTCAGAAAACGTACTGACATTTTGTAAAGTAAAAATAAAATATAACTCATAGTGATGGGAATTTTTTTAAAGAAAATCAAATTGAAAAACTCAAAATGGAATATTGATTATATATGATAATTGTATTTCAAAGCGAAATTGTTCATAATTTCAATGTTGTTCAAAAGACACATGAACGGGAAGAAACAAGAGGGGATGGCAGATAGAACAGTAGGAGGAAAGGAGAAAAGATCGCTTGGGTACCCAGTGTTTTACCAAAGACAGTAAGCCCATGGGAGAAGAGCAGTTCACTCGGGTACCTCGGGTTCGTGAAGCCCATACACACCTAGAGATGTGCTCCCGAGGGGTAGAATTCTTTGGATTCTATTTCTCCTCTCCTTAGAATAAAATTCTTTGGAACGATTCTATTGGCCCATTCTGTAGAACAGAATCCTTAGGAAAGATTCTATTCCTCCTTTCCTTAGGTCAGAATCCTTTTGAAATATTTCCTTAGAATAGAATACTTTAGAAGTATATTTTAATAGTACTTTCCTTGGATCCTTAGAATAGAATCCTTGAGAAAGATTCATAAACCGGTCCGAATAGAATTAGAAGGTTGTTCGAGGTAGTAGAGTGCGGTTCCTGTCAGCATTCTTACAAAGGTTGTAGCGTCATGGTTCCCTTCTTCGGAGACTTGAAATTCCTCTCGAACGTGAATTTGAAGTCGACGACAAATCCTACCGAGGGGAAAAGTCTGGCAAGTTTACGACGAGGTAAAGGAATGTCCTGCGGCCTTTTCAACTGCCCTGTTTCGTTAACGAGGCACAAGAGGGGAAGGGATTTCTGGCCCCTCGACAGGAAACGTTGAATTTTGTTCCGATGAAACCGTGGGATTGAAACCATTTTGTGTTTAATTCATTTAGCCTCGAAATTGCCTTAATTTGTTCACCTTGTAATAACTGTAACATTTTAATCTAATTCAATGTGTTTTTATTCAATTGCCTAAACGACTAGCCACTTCAATTTTAAAAGGTAACTGTCAACTCAACTGTCATTGAGCTATGCTTTCAATAAAACACTCCCTAGGGTGGTCCATCAAATTATGACTAGGATTTCTGCTTTTGTTGCACCAAGTGTGGCAATCCATGATTGCCTTGAAATGTGCTATCAACGTGTTTTTCTGTGTTATTGAATACAAATATGTAGAGTATTGTAGGAACATGGAGTATTCCAGATGGAATGTCCCAGATGGAACATTCCAGATGGAATGTTCTAGATATTGTAGATAGAATATTACAGATGGGATGCAAGGCGCATTACAAGTTACTGCGGTACGTACCAGTCCCTTCGCAGTCTCCAAAGCATCCTCCGGTGTCTTGAAGAAGGAGCCCTTCCCGAACTTCACGTCGTACACCAGTGCGCTGGGGTTTTCGCTCAGCTTCTTAGACACGATGGAGGCTGGAAGAGATGGTCGACTTGTTTTTAGTTTCTTTCGTAGACAAAGACTACGGGACCCCCCAAACTAATGCCTAAGAGTGGTGACACGAGGCGACCCGAGTGGCGCATTCCGAACGGTTTTCTTCCCTGTCAGCAAGAAAAAGCGAACCCGGGTTATGCTTCTCAAGTCGCCTCGTCTGTCTCCTCAAAGAAAAGAACGCGTTGAAGAGATGGAGCGACACTTCACCTGGTTCAGACTGCGGAAATTTCCCAGATTTGTTGCTTGTGTGTTAACTGTTAATTATGTTAGTTATGGTTATGGAATAGTGCATAATCATAATTATGATTTAAGGCTACGCTCTAATGGAAGAGTAGTATTGAGTTATGTATATGTACTTGAGTTCATGTAGTGAAATGTTCCAGGTTCATAAAAGATTAAGGGTATAACCCTGAATCTTGTTTGAGTCATTGGAATCTGAAGGTTCATTACGATAATTATTTGTTAATTTTATGTCTTATCTTATTCAAGATCACAAAATCATATTTACATATTGTTTAATTATTGTGACTGCAAATATTTTTGTTTCTTTGATTATTTACTATGGCTTGTTTACCTGAGGTTATTGTGAAACAGAAAATTTGACCCTAATTTACCTTAAGGTTACTAATTCGACGACTTCAGCAGTGCGACTCGGGTTCCTTTTTCTTCCCGACAGGTAAGAAAACCGGTTGAATCGCTCGGAATGTGCCACCCAAGTCACAAACCAAATCGGGACGAAAAGCACAGCCCTGGTCGTGCTTCACAAATCGCCCCATGTGTCACCACCCTTAGACGACTTGGCAGGTCGCGTGTTGGCCGGCCTATTCAAGAGAGAAAAACACTCATACCTGTTATCAAGGGCGGGTAATCTATAGTAGAAGTCAAATCTCGACACTCGTAGAGTATTTTGTCTGCCGGAACACACTCTCTAGTCTGACCGGCGATGCAGCACCCGACGCTCTCGATCGCTCGTCTGATCTCTTCGTCAGATAAGCTGACCGTGAACTGATCGATGGCTTCCAGCTTGTCCAGGGTCCCACCGGTGTGGCCAAGGCTCCGACCGGATATCATGGGCACCTGAAAAGAATTCAGAACTACAGAAACTGGCAATGTTCGTATTCAACTACAATCGCGCTTTCGCTTATCTTTGAACTCGAAAATTTTCAATCGTTTGTCTTCAAATTCGCTATGGGTGGAGCTAACTGTCAATGTTCATCTTCAACTACAATCGCACTTTCATTTAAATTCGAACTCGAAAATTTTCGACCGTTTCATCTTGAAATTCGCCATAGGGGGTAGGTAGGTTAACGTTGCACTGGAGCAACTGGGAAATTTTCACACACAACGGGATATTGGCAACGGTTCAATTCCGAAGGGAAAGATACAATCGCTATGGGGTGGAGCTACTGTCCATGTTCGTATTCAATCACGCTTTCGCTTATCTTCCAAAACTTTCGACCTTTTCGTCTTGAAATTCGCTATGGGCGGGTAATTAGTTGAATTTACATCGCAATGGAGCAACAAACACAACGGGTTATTGACGACGGTCCGCGATCAATGCCGAAGCAATCTCCAAGCAAAAATGCATAGAGCCACATAACAGAGCGTTCGTATAGGGACAAGTTACAAAAGCCCCCGTTGACGCGCATGAGCAGTTGTCATGCAAAACAGCGCACTCGAACGGGAACAGTCCATAAATTAGGGTAATGTTGACAGTGTTTAGATATTCCAACAAAATCGACTGACCCTAGGTCAATCAAGGTCGAGAGTCCTCTCGTCTTAGCCGCACAATAGAAACCACTGACGTCTCGTAATAGAGGTTGCGCATATGCAACCGCTTCGAACGAAGATATAGGACTTACCAGAAGACCACCCAATAAAGAACTTACCAGAAGGGATTTCCAGACCCGCCTCGTCCCAACTCACCAGGAGGTTTAAAGTAGATTACGGGAGGAGGGGGTATTGACTTCCAGCAGACACAAAAGAGGAAAAAGGGGAACCCCACCCAGACGGCCAGGGAGGGCACACGAGGGCTCCAGCGCGTGCAGCTCGGAACCATTTATTAAAGAACTTCAAAGTATACATAAAACAGGCCAACAAAACCAATAAGACGACCGGCACAGTGCCGGTTTACAAAAACAGGGGACAACAGGTCCCAACACAAAACACTAATATATATAAAATAAATAAAAACAGATAAAAGCAATGACATGATAAATATATACATAATGAAAATATAAATGATGATATGATACGAAATTTAAAACCGTTTAAATATTGAAGTTGGGCAATCTAAAAGTCTAAAAATTTAAAATACTATAAAATGGGGCCGGACCTAGTCCAAGGCCCCCTACAAGGGTCAGCCACTAGGGGCCATAAATATTAATCAATTTCTTTGTTGTAGGGTGCAGGGAGCCCATCCGCCATCAACACACAGTGGCTGATCTTATTTCGGAGGGCTTTACTTTGTAAGATGCCCTCCAGCCACAGACGGCCCAGCAGTTCTCGTAAGGCTTACTGAGGCCCGCTGCCCTGTGAACTTGTATACGGTCATTCTTAATTACTTAAGTAACAGAGCAGTGGTCTATAGTACACGATGCTACGCAATTGAAAGGAAAACGGAAAGAGGCTGCCCACAGTGTAGTGGCCCTCTTCTCTGGAATCTCGTTGCAGATACGTTCTTGGAATTGGCTCTCCCAAGCGGGTGTCAGCTCATTGCGTATGCTGACGATCTGATGCTTATGACTTCTGGGAAAAGCATTGCGGAACTGGAATCTAAAGGTAACGAAGCGATTACGACCATAACAGCCAATGGTCACAAATATAAACTTCAATTCAACGCTAACAAGATCAAATCGTTAACCATCCCGTTCCGCAACACTCTAAATACGAATGGTCCAACCTACAAATGTGAGGACAAAACCATCGAAGCAGTGAAGGAACTACGATACCTAGGTGTCATATGGGACCATAACCTGAGCTTCAAAACACACTTCTTAGAAAAGCGAGGAAAAACATTAGCACTGATGTTCGCTCTAAACAGGGTCGCTAGGTCCATGTATATAAGCCGACCCTGGCTGCTTAAAAGGATCTACCTTAACGTCATTGAACCAACAGTGCTGTTCGGTTATGGCGCTTGGGGCACACGTATAAATCACCATCAGTTTAGAACGTACCTCAATACGATCCAACGGCAACCTCTAATTCAAATGACGAGGAGCTTTAAAACAGTTTCCACGAGGGCATTACAAATTTTGGCTGGAGTATTGCCCCTGCATCTGAAAGCAGTTTTAGTTTATTCACGTTTTGTCCTCACTCAATTGGACCAGGAGGTGATGGTTGACGGTGAAATCCTGCGACCGAGATCTTTCGAAAGAAGGATCGACGTTAAAAGAATACACCCTTACGAGCGAGTTACCATACCCTTCGATGACTCACTTCCTGACTGTGCGGAGACTGAGATCTATACGGACGGATCAGGTATCGACGGCGCCGCCTTTGTGGTGCTTTACTTTGGATCAATGACAGAAGAACACACTTATAGACTAAGTGATGTACTGACTTGCTCAAAATTTTAATTACCATCACAAGGAATACTCCCTTTTTGGTTTAAACCATTTTAATGAACTCACAGACACAGTACAAACACGACACACAACATAAATAGAAAAGGTAGTATATATCAAAATCCACACATCTCAGTCTCGATCACTCTCCAAAAAAAACAACCCACACGTCTCTCGCCACACTCGTTCTTAACTCTTTCCTTTCTCAAAGTCCTTCTGGGCATGCGCAAGAGCGCCATCTATCTTAGTCTGAAGTCTTTACAGACTTATAAACTCCTCCCCACAAGGAGGAAACTTTTCTCGAAGAATGAGGGAAAAGTTTTGATGACTCCACTGCCTGAAAAAGTCTCCAGATAGGTGCAGTCATTGGAAAAGTTCAAGAGTTCAAGTACACAAAATACACTGCACATGTACCAGATTATAGCAATCAGTGCCTTGAACTCAAAAATATTATACAAAAAATTATATACTTATTAAAAATTTAGGAAAACAATTTACACTAATGATAAGAAAAATTTAAAATTTTCACACATAATACAAATATCAAAATAAACAATAAACTTACTAATATAAAATAAAAGGATATGAGGTTTATGGGATGCAACTTAATGAATCAGCATTTTGATGCTGTTTCCCCCTCTTATGGACAACCTCATAATTGAATGGCTGCAGGATCAAAGCCCAACGTAAAAGTCTAGGGTTGGTTCCCGTATTTTTGTCCAGCCAAACAAGGGGATTATGGTCCGTCTGGATGATGAACTTCTGGTGTCCATCCAAATAACATCGCAGCTTTTGGATGGCGAACACGATAGCTGCGCACTCTCTCTCGATGGTACTGTACTTTTGTTCTGCATTTGAGAACTTCCGACTCAAGTACATGACAGGATGTTCCTCACCAATGTCATTAATTTGGGACAAAACGATGCCAATCCCAAGATTTGACGCGTCACATTGGACGAGAAACTGTCTCGAGAAATCTGGACTGTACAACACCGGATTCTCCGACAACCGTTTCTTTAAATTGTCAAACGCCTCTTGACAAGCATCAGTCCATATGACAGCAGCACGACGATTTTTTCCTTTCAGCAGATCTGTAATTGGTGCTGAGAGGACTGAAAAGTCAGGAATGTATTTTCGATAATACCCCGCAAGTCCTAAGAAAGATCGGATCTGCGTCTTAGTCGCAGGGGTCGGAAAGTCCTTTACAGTTTGGATCTTCAATTCTCCAGGTGTTCTCTGGCCCTGACCAACCAAGTGCCCAAGATACTTTACGTACGCACGAGCAAACTGGCACTTAGAAGGCTTGATGTGCAGATGAGCTGCATTCATCTTTTCTAAGACGGTTTTCAAATGTTGTAAATGATCTTCCCAACTTAGGGAATAGATGGCTACATTATCCAAGTAAGGGCATGCAAATTCTCCACGACTAAAGTCATAAGGGGCATTTTTCAAACCGAATGGCAATCTCAACGGTCGAAATGTCCCAAAACTGGTTACAAAAGCTGAATATCTTTGGGCTCGTTTACTCAGAGGTATTTGCCAATAACCTCGGGTCAAATCTAGAACGGTGATATACTTGGCAGCTGACACTTTTTCAACAAGCTGCTCAATGTTTGGCAGAGGAAAGTACTGGGTTCTAGTGACCTTGTTGAGTCTTCGATAGTCGATGCACGGTCTTGCATCCTTTCCTGGTACTTCTACCAGAATAAGAGGAGAAGTAAAATCAGATTCTCCTGGCTCAATGACTTTGAGCGACAGCATCTTCTCCACTTCCATCTTCAAAATTTCTGTTTGGCGTGGAGACATCTTGTAAGGTTTGGCACAGATGGGCCTCTCAGATTCAAGCTCAATGTCATGTTCAGTAAGATCAGTACACCCCGGCTGGTTTGAGAATGAGCTAGAGTATTTTGATAGCAACTCTCTCAGCTGCTCCTTCTGATCTTCTGACAAGCGACCATTTTGTTCTATGTCTTGCCAAATTTGTGTCATTTCCGAGACTTCAGGCTTCTGCTCGAGACTTGGAATGTCCTCCTCGTTGTCACAGTTCCTAATCTCTTTTAGACAGATTAAATTCACATTTTCGGGTCTCTGGAAATATGACTTGAGCATGTTCACATGGTACACATGGGATTTGTCTTTTTCTGGAAACTGCACAATGTAGTTGGTTTCGGAAAGCTGTTTAACGACTTTCCCTGGGCCGATCCAATGAACTGCCATTTTGTTAGGCCTAGATGTAGCGACAACCAGCACAAGGTCGCCTTCACAAAATTTACGCTTCACAGCCTTGCGATCATACCATAGTTTTTGTTTGTCTTTGGCGTTCTCCATGTTTTGGACGGCTAATTCTTGACACCTTTTCATGCGGTTTAGTAGCTTGAAGACATATGATACTACGCTAGTCTTCTCTTCCTCGCTTTCCGTCAAGTTCTCGTACAGTAGAGTCATGGGAGTCCTCAAATTCTGTCCATGAACCAGCTCAGCTGGAGTATATCCAGTACTGTCATGAGTAACAACTCGTAGAGCAAACAGGGCATGAGGCAAGATTTTCTCCCAATCAGGTCCTGACTCCAGACACAGGACTCGAAGAATTCTCTTCAAAGTTCTATGTAGTCTCTCCACAGGATTGCTCTGGGGATGATGTACGGAACTTCGCACTACTTTAACTCCAAATTTCTCCAGGAACTCCGTTGTGAGTGCACTTGTAAACGACGTTCCTTGATCGCTTTGCAGCTCCCTCGGGAAACCCATCCGACTAAAGATTTGCAGGAAACTATCGACCACGGTTGAAGAACTAAGATTTGGGACAGGAACTGCATCGGGATATTTGGAAGACATGCAAATTGCAGTGATGAGATACCGGTTTCCAGATGGTGTAGTAGGTAAAGGACCACAAGCATCCACATTAATCTTTGTGAAGATCTCCGAGATGACAGGAACGATCTTCATGGGTGCCTTCTTCTTATCCCGAGGTTTCCCGACTCGCTGACATTGGTCACAAGATCTGACAAATTCTTCAACATCTTTGTAACAATTCGGCCAAAAAAAAGTTTTAAAAAGAGCATCTTTAGTCTTGGTCACTCCTAAGTGAGCCGCTGTTCCTTCATGAGACAGTTTCTTTAATTGGTCCCGAAACTTCTCTGGAACAATCAGCAGTTTTCTCTGCGTACCATCCTTGTCACTTTTCAGATAGAACAGCATTTGATTAACGATTGCATACTTGGTTTCCTTTGCTAACTCCTCAGCTTCTAGGAAAAGTGGTTTCAACTCTTTACTCTTGCGCTGCTCTTCGACAAAATCATTCCGTGAGGCTTTAATCAGATCTGGAAGTGAGGCTTCTTCCGCCATAGGCAATACCTCTCCGTCTTCCTCTGTTAACACGGTACTGTCATTCTCTTCTCCAGGACTCGACTCAACTGGATACTCTTCAACTTCGGCTGTCAAAAGACTTTTCTGAGCTCTCGTCTGAACTGCATTAATAACTTGGATCTCCAGCTCCTTATCTTTTTTCATACTCTCGATCAGAGCAACGGTTTTGTTACTTAGTAGGTAATGCTCTTGATCCAGAAAACTGTCTCTTACAGCAGCTTTCGTAAGGACATGTCCCAATTCGCAGTTCAAATCAACTTCTGCAATGGGCAAGCAGACCGGGCTGTCTACTAATGGAGAAGCGAGCCACACATGCTCACCTGTGTACATATGTGGTTTGATAAATTTTCTGGGAATAAGATCGATGCTGGCACCAGTATCTCTCAAGATAGACATTTGGGCTCCATTTACTGTCCCAGCACTAGTATAAGGAGACATCAACTCAGGCACGTGTCTTCCAAAGACTTCATTGGCAGCTACTACTTCAGATCTCTTGAGCTTCGGGCATTGGGGTCTCAGATGTGATAACGAACCGCATTCATAGCATCGGAGCTGTCTTCTCTTTTCAAACTCTCTTTTACGGTTTTCGTTGCTTGCGGGTTCGGTTTTGACCGGATGTTTGTTCTTGTCATCCTTGAATGGTACTTTGGGTCTACTTCCACTAAAATGTCCCTTTGAACCTTGATAGCCATACTTCTTTGGAAATTCCTTCTTCCTGAAACTCTGCCTGATGGTTTCGTACTCCTCGATCACTTCTGCCAATTCAAAAGGTGTCTTCAACTTCATCCATTTGTCAAGAAAATGCTCCTTGATTTGATCTGGTACACGATACTTCAATTGCTCGGCAACGATTAAATCTTTTAGTTGCTGAAAGGTTTCAATTTCCAATTCAGCAAGCCATTCAGTGAAGTAGCTGTACAGTTCATGAGCATAATTTCTCCATGTTTTCTCTGCTGTTTTCTGATGTCTGTAGAAACACTGTTTCAATTTTTCAGCGTTCATTTTGTATCGTTTCAGAATGAGATCTTTCACAACATCATAATTGTTGGCCACTTCAGGAGGTTCTCGGGCAAGCATGTTAGATAACTCGGCTGGCAAAACGGCCAGCAAATAAGCCACCCAGTCCTCCTTCGGCACTCGAGCCATCTCTGCTTTCCTCTCGAAATTGATCAAATACAATCCCATTTCATCCCCTTTTTCGTCAAATTTGGGAGTGATTTGGGTAAGTTGGATTTTTCTGTTTCTATCCGCCCCATTTTCAGATTCCTCTTCAGACCGGCGAAATTCCTTCTGAGCCATTTCTAGTTTTTTAATTTCGAGTTCATGTTGTCTGACCTTTTCCCGCTCTTGTCGTTCTTCTTCTTGCCTAGCTAATTCTTCCTCACGAATTTTTTCTTGTCTAGCTAATTCTTCCTCACGAATTTTTTCTTGTCTAGCTAATTCTTCCTCACGAATTTTTTCTTGTCTAGCTAATTCTTCCTCTTCCAGTCTATCTTTTATGACTCGTTCCATGATTATCGTTACCTCCTCCCGATCGAAATTTGGGCTTTTTAAAATTATTTGTTTAATATCCGCAACCTTGCACGAAGTTGGTACCTTCTCACCAATTTCTTCCGCAACAGCAATTAAGTCCTGCTTTCTACCAATTGCAAGAAATGCCATGATTAAGGGCCAGGGGAAACACTATCAAAAACCTCTATTAAGGTATTAAATTCCAACAGAATTCACAAGACTTTATCAAAGAATTAAATTCGCTAATTCTCTACGTTACAACTTTCTTACCGAACAACCAAAAATCAATAGAAATAATTTTCGAACACATAAACAAATTAAAATTTTCATTCATTAAAACAATATCTTTTTTTTAAAGATGTTTTCAAATTGAGAAGAAAATAAACAGTTAAAGAAAAGTTCAACTAAAGAACAGCTGTTTTGAAAATAATACTACAATTAAAATACAATTCAGAATATAAACTCAACTTTCCTGTCTAATCAAGAAAAGGTATTTTCAGTTCAAAAGAATTCCCTTTTCTCTATGAACAATTGATTCACACTCAGAAGCATAAATGCACACACAAAAATATAAAACAGAATATCATTCTTTTCCTTTTCTTTTTTTTTTCGTCAACAAACACAGGAAGTGAATAATTCAAATCCACACTTTCAGATTATTTTTTTTTTTCGAGTTCTTTTTCTGAACACAAAATGGTCTCACATTTGCCAAATTAGTTACACAAAGCAATTTCAAATTACTAATATAAATTTCCTTAAGTACACAAGTTAGACATTCAAAATTCCGCAAAATAAATAAACAATTCTAAGGGGTTTCTTAGTCATTTAAATGAGCAACAAATGAAAATGACAATTTCAAAACACTCCAAAACTCTTTTAAATGAATTTCCGATTCATTCAGAAATATAACAAAATATTTTCCAAAGCAAAATAACCCAAGACGCACTAAATATTGAAAATTCTAGGCATTTGGTGCTGTTGACAACACTCATCAAAAAGAATTATACTTGTAATTCAAACTATATACTTCTACACCAAATTTTTAATTCTATTTTGAATCATACAACAGAATCAAATCAAATTTTAACAACACTTCAATTGTCATCAGATAGCATCATACAAAAGAACACAAAACAAACTAGGCTATCTCAATTTAAAATTTTAAAATAATTCTCTTTTCTCAGAAAACAAAACTCAAACTGACCATTTGAATAGTTCTAATTCTAACCATTCAGAACAGAAAATTCTTTTTTATATACCACATGAGTGTCCTAAATTTTTTTTTTTTTTTTTTTTTTTACAATCAAACAAAATTTTAACTATATCAGTCTAGCTAAAATAAGAATAGTTTTGCAAATCAACAGAATAAATTTGCCTTTCAAAATCAGACAAAATTTTAACTATATCAACCTAGTTAAAATAAGAACACTTTTCAAAATTACCACTCCATTTTACCAAACAAAATTTTAACTATATCAGCCTAGTTAAAATAAGATAGCATTTTTGCATATTACAACTGCCTTTTACAAAACCAAAACTGCATGAAACCAAAACAACGATTCTTCAATGAACCAAAACTCAACATGCAAAACTTTACAAATTACAATTAAAAAGGCACTGTTGCTAATGAAATCTGGTACTCACCCAATAATTTGCACTGGAGATATCAGCAATACCAGGATCGTATCCCACCGCTGCCACCATTTCTTCGTAGTCTGTACTGACTTGCTCAAAATTTTAATTACCATCACAAGGAATACTCCCTTTTTGGTTTAAACCATTTTAATGAACTCACAGACACAGTACAAACACGACACACAACATAAATAGAAAAGGTAGTATATATCAAAATCCACACATCTCAGTCTCGATCACTCTCCAAAAAAAAACAACCCACACGTCTCTCGCCACACTCGTTCTTAACTCTTTCCTTTCTCAAAGTCCTTCTGGGCATGCGCAAGAGCGCCATCTATCTTAGTCTGAAGTCTTTACAGTGATAACAGCTCGGTATTCCAGGCTGAGCTGGCAGCCATCCTTAAAGCGTTGGAATGGTGTAAGAACAAACCAATTTACAACGCCGAGAAGATCACCCACATCTTCTCAGATAGTCTATCCGCGCTCCAAGCACTTAAAGATCCTCACCATACCAACCCTATTGTCCACCAGATCAAAACTCTGTACTGGAAGTTAGTGGGGAATCTGGGTATCAAAATGCATTGGATTAAAGCTCACGTCGGCTACCGAGGCGGCAGACGATGCAGCTAAAAGGGCCACTAAAAGCGAGGCGGTCGAACTTAGATTGCAGAGATCTTACAAATCTATCACTACCCAGATACTGTCTATCATTAAAAAGATGTGGGAAAAACGCTGGGAAACCTCCCACGAGGGACAATTTACAAAACAATTCTTCCCAATCCCAGATCTCAGAATGCATCTACACGACCCCTACGCTATCCAAATGCTTACAAACCATGGAAGGTTCCCAGAATACTTCTCTAGACTGGGATACCCGATGTCGAACGCCTGTGCTTGCGGAGAGGTGGGAGACTCCTTGCACTACATTCTATACTGCAGGCTAACGACACATCTCCGTAAAGAACTTGAATTCGTTAGAGTCAGCCCCAGTGACATTAAGCATCACCCGAAGTGTCTCCGGGCTCTGAGCCGCCTGGGTAAATTCGTGTGCTCGACTACTCCAAGCCCTCCTCCAAGGGTAAGGAGCACGGTTCAGACACCAGAACCCTGACAAGGTGTGAAAGCTCACACAGGATCTAAAACTGACGGTCACCGGAATAAGGCGTAGGTGTCTACGCAGACATTCCCAACAGTCCTGCAAGCTGTTAAGCCATAACGGGCTCTAAAAGTTAGGATGGAATAAATAGGGATAAGGCCCTATCCATCCCCCGGAAGGAATACAGGGAAGTATTCACCCTTTTCACACTTGTAGCCAACCCAAGGGTTTGCAAAGGTGTAATGTCCATTGTTTTCGCAGTGACCGCTGTGAGGAACGAATCTCGAATTGAGTCACGCTTGCCATATTTTTTCGGGGTCAACCCTACATCCGTGATAGCTTCAGCTAGCTGGTACGGAGGGGCTGCGCCCCCACCTGAAGAAGAAGCCACAGACGGCCATGTGTACCTGGTTCTTTTAGGTGATGGCCGCTCGTGTGCGGGCAGCGGAAGAGGTAGTGGTCGGCATCGCCCACAACTGCAGAGGTCCGTGTTTTTAATATGAAAGCGGCGGAGATACGAGGGGAACGGCCCATGCCCTGTCAAAAACCATATGAGGTGCCTGTCCATGATGAGGGTTGAGGTTTTGATCTCCGGCATAAAATTTTTTAGCCGGAGATCTTTTTCAGAAATATAATTGCCACTCTCTCAATATAAATTTGTTTAATAATTTTTTGATGTGAGAGAGTGGCGTAGGAACAATCAATTCCTCACCAATGGACGTAGCCAGCTTTGCATAGCTATCGGCAACTACATTGCCGGTGGTCCCCACATGTGCCCGAACCCAGCTCAGGCCAAAAATGTTAGTGAAAGGAGCTATTGTTGATTTAATATAGAGGAGGTATTTAGATTTGGGGTTTTTTTATGGCCTGAATAGCACTCAGGCTGTCACTAAAAATATTTATACGTTTATTGTTGTTGATCGCCCACAGAATGGCTTTAAAGATGGCTGTGAGTTCCGCTTGGAACACGGAATTATTATTGGGGAATTTAAATTGGTGGGTCTCGATCAAAGTTTGACCACTAAATATGCACACCGCGGCTCCAATCGCCCCATCGATCCCGGAGCCGTCAGTGTACACATCGTGGTCAGAATTTCTAGACCCGCGTCCTTCCAACTCACTGACAAGTTTTGAGTTTTTGCACGGGAGGAGGGGGAGGACTTCAGCCATGAGCACAAAAGAGGCACGCCGGGAAAACCAGCCCCCCGCACAAAGAGGACACACCCAGACTCCGGCGCATGCGCTCCGAAATCCAGGGCACCACCATTTATTTTTTCTTTAAAATATACAGGAAAATAGAGGACCAACAGGGTCCAAAACATTAACTAAAAATCGACGACCGGCACACCGCCGGTTTACAAGGACGACACTGGCGCCACATAGGCCACCCTGGAGCACCTATAACCTACCCACAAAATTATGATAGTCAAATATATGCAGCTTATATTATTGCCAGTGGGCAGTTTATAGGTAGGCGCTACAGAAAGTAAGTGGCATAAAGAATGCCGGATGGCTCATATGAGACGCCAGTATAAAGACAAATAGAAAATTAATAATGATATATTTCACAATGAAGTTTAAAACATGAATTATTAAATAAAAATGATAAGAACATCACTAAAACAATTAAACATAAATCGTAATTATAAATTTGGACATATGTTCAAAGACAGTTGCCAGTCCAAGACCTGTTAATCCAATAAATCAGGGATTGCTAAAAGGTTTAAAAATTTTAAGACTAAAGTTAAAAATATTTAAAAGTTTAAAATTGAGCCGGACCTAGTCCTTGACTCACTACTTACCAGGGGAAATAGGGGAGAGTGTCAGGGGAGAGGAACCGTATCTAATTAAAATATTATTCGTAGGGGAGGGCGTCCGCGGCCACCCCTCCGGCCGCCAGCACACACATCCTGATTTTGTATTTTGAGATCTTATCCTTCAGGATGTTGGCACACCACTTTTGTTTATTTTCAATAGTTGGTCTTGTTATGTGGTGCGCCTTAGTGTACTGACAGTCGAAGAGATAGTGGTCCGCGTTCCCTACCTCCCCACATGTACATAGATCCGACAATTTGACATGGAACCTGTGGAGGTAAGCCATAAAGGGGCCATGTCCTGTTAGAAACCAAGTAAGGTGCCTGTCTTCGAGACAAGGATTTGAGGATTGACCTCCGGCATGAACTCCTTCAGCCGGAGGCCTTTAGCTGAATTATTGTGATGTTCCTGCAACCTGGTAATTTTTTGATGTTTTTCTTAACAAAGTATAGTGGGGCAGGAACATTCAGCTCCTCGCCGGAGAATGTGGCCAGCTTGGCGCAAGCATCGGCCAACTCATTACCCGGCTCCCCACGTGAGCCCGAACCCAACTCAGGCCAAAAATATTTGTTCATTTGGCTATTTCGGTTTTTATGTTATTAATAAATTTCGATTTAATTTTGTAAGATTGAAGGGCCTGAATTGAGCTGAGACTGTCGGTATGGATATTAATCTTTTTTTGTGTTTAGATGCGTACATTATATAGCCTGAAAGACGGAGTTGTTATTATTTAATTTGAATTTTAAAATTTTGAACAAGCTATTATTTTCGAAGATGCAGTGGTCAGAATTTAGAATAGTTGGATGGATTTTTAGAATAAGGGTGTTTGACTGTATATTTAATGTTGGGCTATTGTAGTCTATATCACGGAGTGACAGCCCTACATCTGCATCTAGGTCGGGCAGCCGCATTTTGACAATTTGAAATTTTTTGTATGACAGCAGGGTCACGTGGAGCGGGGGATTCCGCAAAGGGCGTTAAGGGAGTCAGTTGGGGAGGTTTTATACGCTCCAGACATTTTTAATAGGAAAATTCGTTGAATTGTCTGGAGCTTTTGTTTTTGCATTTTAGTGAGTGATCCTCTCCAAAATGAAAGCTCCAAAGATTAGTATTTTTTCGATAACTGTAAGGTACCATATTTTTTGGAGCTGGCCACTGACTCCCCAGCCACTTCCTTTAATTTTACCTAGGGATCCCCTAAAGTTAAACATCTCGTGTGTAAAGAAATAATGTGATCGCTCCACGTAAGTCCGCCGTTAATAACTATTCCTAAATATTTTAGATTATTCTTTATTTTGATATTTTCCGGAAATTTTGAAAATTGGGTTTCTTTTTAATTTATTGTTTTAGGAAATTATGATAGACCGGCATTTGTCGATAGACAATTCAAGTTTTAAGATCTCCAGAACATTGGAGACCTCCTGCAGGGCATTGTTAGTATTGAGCTCCAGGACCATTACCAGAAGGGATGGGAAATACTGTTCGTTTCTCACTCTATTCAAATCTTTTTGTCAAATCGTCTTTGTAAGTACTTTGTATTATTACGCTGATCTCACAAATTCGTCAAAAGTCGGAGCTTAGATTCAAGAATCGGGCGAGAGCAGTTTAAGAGCAGGGCGAGAGCAGGAAGCACTTTCAGAGCAGGGAGCAGTTTAAAAAAAGAATGGGCGTGCATAGCAAAGCGCGAGGAACAAATCAAGAATAGGAAACGGAGTGAGTCGAGAACTGTTGGATAACAGCTGTGCTTCGAACTTAGCATAATTGAACAAAAGGCGTATGGCGCAAGCTATAGCAGAGGAAAATTCGAGGAAAGAAAATATTTTTCTAAAATTCTAATTTTATAACATTCAAATCGAAGTAGAAAAATGGAATGGTTCTTTTGACAAAAAGAACAGAGAGCAGGTTTTTGTGAAAATTGAGAACAGGCTGTTCCTGTTTGTGAAAAACAGGCGAAAAAGAACCGGTTGTTCTCTCCCATCCCTACTTACCAGTAGATTGCAGGTTGCTAAAGCAGGCACCAGGACCAGGCTGATTTTGTCCCCCACTCCCCCAGTGCTGTGCTTGTCCACAATTCTGCTCTTGAGTTCATCCGGCCAGTCGAACACGCGACCGGAGTCTCTCATCCTAAGTGTCAGTTGGTTTGTCTCGACATCGTTCAAGCCGTTCAGGTACGCGGCCATCAACATGGCCCCTGCGGGAAAAAAAGATTCACGAAACCGTAAATTGAACACTACTCAAAATTATTCAGTCGATTTGAATGCCTGGTTGTTTTCAAGTTTTATGGCGCAATACGTGGCCAAGCTGCGTCAAACACAAGACAGACAATGCAATGACGGTTGGTAGGTAATTAATGTCGCACTGGAGAAACAACGGGCTATTGGCGGGATCAATCCAGAAGGGAAAGACTCAAGGACAACGCCTCGTAATTTTGAAGACGGTCAGACGACGAGAACACCTGAGCTTGCACCCCACTCTCCAAACTTCCACACCACGCCAACGTGAGGACATGAGGCCACAACAGATTTAACGTGCACCAACCCCCGTGAACAGGAGTCTTTGGCTGGACCGAGGTTGCGAGTTTGAATCCAACCAAAGACCTCGTGTTCAAAGCAGCGCGACCAGGGCTTGCTTTTTCTTCCTCACAGGGAAGAAAACCGCTCGGAACGCACATTCCCCGTCGCTGTGTGTGACCACTTTAATTCTCTCCTCCCTTCAACATTACTTTTCAGGAAGGTTGGTTGGTTGGCTTTTATAGCGCAAGGGTCATATTTGGCGATGCTGCGCCAGACAACGTCCACTCTTCAGGAAGGACATGAGAGCTGTAAGTCGAAATCGGTTCAAGTTTTCCCTGGAAATACGACAATCTCTACCATGCTCTAAGTCAATTTTCGGGCATGCATGATTCCACAAGAAACAACATTGCAGCATATCTGTCAGATGTTACTCCATACCCCTCTGATGTGACAGGTAGATATTTAATTAACGTCGCACTGAAACAACACAACGGACTATTGGCGACGGTCCGGAATACAACACGAAAGGAATGATCCTTAGATGTGATAGGTCATACAAAAATCTCAAGCATAGCCTGTCATTATTTGTGCAGCTTCACCATTTCGCGAATGTAGTATACCAAAGGCGATCCTACATTTTCAATAGCATTCGGATTCAATTGGCGCAAGAAACTTCAAAGTCCCCTCGAGGAAATGCTCAAACTTGGCATCCTTTCGGAATCTTCCGAATTCTCCTTTAGGGCTTCACGTACCCCAGGTACCCAGTGATCTATTCGTTTCCCATGGGGTTCATTGCTCCTGCTGGACATGGGGATCGTGAACACAGGACCTTGGAAGAGTAACGGATTAGCGATCGGAGGATTGCGAGTTCGAAACTATCCATCCAAAGACCGTCGTGTGCGTGGGGGATGGTGAACATTAAATTTGTCGTGACCTCAAATGTCTTCAAGTTGCTGTGGAAGTTTGGCGAGTGGAGTGCCAGCTCAGCTGTTGACCTCATCTGACAAGTCGCTAAAAATGGCGAGGTGTTGTCCTCGGATCTTTCCCTTCTGGCTTCACGAACCCGAGATACCTTAGTGATTTATTCTTTTCCCAAGGGTCTCTTGCTCCAGTGCGACGTTAATTAAATACCTGCCTGCCATCGTTTCTTTCCACAATAAATTGACACTGTCCGTCTTGTGTTTGGCGCAGTCCGTCTTAACTAAATACCACAAACCAAGCAAGCAACCGAAATTGACTCCACAAATGCAACCAATCAATAACTGGTACTTACGTATTAACCGCATGCCAGCCATTAATCGCCAAATCTGTACGTATTAACCGCATGCCAGCGATTAATCGCCAAATCTGTTGGAAGGGGTATAAGACCTGGAACAATCTGGTTCTATTCACTGCCAAGTGAACCATAAATACAATTTCATTGATTCTGATTGTTTGCAAAACTTTTTTAGAAGCACAGTTGAATGTTGGGTGCGTAGTTGCATTCGATACTCGTGTTCGATTTTCTCTATTTTTACGTCGAAGTCAATTTTTACGTAACGCTTGATCGTTCTGAAATAATGCTGGAAGAATATTCCCATCCCAATGGATATTTGGGGGCATTTGTCGCGAAACATTTCTTGTTATGGTCCCCGATCGTAGTGCTACCACATTAATGAAGGAAATAAAAAACACATTAAAGATGGATCGACCATTTTTTTCCGACCCTAAGGGCAATTGTTAAATATTTTCCGCCCGAAACAAAACTTGGCTGATATTCGCCAATGGCATGCGGTTAATACGTAAGTACCCAATAACTTCAACCCCAAAATTTCTTGAGTTGATTGTTTTTGGAAGTTTAAACTTTCCATCGGTAGCATTCGACTGACAAGCACTCGGTGGCATTTCCTTAATCATCCTCTAGATTATCATTGTTGGAATCTATCAGGAAAACCTAGGAGAGCCCAATTGGAGGTGACACGGATTAGCAAACGGAGGGCTGAGTTCGAAACTAGGTCCAGTCAAAGATCATCGTGTACACGGGGGCTCGTGCACGTTCAATCTGTCGTGGACTCAAACGTCCTCGGCATGCTGTGGAAGTTAGGAGAGTGGGATGACACCTCAGCTGCTGTTCTCGTCATCCGACCGTGGTTCGAAATTACGAGGCGTTGTCCTCGAATCTTTCCCAAGGGATTGATCCCGGACCGTCGCCAATAGCCCGTTGTGGTGCTGCAGTGCAACGTTAATTTACTACCTACCATGAAAACCAAGATTTTATCAGCATTTTGTAGATACGAAGCTTTTTTCTGTAACAGTTCCGAAATCGCTTGTGCATCACCACGGTTGGGATTTTTAGGTAGGTAATTCAAATGACGTCTCACTGGACGGGCTAATGGTGACGATCCGGTATCCAACTCGAAGGTAAAGAAACGAGGACAAGACTAAGTCATTTTGAAACAGTCAGATGACGAGGTCAACACCTGAGTTGGTACCCCACTCTCCAAACTTCCATACCACGCCAACGTGAGGACATTGGAAACCACGAAAGATTTAATGTGCACCCGCCCCCATGTACACGACGGTATTTGGCTGGACCGAGTTTTGAACTCGCAACCCTCCGATTGCTAATCTGTTACTCTTCCAACCAGGTTGCCGTGGCCCCCTTGTATAGATAATAAGGGCCGCGGTAGCCCGGTTGGGAGAGTAACGGTCTAGCAACCGGAGGGTTGCGAGTAGGAATCCAACTAAACACCGCCGTGCACAAAGGGGGCTGGTGCATGTTAAATTTGTCGTGGCTTCAAATGTTGGCGTGGTGTGGAAGTTTGGAAAGTGGGGTCTCAGTTCAGGTGTGACCTCGTCATCTGACCGTGGTCCAAAATTACATGGTGTTGTCCTCGATCTCTCCTTTTGGGTTTGATCCCGGACCGTTGTGTTGGTCCAGTGCGACGTTAACTAATTACCCCCGAGAAGACAGCTGAGCCACGTATGATGTATGTCATGAATGAAATGCGTACTATTTCTTTAAGTAATGTAAACTAATTCATTTGTTCAAGATTTGCTTTGGATCAGGTCTCCAATGGAAAATGAAATGTAAGGAAAAACCTTCCTTCTTATTAACCCTTCAGGCGGCCACCCCGAGATATTTCGTAAACCAAAATGCCAGTTTAAGTGTCAACCCCGAGATATCTCGTAAACCAAAATGTAAGCTTAAGTGTCAACCCCGAGAATCTTTGAACGGTCACTTTTCCTTCCCCTCTACCACCCGTGTCCTCTAACGAGAGGGCGTGACTGGACACCTTTTGTGCGAGGGGTCCTGATGGGAACGGACAATCCCTAAAATGCTTCCCTCAAGTCATTGCCTTTGGCGTGTTCGTTGAGTATCACGACGGCATTCCTGTCTTTGTTAAGCTACACTTTGAAAGCGTCTATTTTTGGGTTCTTCGGGAAAAAGAAGTTGAATTGGAAATTTGGAACCGACACGCACTTTTCGAAAATGTATTCTCACTGCTATTTTGCTTTTACTTTTTGAGATGAAAACATTTTTAAATGCTTCATTTGAAGTACGATTAAAATTTACCAAACAAAAGCGAAAGGACATGAATTCAGGGAAAAAGATTGAAAATTAAAAAAATTAAAGGTATGATTTTCGCTGCAGCCAAAATCACAAGACATACATTTTAAATTACGCACAATTGTTTATTTTAATATTTCTCTACGTATTGGAAACTTAATGAAGTGCGATAATTGACGGAGTTCTAATAGGTTTGGTGAAGCCGGCTACCTGCGGGCCATCGATGCGATAAAGAATTAAAAAATTCCAAAACCTCTAGTTTGGTTCTTTTTCACAAACATTAATTAACAATGGATAATTAACCCTTTGAAAATCATGTTAAATAAAATATGTTTTGCAAAAAAAGGAAACTGTGGGTAAAGACCTTTCGCCTCGTATGAATGTAATTTGCGCAAAACATAATTTAGTTTTTTAAGGGGTGGTGCGCTCTTGTATGTCACTTCTAGAACACCTCCTAGATATCACTATCAAACGAGAGAATATAGTCTTAATATGCCTAGGACATACCTATATCGAACGTTTACCATTTGAAGGTAATGAGACGTCCTACCGCCCTAAAATTCTTAACATTTGCCAGTCTTGGCAAATGTACTTCGTACTTGTTCGTACTTCCTTTCGTACTTGTCTTTAAAATTCTTTAACACCGCCATGCTACTAGCAGGTGCGACTAAATTTTTTTTTAATCTGAATTTCCCAAATCATCGTATTTGCATAGCTTTTCTTATTTTACCTGCAGTATTCTATTTAATTATAAACATTTCAGATAAGAAATAAAATATATTTAACGCACATAATGCAACAAGGGGATAGACATCTGTATACAAAGCTGAGTTGGCGTCTTTCTGTCCTCTATACAAATCTACACCGTTTGACCTATCCACATCAAATTTGGTACACTTATTCTTCAGAACCCTACGGGTAAAGTATGCTACATATTAACCCCCGTTCTATTTTTCTTGGATGTGGAGAAGAGGTAAAACAATTCGAAATCACCATAGGAATAGCGTTAAGTATTTTTACGATCACTGTCTGAACAATTCACACCAAATATATGGTACATTCATTCTATAGAATCCTGCTGGCAACGTAGGCTATATATTAACCCCGTTCAATTGGTCCTAGATCTGCAGAGGGGCCAAAACAAATTTGAAATCCACTTAGAAATAACATTGAATATTTTACGATCACTGTCATACCAATTCACACCAAATTTGGTACATTCATTCCTTAGAATCCTGTGGAAAATATAGACTACATATTTAACACGTTCTTTTGCTTTAGGTCTGGAGAAAGGCTAAAAACAATTCAAAATCCCCATTGGAATAACATTGAATATTTTGAAGACGAATTCACACCAGATTTAGTACATTCAATTTTTGGATGTCTGCGGGAAACATAGGTTATACAGGATATTAATCCCGTTCTATTTGTCCTGGGTCGGGAGAAGGGGCTAAAAACAATTCGAAATCCAAATGGGTAGGTAGTTAATTAATGTCCCCCTGGATGTTAATTAATGTCCCCCCAACACAACGGGCTATTGGGGATGTTCCGGGATCAATCCTGAAGTGAAAGATCCCAGAACAACGCCTCATAATTTTGAACCACGGTCAAGAACAATACTTGAGCCGGCACCCCACTCCAAACTTCCACACTTCGCCAACGTGAGGACACTTGAGGCCACGACAGATTTAACGTGCACCAGCCTTCGTGTATCCGACGGTCTTTGGCTGGACCGAGTTTCGAACTCGCAACCCTCTGTTTTCTAATCCGTTGCTCTTCGAACTGGGCTACCGCTGCCCTCGAAATCCCCATAGAAATTACCATTGATTATCCTTACTATGACAATTTGATCAACTCATATCGAATTTGCTACACTCATTCTTTAAAACTCTGCGAGAAACATAGTCTAGATATTAACTCCATTTGATTTGTCCTGGGTCTGTAGAGAGATCTCAAAACAATTCGAAATCCCCATAGGACTACTATTGAATATTACGATGAGTTACAAACAATTCGATCGACGCCGGGTAATTCAGATAGTGTTTTATAAGAGGGTCCGGTTTCAACAAATTTACTCGTAAATACCTTTAAAATTCTTTTAAAGTGCATGCATTAAAAAACAATTATTAATTATGTCATGGTTATAAGGAAATGGAGGAGGAAATTAGCTATCAATCACTGAACTAATGAAATCTTGTAACGCGTTGTAAATTTTTTCAGGCCAAAATTAAAATAATTTGCGCTGATTTTCATCTCATTCTGTTCACAAAATATTTATATTTGTTGGGCTATAAACACCTTCCATACGAGACTTCTGTACACCAAAGTTAAACGAAATCCCTTGTCTCTTATTCATATTAAAATTTTAATCTTTAGGGCTTATTACTTTAAAAAAATCACGTCACTCGATTTTCGAAACGAAAACTTACACTGCTAGGAGAACTTGCGAAGAAACAGTATTTAGTATTATCAGATTTGAGACCCCGATAGATGATTCATTTCCCCTTTGATTTTCATTTTCAGTGGAGAAATTTTCTTTACTGTTACTTGGTCAGTGATGTTATCTATACAGATATTAATTATTAAGGCTTTCTGATTCTGAACATTTTGGCACCATTCACGAATATTCTCAGAATATTATCACTATAAAATATTTCATCATAAAAAATCCTTAGATATCAAAAATGACAAATCCCAGGATAACCTCTTACGACCCGATATAACTAATGCTAGGGCAAGGTAATTGGCTGAGACCGGCGGTTGAGAAACACTTCATTTTCAGTGGATAGGTATTTAATTAACGTCGCACTGGAGCAAGACAACGGCTATTAGCGACGGTCCAGGATCAAACCCGAAGGGAAAGATCCAAGGACAACACCACGTAATTTTGAAACACGGTCAGATGACGAGACACAGATCCTCGAAAATGCTGGCTGAAATTTAGGTTTTTTTTATGTAAAACTGTTGAGGGCTACGTCAAACCATTATCACTCAAATAATTTGTATGGATTTATAAAATTATTTTCAACCATTTATATGAAACAAATCGCAAATGTTTCGGGATTTACTTAATTCCTCCATTTTTGTATTCTGTATCTTGCGCCTATATACCCGGATAATTAACGGTTCGTTAATTATCCGGATGCCATTTTAGTCTATTGGGGTTCTCAGGGATTGTCTGAAATAACTAGACCATTAAAATTTAATAAAAATAATCGTTCAAAATTGTGATCAAGAAGATTCCAAACGTCCCATACTTCATTTCTTTAAAAAGTTATTGGTGCAAAATAACTCAGTTTACCATATGTGTACGGTTTTGATTCTACTCATTTCTTCACGGATATGTGAACACCCAAAATCTGAAAACCTTTGGGGTAATATCCGTTGTGGTTACTCTTTAGGATATTTTACATTAACAAAGCAAGTATTGAATATTTTTTGTTTAGCTTTGCTTTAAGTCTCTCATGTCTAACTCAACTGCGATAAATAATTTCATCGCTTCATTTATACAAAAATTATGCTGTAAATCTGTGTAATGGAGGCAAACTTTTGTGGGAAAGAAAATCAATGCTAGAATTTAACTTATTTACAATTAGTAGAAAATTACTCATTAAAAGAAAAATATATAAATTTATAATTTCAAAGTTTCCCATTGTTACAGTAAATATTTGTTTTTTCAAACACGTATAAGAATATTTGTATGGATTAGTCGAATGTATCTTGGGCCCCTGAATTATTTCACTATTTGAAAGTCGTTGTACAAGCATTTGAGAAGCACCCTCGAGAAGATTCTGTGTATACTTAGGGTATTCTGGGAAGTAGCCCGTGGCTTTGCTATCTATCACTGTCAGCGCTCTCTTTGATGGTCCGGTCTAAATAGACCACTGCTGAGACCAATTGACTGAAGAAGGGGAAAGCACTCCCTTTGTCCAAACCCTGACACTTTTAAAGGGAACTCGCTTTTTTGGGGTGCCGTTTTCGGGAACACAACTTTGAGATGCCTCGCCGCCAGGAGGGTTAATAGTAAGCTTGCCAAAATAACTTATTCATGAAAAAGTCAAATATGATAGACAAGACATGAGGGAGGGGAGTATTTCAATTAACGTCACACTGGAGCAACACAACGGGCTATTGGTGACGGTCCGGGATCAATCCCAAAGGGAAAGATCCGAGGACAACACCACGTAATTTTGAACCACGGTCAGATGACGAGGCAACACCTGAGCTGGCACCCCACTCTCCAAACTTCCACACCACGCCAACGTGAGGACATTTGAGGCCACGACAGATTTAACGTGCACCAGCCCCCTTTGTACACGACGGTGTTTGGCTGGATTCGAACTCGCAACCCTTCGGTTGCTAGTCCGTTACTCTTCCAACCGGGCCACCGCGGCCCTAAGACATGAGGGAGGGGTATTTCAATTAACGTCACACTGGAGCAACACAACGGGCTATTGGTGACGGTCCGGGATCAATCCCAAAGGGAAAGGTCCGAGGACAACACCACGTAATTTTGAACCACGGTCAGATGACGAGGCAACACCTGAGCTACAAGACATGAAAATGCATAAATTGAAATCAAATATGCCTATTTTTCAAATTCTTTGAGTATTGACAAGTGTTTCATGGCTACATTCCAAGCACAAATGGTTGTGTGTTAGTTTGGAGAGTGGGATGCCAGCTCAGGTGTTGACCCATCACATAGCGTGGTTCAAAATTACGTGGTGTTGTCCTCGATCTTTCCCTACAGGTTGATATCCCGGACCGTCGCCAATAGCCTGTTGTGTTGCTCCAGTGCGACGTTAATTAAAACACCTACCTACCTTCTATACGATATATAAACCCTTTTCGTACTTGTACTTGCTATGTAGGTAGGTATTTAATTAACCGTCACACTTGAGCAACAAAACTGGCTATTGCGACGGTCAGTATCAACCCCCGAAGGGAAAGATCCGAGGACAGCACCACTTTAAACCACGGTCAGGTGACGAGGTCACACCTGTGCTGGCACCCCACTCTCCAAACTTCCAAACTACGCCAACGTAAAGACATTGGAGGCCACAGGCAGATTGAACATGCACCAGCCCCTTTGTAAACGACGGTCTTTGGCTGGATTCGAACTCACAACCCTAAGCTGTTTTAAATCATGTGCCGAATAAATTAACAATTTCTCACCTACTTGGCAACGGTCCGCGGCTCCTTTTGCGTCTGGTTCCGTGAGTTTCTTGACCGCATCCACGAAATAAGCGATCTCTTCGCCGTCCAATTCTTGACCGTCGCGCTTCTTTCCGATGATCTGACGCAGCTTGTATTCGGCCATGATCTGTTCCCTCCGCTTCCAAAACGGTTTCCAGTCTCGGAGGTAATCGACCCAAACGAACCAGGAAGTCCTCCAAGAAATAGCTTTAATCAAATCTGTTATCACTCCCGAAGAGTTGGTTGATTTTTACTGCCACGTGCTGCTTCCAAGGTGCCAGTTTCCGTAGAATACTTTTACAGCCTGTGGCTCAGTGGGTAGCAACCTGCGAGCCGTATGCGGGGTAGATTCGATCCCTGTAATTACCCTCTCTTCCGTATCAGTAAAACTTTCCTTGTGTGCCAATTTACTTTACGGTAGATAGGTAGTTAATTAATGTTAATTTCGTTTGAATATTCATTACAGTGACGTCTGCATCTGTGGCATGGAAGAGGAACACTTTGTTACCTCATCACAACTCATCTGCACATCAAGGAATCAGAAAGACAGCCCTATGACGCCTGGCTTTTCACCCCTTACTACAAAGGAAAATCATGCAAATCGTGCGATTTGTGGCCTCCAGAGAGTTTGAACTGAAGCAATCGGTTTAAATTGAGTCCACTTTGATAATATTCCATTGGTGCGGTGTGGAAGTTTGGAGAGTGGGGTGCCAGCTCAGGTGTTGCCTCGTCATCTGACCGTGGTTCAAAATTACGTGGTGTTGTCCTCGGATCTTTCCCTTTGGAATTGATCCCGGACCGTCACCAATAGCCCGTCGTGTTGCTCCAGTGTGACGTTAATTGAAAATACCAATACCAATACCGATAATATTCCTTGGGCCAACCTCTTTTCACCTAAAGATAACGAGGCCGCGGGAAATATAAAAGTAGAGTGACCTATGGCAACCCTTTTATGTCCACATGATCATGTGACCAAAAGCAGCAGGGTACAGCTGTAGTCTCTGCCGCGCGCGGTGGCAACGACCCTTGGCGCGGCTTTTGGCGTAGTTTTGGCGTAGTTATAAGCGACTCATACCGGGTGATGGTAACCCATTTTTTTCTCGAATTTTCTCCTGGTTAGGGTTAACCTGTTTTTATGGCAACCTTGCCGGCGTCCAGTTCTGTCCAGCATTGGTTGTTCTTTTTAGTTTGGACACTGTGGAGAGCGGGTCTTTTTTTTTCAGGATAGAAGTGGAGAGCGGGTCTTTTTTTTCTGGATATTGCATCAGGTTGTACTTTTTCGGTTTATTTTATTTTATTATTTCTAGAATTCCTTATTTAAGATGCCTTCTGTTTTTAGTATTGTAGATAAGTTTCAGACTTATCTGCAATACTAATACTTATTGGTTGTTCTTTTTAGTTTGGACACGGTGGGGAGCGGGTCTTTTCTTTTTAGGATATTGCATCAGGTTGTACTTTTTCGGTTTATTTTATTATTTCTAGAATTCCTTATTTAAGATGCCTTCTGTTTTTAGTATTGTAGATAAGTTTCAGGAGAATTTTGCTCGCAATTTAAAGTTTTCTTTTTCTGGTGGTAGGCTAACTTACGGGACTGAGGGAGTAGCTAATCGTTTTTTTTGTTACGAGTTGTGTCGAGATAAAGAGCTTTTTTTAAATTTTTTAAAGGAAACGGGATTAATTAAATCTAAAGTTTCATGTGATAAATGTAACGGGGATATGACTTTTTCAGTTAGGAATGCTGTTAGCGATGGTTACACATGGATTTGTCGAAATCGTCGGGATGATAAGCCTTGTCGTAGTTATAAATCTATTAGACACGGGTCATGGTTCCGTAAGAGTAATTTGAAGATGGAGATTTTTTTTGACATATGAGATTTTAAGGGGTACAAAGACGGAAGATATAGGGGAGGCAGATCGCATGGGAAAACACAAGGGTTCCTATAATGGTTTGCTTTGAAATTTCGTTCCATTTAAAAAGAAAACGAATGGGGTGCGACTGAGGGTTCAGTTCACGACTGGCAGCCCCGTTTAAACAGGAAACCCTCATTTACAGTGAAAACTGTTAAAATAACTTATATTCTACTTATTTTGATTTTTTGATTCATTTCATCCATATGTACAGTATAGATTCACTGTTGGAAATTCGAGAAAAAATGGGTTACCCTCACCGGCATGAGTCGCTTATAACTACGCTAAAAGTCCATATAATTATTCAATATTTGCAGTGTTTTTCTAGTCAAAATGTTGTTTAATTCAGATTTACATAATTCTTCCGTACGTATGCAGTATATATTCGATGTTGGAAGATTTCCTTGGCGACATAAAAAGTGCGCCAAACACGCCGCCAAAAAAAACGCGTTGCCACCGCGCGCGGCAGAGACTACAGCTGTACCAAGGTGGAAACATTACTCTCACAGGTGAGCGAGTTACTTGTATTTTACATTTGTTTTTCAGTATTTGCTACGCTAGTATAAATATAGATGTTCTAACTTTGAAATTCTTAATAAAACCTGTTGGCATTTCCCGTTCTATAAAAAAGATTTCATAGATTTGCAATCAATATACAGGGTGACCTGTAAAATCCCTTTAAATTTGAAACAGCGTCTCGTATAGTCAAGGAAGTAACGTGTACCTATAGTAAGGTGACCATACTGAATTTATCGAAACAGCTTACAGCGCTCCTAGCGGCAAAATAAGGAAGTTAAAAAAATAACTCGAAAACTAAAGATCTGCCAAAAAGTTCAATTAGAAAAATGTTCGAAATACCATAATAAAAGCACAGGGAAAAGTTTCATGGAGTTATCTGTAAAATTGGCAGATTGAAATTTGAACTATTCCATGTGTTGTCGCTTATTTCCAACCGACGAACTTCTATGTAGGCGTCTCGATGGATGGCAACACGAAAATTCAATCTAATAATCTTTATATACAACTTTATGTACAATTAATATATATACATGGCACCCTGTGCCTCTTTCACATATGAATCGACCCACTGGTCCTCCGTAAAATAACATTTGCAACGGACGGTCCCAGACCGTCTCTCACATCACTTACTCAAACCGTCTCTCTCCCTTACACTGCAACAAAAAACGTCTATACATACCATACTCACAGTGGCGCCCTCTCGCGACAATCAAATTATAATTCAACAAGCTCACATTCGGCCTTTCCTGACAACCATTCGCCCTCGAATGTGCTACTAATGTTATAAAATAATATAAGTATATTAATAAACATGATTGAAAATTATAGAAATCATGCACATGATTATCAAACTACATAAATCAATTAATTGAATATAAAAATATCAACAAATAACAAATAAATCAGTTAAATTCAATATAAACAAATTGAAGTTAAGGTTGAATCAGTTATAATCAACCAGTTAGTTGTTTTTTTTAATTATTATTTTCCGTAGAAAATTGCCTTAGTACAGGCACGCTTTGGATTATGTCTCAGTTCAGAGTCACTAAGTTTGTTGTCTGAAAAATCACTGAGTTCATCTGATGAGTCCTCTGTATCCGAATCAGTTTGGTTCGGCCATGCCTTTAACTGGCTTACGTGTGCAGTAGTGGTGTAAGAATGTCCCTTGCTCTTCTCCCCAAGTTGAGTGATTCTGTAGGTGTCGCTTGGTAGCACATCAGTTATAATTAAAGGACCTCGATATTTTGGTTGGGTTTTTGTTGGTTCTCCTGTCGGTATTGGAGCTTTTTTCATAACAACAACTTGTCCTGACCTATAAGTAGTTGTTCCGCATTTCTTCTTGTCATGAGCATCCTTCATCTTTTTCTGCATATCTTCTATTCGCTCTCGAGTCGAGATTTGAATCTCCGCAGGATCAGTCCATCCTTCTGCACTCTCATCAGCTTGTTTTCGTAAAATTCCATCATTAAATCTTGGTGAGTAGCCGTGTAACATTTGGAAAGGGGTCTTGTTAGTTGTTTTGTTTAAGGCATTGTTTAGATTTCTTTCCACTTCTTTCATTCTCAAGTCCCAGTCTTTGTGTCTATGGTCTTCCATGGACGTTGCTATGGTTGGGATAATGGTGCGATTAGCTCTCTCAACCATCCCATTACCTTGTGGGTGCTTTGTGGAGTTTAGAGTATGAGCTATGCCATTTTCTCGACAAAACTTCTCTAAACCTTGTGAGGTGTAACTGGAACCCCGATCACTAATGATTCGATCTGGTAAACCAAAGTCGTTGATGAAGTTTTTCAATGCCTTCTGAATGTAGCTGTATTTCGTACTTTTCACAGGTATCAATCGTAAGAACCTCGTGAAATTATCGATGATGACCAGTAAGTGTTGGTTACCTCTGGAACTTCTTACAAATGGACCCAAGTGATCGACGTGAGTTATGGAAAATGGTCTCTTTCCAGGCTTAATAGGATGTAACAGTCCTTGTTGTTTACCTCCGGGAACCTTGTTCACTAAACATTCTAAGCACATCGATATGTGTTTCTTCACGTAGCGCTTCATTCTTGGGAACCAATACAATTCCTTAATTTTATTCACAGTTCTGTCAACTGAAAAATGTCCGATTAGATCGTGAAACTTGACTACAGTACTTTTGCGCATGGATCTAGGTATAACGTAAAGCAGTCTTTCTTTTCCATTGTCTTTTATGGTTCGATACAGTCTTTCTCTCTTGAAAATGTAATTTGCAATAATTTGGTTGTCGGCTTTTGTTCTTTCAAATTTTTCTTTCTTGAAAATGGAAATGATCTTATCTAATTCGGGATCTCCTCGTTGAATCATAAGGATTTGTTCGTCAACGGACATCGTTAGATAAACTTCTAGATTCCTTTCGATCAATTCAGTCATCGTGTCATCAGCTTCTAAGGTAGGAGCTCTACTCATTGCATCTACATGAGACATCTTCATACCTGGTCTATGTTTTACTTCAAAATCGTATTCTTGAATAAGATTGCTCCACCTGGCAATTTGAGGATTTGTCGACTTCTTTGCGTTCATATAGACTAAGGCTTGACAATCGGTGACGATAGTAAATTTTATTCCGAGCAGAAATTGTCGAAGTCTGTCCAAAGTCCACACTATCGCCATCAATTCTAGTTTGCTAGAATGATAGTTCTTTTCAGCCGGTGTTGTCTTTTTGCTGACAGCGTACACTAGATTCCAGCGACCATCTGTTCCTCTTTGTAGGAGTATACCTGAGAGTCCATCAGATGAAGCATCGGTGTGTACCTCAGTCAATGCTTCGGGCTGGTAATGAGCAACTATCGGTTTGTTGGTCAGATTACCCTTGAGTTCTCGAAAAGCATTTTCCTGTTTTTCCGTCCATTCAAAGTCCTTGTCCTTTTGAATTAAACAAGTTAGATGTACTGCCTTCTCAGCATACTTCGGAACAAATCTTCTGAAGAAACCAGTCAAACCCAAGAAACGGCGAACTTCATGAACATTCTTATGTTGTGGGAACTTCGCTATTGCTTCCACTTTCCTTACTCCTGGCTTTATTCCTTCTTCATTGATCACAAAACCCAAAAAGTCAACTTCCTTCTTCCCAAATTCGCATTTAGGTAATTTGAGTGTTAAGTTAGCCTTCCTTAGACATTCAAGTACTTCTCTCAGTCTTTCCATCATCTCGTACCAATTTTTGGCTGGTATCAATATATCGTCCAAATAACACAAAGCTTTTGTGTTCAGTAGTGGCCCTAAGACATGGTGCATTAACCTCTGAAACTCCGCCGGTGCATTAGCTAATCCAAAAATCATTCTTTCAAATTGACCCGTTTCATCCGGTGTTATAAACGCGGTTTTTAATTTTGATTCCTCACTCAATGGTATTTGTAAATATCCGTGAGCGCAATCTAGCGTTGTGAACATTGTGGAAGTTGCTAAACATTCAAGTAAGTCATCTATTCTAGGTAACGGGAATTTATCTTTAACTGTTTGATTATTTAATTTCCTGTAATCAACAACTAACCTGTGCTCCCCTGTTTTCTTTTTGACTAATAGTACCGGACTAGCATACGGCGAACGTGTTTCAGAAACAATACCGTTTTCCTTCCATTCCCTCACTACATCCTTGATAATCCCTCTCTCAGTTGCATTCGTTTTATAAGGTCGTACACTAATGGGTTTACTCCCCTCTACTTCCTTAATACTCATTTTAGTTAGCGTTGTACACCCTAATTCACCCAATTCCAGTGCAAAACAGTCCCTAAACTCATTGACTAACTTCAAAATTTCACTTCTATTCTCAATTGATGTTCCTTCGTCAAATTTAATTTCACTCATTTCGATTAAACGCTTATTTTCTTTTATCACGTTTACGTAACAACTCTCCTCATTAACCAAACAAATGGGGTCTAATTCAATAACTCTTCCTACACATTGATTTTTCCTCAATAAAACATTCTCATTTCCCACATTAATCATTGGAACTACGGTTTCACCATCTTTTATTTCTAACAAAGAATCGTAACACCCTTCTTCTCCCTCTATAATTACCAAGCCTTCATTTACCAAGGTGGTCTGAGCCCTTACAAAATTCACCGAATTTCTTTCAAGTAACACTTTACTAGACGTTTTCAATTCTCTTACGTCCGAATTCTTTTCACATTCCATGTTAGCAAACGGGTTATCCTCTGCATAATAAACATGAAATTTATTCCCAATGCGAGCAAACGATATGTTCTCCCGATCCAAAAATGATCTCCCAATTAACAAGTCGTGCGGTAAAGCGTCGTCTCTAACAATAAGCATTTCAACCCTTTTTACTTCAACGCCATCCAAGGAAATATCTACTGTTGACTTTCCTAGCGCGCGCGCGGCACACAATTTGACATTCCCAAATCCGTACATTATGTTCGAAGCTGGTTCTATTTTTAGATCTAACTTTTTCGCTACAGAATTCCTACAAATAACGGAATCGCTCCCAGTATCAATCAGAGCTGCAAACTCCAACGACCCCTTGTTTATCCGTGCAATTTTAACATAAGATGATGTCTCACTGTCTATTCCGCCCTCACTAGTCGTCACTAAACTGTGATCTCTTTTCGACACGTGGCTTCCCTCATTCCGTTCAATTCTTTCTCCTTGTCTGTTAACACCCTGCCCTCTAATTTGATCGAATTTATTTTTTTGTTTAGGACATGCTCTAGCGAAATGCGTATTTTCATTACAAATGAAGCATCTACTATCTTTCTGCATTGGACGCCGCCATTCTGTCTGACTATTGTATTTATTAATATTCCTGGTCGTAAATCGTCCGTTACTGAAATTAGGATTTGTTTTTCTTTCATATCGAGCTGACTCATTCAACGGTGATCTCGGTCTAGACGTAAATTCGTATTTTTTTTCATACATATTTTGATTTCCGTTTTTGAATTTGGACAAGTTACTTTCGTTTCGTACATTTTCATATTGATCTAGTTTATCCGCTAATTCTGACGATTTAACTATTTTTACCCATTCGTCCACGAAATGTTCTTTCATTACAACGGGAACTTTTCTTTTTAATTGATCTGTTATGATTAACTCTCTGAGACCATCAAAATCACTTACATTAGTTCCGCGTAACCATTCGTCAAAGTAGTTTTGTAATTCATACGTGAAATCTCTCCATGTATTTTTGGGTAGTTTGGCATGGTCAAAGAACTTCTGTCGGAATTTATCCGGACTTAATTTAAACTTTTTTAATAGTAAATCTTTAATGTGTCCATAGTCATTTGAAAGTTCTTCCGGAACTCTCGCGATAATTTGGTTAATTTCATACGGTAATAAATTAACTAAATGACTAACCCAATTCTCAGGACTTAGATTTAAACGTTTCGCTTGTCGTTCAAACAATATGAGGTAAAAACTGATGTCTCCATCTCTCATTTCATATCGTTGCATTATTTTAGTAATCATGCAATTACTAGAAATTTCATTTTGGTTTCCATTTTCGCTTTCGTTAGATACGTTACCTTGTTCTATTCTTAATTTTTCTAGTTCGAACTGTCTTTCTAATTCACGTTCGTTTAGCTGTCTTTCTAATTCACGTTCGTTTTTCTGTCTTTCTAATTCACGTTCGTTTAGCTTTTGATTTTCTTCTCTGGTACTTACTATCGTTTTTAACAAATCACGCGTGAATTCCTCATCATAATCCTTACTTTTCGTAATTAACTCTCTAATTTCAATAACGACTGCGTGATCAGGTAATTTTATATTTAATTCTTCCGCTAAAGAAATTAGATCTACCTTTTTCGATTTTGCAAGAAATGCCATTTTTACACACTATTTCAAAGTTCCTTAACCAATTTAACACATAAAATAAAATAAAATAAACTCCTCAACACAATTTCACACAGAGATTAAAAAATAAATTGCACCAAGACGGAGTTTCTAGACGGAGTTTCAGAAATTTCATGCCACATACCTTCTTAAATTGTTAGGAGTTAGTCCTGAGTTCCGTTTGTACATACAGCGATGTTCGGCTTCCAGATGATTCGTTTAGATTTCACACTGATTAAGTCTTTGTTGTATACATGTAATTGTTCCATCCACGGTCAAATATCCACGGTCAAATATCCACGGTCAAATATCCACGGTCAAATATCCCACTTCTGATTCTTGTTGTCGCTTATTTCCAACCGACGAACTTCTATGTAGGCGTCTCGATGGATGGCAACACGAAAATTCAATCTAATAATCTTTATATACAACTTTATGTACAATTAATATATATACATGGCACCCTGTGCCTCTTTCACATATGAATCGACCCACTGGTCCTCCGTAAAATAACATTTGCAACGGACGGTCCCAGACCGTCTCTCACATCACTTACTCAAACCGTCTCTCTCCCTTACACTGCAACAAAAAACGTCTATACATACCATACTCACAGTGGCGCCCTCTCGCGACAATCAAATTATAATTCAACAAGCTCACACATGCCTTGAAAAAGGGTCGTCCTGAAATTCAAAAACGTGTTCTCCGGTGTTATAGTTTTTCTGAGTTAAGCAACGACGAATTTAAATTCAAACAACAAAGAAAGTAAAAAAGATAAATAAAAAAACATTTGAAAAACGCACTCCGGAAAATAAAAAAAACTAACGATCTGAAATGATAATTTTCGCGCCAACAACTAAAATACACGATTAAAACCTCTCGGCTATACAGCCACTAACGAAAATTTGCTATTTAATAATTTTATCCTGATAAGCTTTGGGGGCCGCGGTAGCCCGGTTGGTAGAGTGACGGACTGCCAACCAGAGGGTTGTGAGTTCGATCCTCGTCTGTGCCATCCAAATACCGACGCATAAAAAGGGGCTAGTGCATGCAAAATTCGTCGTGGCCTCAAAGTCCTCGCGTTGGTGTGATGTGGAAGATCTCCGTCGACAAGTTTTCTGGATCTGCGGCAGCGTATCATCGATAGCTGCGCTACTGTCACACCGCAGATGATAAGGAATGTGCATGCCGGCGTGCTTGATCGAATACAAATGTGTATTGTGGCCGATGATGACCTTTTTGAACACACTCGCCATGTTTTTGTTTAGCAATAAATTTCTTGCTTTTGCTCATGTCTTTTACTTTTCCAATGTGCCACACCGAAAAACGCGCATTTGTTTCTGACATTTTCGCATCTGCTCAAAGTTTATCAGGATAAAATTATTAAATAGTAAATCTTCGTTCGGGCTGCATAGCCGAGAGGTTTTAGCCCGGGAGTTGTTACGCGAAATTTGTGATTTCGGATCGTCTGTTTTTTATTTTCCGGAGTGCGTTTTTCAGATATTTTTTATTTATCTTTTTTTACTTTCTGTTTGAATTTAAATTCGTCGTTGCTTAACTCAGAAAAACTGTATAATACCGGAGAACGTTTTTGAATTTCTGGACGACCCCTTTTCCAAGGCATGGAATAGTTCAAATTTCAATCGCGAATATCTGCCAATTTTACGGATAACTCCATGAAACTTTTCTGTGCTTTTATTATGGTATTGCGCACATTTTTCTAATCGAACTTTTTGGCCGATCTTCAGTTTTCGAGTTTTTAACTTCCTTATTTCGCCGCTAGGAGCGCTGTAAGCTATCTCAATAAATTCAGCATGGTCACTTTACTGTAGGTACACGTTACTTCCTTGACTATACGAGACGCTATTTCAAATTTAAAGGGCTTAAAGCGACATTACAGGTCACCCTGTATATCTAAAGTAATGTTTTTATAAAATAACTGATGTTCTAGTGTGTTTATTATCGTAAATTGTACATCTATAAGGGCTTAAAATATTAAAAATAATAAATCAAACTTTTAAAAAATTGTGGGAAATCGTTCTGTCTTGGCGATGATTTTTTTTTGGCACCAACTAGGAGCACGATATATTTTTTCGTGTCTTACACGATAAAAATTTTATGAATTGAAAACATGAACGAAAGTACATAATTTAAACTATTTCTTGCTGAACAAAATTGTTTTGTATCTACCATCTGTGGAATTACATAAGAATAATAATTAAAATAAAAGATAAATTTTGAAACTTTTAAAGAATTATTAAATCGATTTGTTAAAAATAAGATTAAATCATTTCATAAACCGTATTATAAATGTGAACCACATTTATGCGCTTTAGGGAACCTTTTTGTTCATGTTTTAAAACATATAAAATCTTTCATTATAAGATTGCATTTGATAAGAGCTTTTCTTTCAAATAATTTCTCTTGAACATATAACTTTCTACTGGAATGGCGAAAAACAAATTGCCATTCTCTTATGTGAAAAACAGTGCTTGAACGGAAATTGAAATACTGTACCTGCTTTGGCGTATTTTTATTCTTGTTAATGAAGCATACAATATAGCAAATTGGGAAAGCAAAAAATTAGAGAAAGAAATGAAACTTCTGTTGTACTAATTCCAAGCAATCCGCGCAGCTGGAAAAGTTCTTTTTGTAAAAACATCTGCTTGACACCCTGATTTTTTTGCTTAGTGTTTAAATAAACCTGACATTAAAATTTAATTATTTTCCACTTTTAAACCAGATTCATCTTTCTTCCTTACACGCTTCAATCTTGAGATAAATAATATTGAAATTTAGGTTGTTTCGAACAATATTTATGAACATTTCAATGTTTATCGTTCTTTAACTCGATAAATAAGCTTGGTAGTGATAAAAACACATTCCACAGTGAAATGAAATCCTTCACTCTTTTGTTTTCGACCTAAAAAGGGGACACTTTTTGATGTTTTTCTAAATGTTTCATATGAACTTCCTATTAAAATATTCGAAGAAAATTTATGTTTAATACTTGGATTGAATGCCTTTCACTGAGCTAATATTTTCAATTCATAAAATGGATAGGTGGAAAAATTACAAGTAAAAACAGATGAGAATTCATTTATGATAAATGTAACTGTAATATGATGCATGTAATGTACTTTTTCTAATATTTGCCAGAGATATTAAGAGAAAATTAATGCAAATAATTAAGAATGCAAATTTTATCATGAAACTAGTACTGAAAAACTGATGAGCAATAAAATGCATATACACACAAGAAATTCTTTGCATTAAATTTATTTAATTATAAATCTATCAATGTTATGAAGGGTTCAAAAGTGTTGCACTCGTATACATTCGAATTCTGCTCATGCAGTTTGCAAACCTATCAGGTGGTTCTGGGGTGTTCTTTTACCATTGACTGGGCAACTGATATCTTCCAGAAGTACAGCTTCTTCCTCTTTAGAGAATAAAGTCTGAAATATAAAATGAAGTAAACAAAATGCAAATTATGTAATCACTGGTAATGAAATGAATCTTATGGATATTCACTTTTTGGTATTTATGGTTAATAAACACATGAAATCACACTTGAAGTTAATTATTTACTTTAAGAATAACTCAAAAATTAACTTGATTATACTGGGAGTGGAGTATGTTTTACATTATGGCTTATAACACTAGCTTAAAACAGTTTTACGGAATGTATTGATTCGCGAGATAGTTAGATTATGTGAGATAGTTGGATTATTTCAGAAGGTAGGAATACGTCTGGGAAACTAATTTAACATTAGGTGCTTCCAATTGTCGAATAAAGAGTGGTGGTTCGATTTCCCCCCTCAGCACTACTTATGTCTCGCAACATCAGATAATGCAAACAAATGTTTTCTGGAATAAATTTTAAATTTGAACTCGCAACCCCCTCTAGTTGTTAATCCGTTACTCTTCCAACCAGGCTACCAGAGCCCAGGTCATTATGTTAGAGGATCATTTAAGGTCACTGATAATTTCAACATGATACATTAAAAATAAATTTTATGGTTATGAATTTTTGCTCTCTAAGCGATTTTCGATCAAACACCAAAAAATGAAATGATAAAATACAAAACAGTTTTATTCAAATCTTTAAATGGTTATAAGGAATTTTATACCATCATCAATACAAATAGTTAGAGAATTGATTATTTGTAGAACAAATATGAATAAGAAAAAATGGGGGAATGGCATGCTAATCATAAACATCTTTTATAAAATAGTGAACATGATTAATTATATTTATGACTTAAAAATGATTTTGAGAAAATAAATTAAATTAGGATTAAAGATTGTTGCAAATTTTATAGAAATTATCCTACATTAAATAAATTACCCAAACTATATATAACAAAATATTTCAGTTTTTATGTAAAATCTTTCACTTACCACAATTAGTTGCAGAATTTACCTAAACGCAAGCACTACTAAAAGCTTTTTCATTTAAGTCAAGCTATTCAGTAGAACATGCCATCAGGTCAATTATAATGTACTATTATAAGTTGAGATCTTAAAAAAAAAGGTAGACATTATGATACTGATTAATTGTAATATAAATTAGAGAATGTGACATTTAAACAAGCAGATATATTTTACGTCAGATTATGTTACTGTGAAGACAACATGATCAACAAGTTAAAATATAGAAACAATATCTTTCGAATTGGTAAACTAATAAGAATTGTGCTACCTCATTGATCTGGGTGAAAAACAATCATCTTGACCATCGAAGCTATCTGAAACTTATAATTCTTTTTAAAAAATCCACTCAAGAACACAGGAGACGATTTCCATAAATTTAAAAAATATATATTTGAACAAAAACACATAATTACACACAACCATTTACACCAAAACCAACATGGAAGAAATATTTTTTCTTCTTCCTGAGTGAACATGCAGCAGACCCACATAACCAATATCAGGCTTGAATTCGCGACATGTAGCCAAGGTATCAGATATATTTGTTCATAATTTACACTTTGAGAAGATATACAATGCAGAGCATTAATAGATGAAATACATAGACTAATTAGATTCCCAGACTAAATGTCATCTTCTAATTTCCATATCTTAACTACATAAATGATTTCCTTATTAGAATTTAATAAAACAAGAAATAAAATACATTGCAATATGAATAAAGAAATCTCATCTTGATTCTTTTATACATAATTGCAAAAGAAAACTTTATTATATTTTATTTTTGTATATATATAAATTAGGGTTGGGCCGATTTGGATTTTGTGGTGCAAGGCCATATTTGGCCAAGCGACGCCGAACACAAGACAACAAGAGGGAAAAAAGCAGAAGGGTAGACAAGAGTGAAAAAGAAGGAAGACCAGATCACTCAGTACCTCGGGGTTGTGATGCCCGACACACCTAAAGATGTGCCCCTGAGGATAAATAGGGGTTGGGGTGAATCAGATCTGGCACCGACTGTTTTTTATGTGCAGTCAATCCGTACCACTTGAAGAACAATAATCAATAATGCATTCTTTGGTTCAATATGTTCTCAATATTCAGGTGGTGTAAGAAATAAAAAAAATCTGATTTTCGATTTCTGAAAAACTAAATTGAAAAGAAAATTTTCTTATTCTTGTTTCGACATTTCCGAGAATTTTTTTAAAAAATTAAGAATTTTGTTAATATATGGAAAAAAATCTAGACAATGAATTTTACAGAAGTTTCAGTCATCCTTATTCATAAACATAATGGCTTCCACACATTCCGGTTGGAGGACGAGTCCTGGGATTACAGCTGATTGATCGTTTCTTCCCATTCTAAAGAAAGTTTGGTTTCTTGCTCTGAGGAAAGACAGAAAGGCCAAGTTCTCCTTTGGATGTATCAGCTATTGAGTCCCAGCTAATCAGTGATGAACAATGTTTCGTCTGAAAAGGTAGGACAAGAAAATCAAAGAAATTTTTTTTATATTTTAAGAGAAAGGAATCTGGATTCTGGAGGTATCATTGTAAATTTTGAAGGTATCAAATGTGAAAACAATTCAAAAATGCCAAAAGAATACATGGATAAGACTTAAACAGATAAAAAATGAGCAGGAAAAGTTATGAAAATTGTTTCACATTCAGCAATAAACTTGGACGAATTGTTCAAAGTAGTGACTACACCGCGTCTTGGTCTTCATAAGAAAAATAATAATTTCGCATTTAAAGAAAAGTATCAATGTTTACAGTATCTGTTGAACACGTTAAATCCAGAAAAATTTCTGGAAAGAAATACAACTATGTTATACGATTTCAATGAGATTCATACGATTAGAAAATAGAAAAGAAGATTCTCTAAAAATTCAATGCTTAGATTGTTTGTGAGTTTCATACCCCTCACAACCCTGAAAGCATGTAATTACTATAAATGAAATGTTTATATAATGAACACATGGGATACTCTTTAGCATAATGTGAAACAGATAAGGACAATCCTTTATACAATAATCCTTTAAGCAATTCAGAACAGTAATAATTAACTCCTAACTATATTCAGATTTTCTCTAATATAAAAACACAAGGATCATTTTAAACTCAGAAGCAGTAAATATGCATTCTTTAGAGAGGAAAATGATTAACTGTTAAACTTTACTGATAAAATGTCATTGAATGCATTCGAAACACTAAAGTAAGTAAATTGCATGAACCAGTCCAAATTATTATTTAAAATACTTAATTATCTCAACAAAAGGAACTAAAGGTATAATATTAGCATCAATTAGTTCATGCTGTCAGAAAATGTGTATTAGATATTTTTAATTTACTCCTAACACAAAAAGTAAGGTACAATATAACAAGTCACAATATAACAATTCAAGGATGGTAGGTGCTAAATAAAAAGAATTTGAAACATTTGGTATAGATGAGTACATTTTAAAACTAACTTACAATAGGTGAAAAGAACTTAACTTGAGGGAACTTAACATTTATGAATTTCTGAAATAATCTGAAAAATAAAAAAGGATATATCTAATGACAAATATTGGTAGCAAAATTTAAATTACTACAAACACAAAACTCAATTTGAAGTCAACTCTCTAGACATAGTAAAAGAAAAGCCAAACTAAACAGTGCAATACGTTATAAAAACATGGAATGATGGCTAAATTTAATGAATTACCTGGATTTTAATAACATTGTAAAACTTTCTAGGGCACAACGATGTTTTAATAGAGAAAATTTACATGTATAGTTGTATCCAGTAGAAAACCCATATAACAATAAAGTGTACCTGAATGTCTCTGCATTCATGGTCAGATAAGAGATCCCTTTAAAAATCCAATCAGATCATTTGTAAACATTTCCATAACCCTCAAACTATATAAGCATTAATGAAACAAATGAGACCATAATTACCACATCTACATGTAACTTCTGAGCATAATGTGCAACTCATAACTACATTACACATGTTCTGAGATTTTTGCCCATTTTAAATACCTTAACATTCTAGAACGGTATAAATTATTTTTTACTTTATCAAGAATTGATACATAGAAAAGAGCAAAGTTGCATCAATAAATAGAACTGCTTCCACTCAAAAAAGGTAAGGTGGGGGAAAACAAAAATTAAACTGTTAAGACATGGAAAGGTGTATAATTTAAAACGAACTTAATCTTTGTGAATGGTAAAATTACAAATGAATCCTCAATTTTACTGAATTTAATTACTTAAAATTGAACGAAACTCTTAAAGACAGAATAAATCGATGAACTAAACACAAATGGATTTTTGAGGTTTAACGTATGGATAAGTACCATGAAGAGACAAAGGTATGAATTTTACAAAAAATCTTTTGTGAACTAAATGATACTTTAACTAAGACAATTTACATTTCCTTGGATGGTGCACTACAAAGATAATTCTTTCATTCATTAATTGTTTACAAGTATCACTGCATTCAAGATCGGATAATATTAGAGGTTTCTCTAAAAATTCATTGCTTAGAACTTTTGTAAGAGTTTCATACCCCTCACAACTATGAAAGCATGTAAGTACTAGAAATGAAGTGCTTATATGTCACACATATGGGATACCCTTTAGCGTAATGTGAAACAGATAAGGACACTCCTTTATATTGCATTGAGTAAATATCTTATTTTTAAAACTTAAGCTATCCAGAACAGTAATTAACTCCTGACTTTATTAAGATTCTGTATAATATAAAAAGCAGAAAGATAATTTTAAACTTAGAAGCAGTAAATCTGTATTCCTTAGAGAGGAAAATGTTTAAAAACTCTTAAACTTTACTACTAAAATGTCAATGAATGCATTCTAAACACTAAAGTAAACAAATTGCAAGAAAAAGTAAATACTAGATAATCTCAACAAGAAACAAAAGGTATAAGCATCAATTAGTTTCAGATGTCAGAAAATATGTATTAGATATTTTAATTCACACCTAACAGAAAAAGCAAGGTTAGCATTACATAGCAATCCTAGTTTAATTGACAAAAAGAAAAGGAACAATGTTCTTATCATGTACTTAAGCTCTTTTAAGAAAGTACTTAAGATAAAACTTTAACCCTCCAAGTGGTTTTGATGAAATACCTCGACGATCAAGGTATGGCTAATTTTCTAATGACAAGATATCTCGTCCATCAAGATCTGGACAATTTTACTAATGACTAGATTCCTCGTCAAGACAAAGGAGGGAATGAAGGTGCAAGTAGGTTAAACAAATTTTCTTTCATGATTGCCATGGTTTGGCACTAAAACTCTGAAACTGGCGTCACTTGAAAACGTTCTCCCTAAAGAAAAGCATGAACACTAATTCGGAAAACTAAGTATTTTTCCAGAAGACTTCCAGAAAGGCCGGCAGGTATGCAATATTGATCCTTCATGAAGTGCCAACTAAGCACTAAATGAAGAATTCGGCGTCATTTGAAAATATCTAACTGGAAATTCAGGGAGAGTTGGCAATTATGCTGTAATAGCAAGTTACATCAAAAGCAAAACTTCAGACAAAAGACTGTTTACCTTTTGAGAAAGAACCCCATTAGCAATGGCATAAATCACAATGGAAGTGAACCCCTCCATGCAAACAGAGAGAATCTGCTAAAAGTTGGCATTCACATTGGTGGGAGAAACCATGACGACGACATCTCTCAGCAGCTGGTGGAGAAGTTTGACGTCCAGGGTGACTGTTTCAAAAGCCGGATCCTTGCCCTGTTTGCCTTTAAATAAAACATCACAGCCATAAACATTTTAATATATAAAGGCATCTTTCAAATTACTGATTTTTCAGTCCCTTTAATTTATATAACTTTTTACATACATAATAAAAAATTTAATAACTAAACAATTAACCAAGAGTTAATTTTTAGCTTTTATATTTAAAATACAAATGAATAAAATAATTAAATAATTTTTCATAACATCTTCAGTTTCCACTCTTCGAGAATGGTTGGTTGTTTTGGGGTTTTGTGGTGCAAGAGCCATATTTGGCCAAGTTGCAAATGCAAGACAGACAAATTCAAGTAAAAAATGTTGTAAAGGAAAAAAGAAAGATTAGGGAATAGAATAATGGGATGAAAGCATTAAACGATTGTCTGGGAGTGCGACCCCAGTGTTTATTAAAAAAGTAAACCCCATGAGAAAAGAAAAGATCTCTAGAGTACCCTTGGGTCCATGAAGTGTGCATACACCAAAAGGAGATATGCCCTTGTGGGCACAAGAAAGGGAAAATGAGATCCTTTACAAGGCCAATTTTCTCTCATTTTAGGGCTACATCAGTGAGAATAAAAAAACATGGAAACAAAATACCGAGTTTCTCAGCAAATCTACAGAAAACCAGTTCCAAGACAATCATCTGTTACAACTCCTGAAGACATTTTAGTCTACCATGTTTGCTTCAACCAGACTTGCTATTTGTAATTTATTCACTTCCTTACATGCATTAAAACCAAAATAAACGACATTTTATCTTAGTCTGGATATTAACTTTTTTTAATTTTTTGAATGCAGATGAAATAAGATATGCAGTTTTAGAAAAGTACAAGCGTAATAGTAAAAAATTGAATCTTAATAAGTTTTAAGATTTTTAAGCAAATATTAAGGCTTGTGGGGCAAGTACAACCCCCATGAAATAGCATTGGAAAGTGTTTTTTAAATTATATCAATGGTACATTTAAGCAAATAACAATGTAAACGCATAGAGGGTCTGGGAGTGTGGGAAAAATACCAACTCCAAAAATTAGCGGAACAGAGTAGCAATTGGCCAATAAGAACTTTAAAGATTTGGGTTCGCATTCTCCACATCAACCTACACAATTGATACAATCTCTTGAAACAAAGGTTGCTTGGTTATTTTGCTGTTTTATGGTGCAAGGGCCATAATTGGCCAAGCTGCACCAAACACAAGACAGACAACTTCAAGCAAAAAATGTCATGAAAGGTGTTGTAGAAGTGGTTTATTTTAATCATGTTTTAATTTTACATGGAATATTCTAGATGAATCACACAGAAATATGTACAAAACAAGTAACTCAGTCGAAATACATACAAACAAGAATACAGTAACAAACAATTTTTCCTGTATTCAAAATTTAAAGTATATATCGTTCCATTTAGTTGCAGTTAAATAAATTAAATACTAGGAGCATCTTGTGCACATGCACAAATAAATAATAATGAAAGGAAGATTGGGTAATAAAATAATAGGATAAAAGCAGCAAAAGAATGCTTGGATATTCAGGTAGGGCAACCCCCATGTTTACAAAGACAGTAAACCCCATGGGAAAATAAAAGATCACTAGAATACCTCCAGTCTGTGAAGTCAGAACACACCTATAGGAGATGTACCCCTAAGGGCCAATGAGGGTGGAAGAGAAAGCAGATGGGTAGACGAGGGTAAAAATGAAAGGGAGGATAGATAACTCAATCAAGATAAACATTACAATTATTCATTTAGCCATAATTAAATTATTGAACAGTGATCAGTGTTTTAACCCTTTGCAATAGGGACATTAAAATTAACTGACGTAATGCTGCCAACTGCAAAGGGTTAAAGTGAGACAATCTCTCAAAAATATTTTCAACGAAGAAAAAGGGCACAGGAAAATTAATACAATTGAAAGCAAATGGACAGGAGTTGCACTGATATTTACAAGATTTGACTTACTTTTAACTCTAGTTCCTCCAAAGGTTCTGTTTGCCACTGTTGCTCGTGGCAAACGAGATGGTCTAACAATTCATAATTATTAGGAAGTGCTAAACTCGCATTTGGATACCATATATGAATCGTACCTAGAATAAAAGTTCAGTAATTAGAAATCAGTTTCAAGAAATTAAAATTAAGATAGTTGGTTTCGATTAATTGGGAGATTAAAAGTAAAATACTTTGGTCTTGTTTAATCTGATGCCCCAATTATACAGATTCGCTAGACTTTTCTACATTCGAATATGTAGAACAAAGATATACAAATAAACTAACATCTTAGCAATCACAAATACTTATTTTTTACTTATAACAAATAGCTTCTAAGTTCATAGAATATCTGAACACAAAAGTGATATGTTCATCGTATTCTTGATGCAAGAGTGAGTCAATACTTATCTGCAAAAGAAAAGCTTGAGTAACAACAGCACAAATGCATTGAAAATCAGACTGTTTTAAAATGCTGTAAGTGTAAGTTGTTTATTTTTTATTGAAATGAAGTTTATAGCTGCATTGCTGATAATTATTGACTCACCCTTGTACTAAATTCCCGTGTATCAGAGAATGACCAAGAATTTTCAGTTACATAATCATATTGTCAAAACCATACCAAACCTTGAACACGTAAAAGCATTGTTTTGAGAGAAATGCATTTCAAAATTTGACACTTATGGAAACATTAAATTATAGAAAGCATACGTATCAATTTTGGTGATTACTGCAAATTAAAATTCAAAATTCGAATAAACAAGTATGGCAAAGCATGAAATTCTATCTAGAAAACGGATTTAAGTGAAAACAGCTAAAGATAGAGATTTGTGATTTTGGAAAGATCAGTATTCCAAAAATCACTGCTACCAAGTCACTGTTATTTTGATATTCCAGTAACAGGTAAGAACTATGATTCAAAAGTATCAGTGATTGAGTAGCAGTTCTGTGATTCGCTTAACATCCCTAATAGACGCCAGAGGGTCATTTTTAGCCCTGATGAGAGGGAGGCATCCTTAGCCCTAATGAGAGCGGTCCTTCCACATCCTTGTTACACTTCTTGTCAATAAACTGTTTCTGTTGCAATGAATTGTTTTAATTAGATACAGTCCACTAATCGAGCTATTGGAATAACAGGGTGTATGTTAAAAGATGAGATATATAAGAAAAAATAGGCCATTCATGGAACAATTTAGAGGCTAAAAAATGATAATTCAAGAAAAATTGAGATTAAGATGAGGTATCCTCCATCTTAGTTGACTATAAAAATTAAATATAAGATATAATTTAAAGATGATTATAAATGTGATAAAAATCCCGAGTGATGCAAAAAGGAAAAAGTGATGAATGAAGGTGAACCACCAAGTCTGATAAAATTGGTGATGGGGTTTTAAAAAAACATCGATAAAAATGTCTAAGAACTGTACAAGTTGAAATATGATTGGAGGGCAATGCTGCACTCCAAAAGAACATGGTTGCACTGAGGTATATACAGTAATATTTTTCTTCTTCTAGATCACCGAGTTATTTTCCTTATATTGAGTTCAGTGTATTCAATATTGCTTTTCCATTCATAGTACTGTTAATTTGAACTAAAAGAGGTTTATAATTGATGCCGCCATGAAATGGTCATCAAAAACAAACATCGTTTAGTAATAAATGAAAATTTCTTTCAGAGAAAGTTTCCCAAATTATTAAATGATCTAAAGCTAAAACTTCATTTAACCTAACATGGTACATATATAAATATATTAAAAATTGGACATATTTTTCTAATAGAATACAAGAGAAATTGATTACTAAATAAATGCAAAGTCAAATAAAATAGACTGATTATTTCCTCGGTGAATAATTTTCAATATTTCTTCTGAATTCAATCATAAATCTAAGATTGAAACAATTAAACCACCAGTTCAATTAAATTCTAAAACTTCTCACATAAACAATAATTCTTACAAAAACAGACATTTACCAGCAGAATTATGATACAAATTTCCACCACATTAGGTATGAGTATAGGAATATAGAAAGTAATATTTAATAAAAAAAATGTTTCTATTAAAAAATTTCTTACTCACTGCAGGCAAACATGAGATTTTATATTCTATTTAACAAGATTGTCAAATAAAGTAACTGTTCAAATTCTTCAAAGATTATGATTACATTTTACTCCTAGTTAAATCTATAGGTATGTGCTTTTGCTCTGTTCTCTCCAAGTGTATGTGGTTTTTAATTTAGCCAATTTAAAACTTCAATATAATCCAGTGAGTGTCCTAAATAAAAAGTTAACCTTTTGATTATAACAGCATACAGATATCCCAACCTATTGTCAGTGTGCATAAGAAAATAATCTGCATATACGTTTATTTATGTTAAGAAATAAATTACTTAATGTCAACATCGTTTGAGAAATAAAAGCAGCATTTTATTTATTGTGTTATCAAATCAAGATATCTCAGGTACAATCATTAATGTCTACAGCAATTAAACTAATTAACTGGTTATTTAAAATTACCCCATTAAAACCGAAGTAAAACATACTGAACCGACAGACCTTCAGATGACCGAGAATTAATGTAAAAATAGAGTAAAATAGTCAATCACTGAATAACAGAAACTGAGCTTAAAAAAGCTGCAATAAGATAAATATTGATTGAAGTATTTAAACCTACATAATTTATTTCTAATTCATATTTTAAGACATTGTATTTATCTATTGTCTTGAATTTTTATGTTACCAGCACTGACATCTAGGACATTGCTGATAACAATGCAAAATTACATTTATTTTACTAAATAACTCCTCCAAAGGAGATTATTTCATTTCTTATTTCTTTTATACCACATTGTGTGTGTTCACTGACACTAGAGTTGAGTATTATCCAATATGCATGCAAACACTCCACATTGAATCTTGTTGGAACACATGTAAATTTATGGGCTACACGTTTAAATTTAATGCTGTTACGAAAAAATTTCTCATTTCTGTTTTAGCATACATGTCTATACTATCATTATCTAATTGATTTTCAAAATGTAATGCATTTTATTTCATTATTTACAAGCATCAAATAAATATTGACAGAAGATAAGGCAACATAAATTGGCCAAAAATATGTTAGAAAAGTTAATAAGCAGTTTGATTCATCTGTTTATGTATCCTATTGACTATTATACAATGCTTTCCAAAACTTAAGCATGGGACACAAATTCTGAGCTTCAAAATGCATGCTTCAATTTCATTGAGTGAAACTCAGAGATTTTAGAAGGGAATATGTAAATATCATATAATGTGCCCAATCAGAATTTATTCTACAGAAATATGCAAATTAGGCATTGGTTGAAGACTTCGCCATTCTGAAGCCTTTCATTCAGTAAATGAGTTAAATGTTGAAAGACGATTTTGGTTATTTGTGGATTAGATAAGGCTAATTATAGCTCAAAAAAGATGACTGGAAGATTCTCAATGCTGGCATGGTGTGAGGCAGTTTGAAGCGGGACAGTCTATTAAAAATGTCGCAATTTTCTTTGGTGTTGACTACTGACTTCTCATCTACATAAACAATTTCCAACAAGCATGTCAGTTGTCCAGAGACCTGTACCCAGTCATTCATGGGTTACCACACTCTGATGATAAGTATATGGCTTTATTGTTTAAGCGTAATTGACGAGTGACAGCTTCAACTCTAAGAGCAATGATTACTACAAAATTTGGAAGGTCAATATCTGCCACTACTGTGCAGCAAAGGCTACATATGGAAGGACTGTATGCCCTGGTTTCATGGGTCTGTCCCTTTGAGCATTAAAACCAGAAGAGCACAATTGAAGGAACGTGGTGAGCAACCGAATCGGAAAGCAGCAGAATGATCCAATATACTGCTCACGAATGAGTCGAAGATTTACCCTGGATTCTGATAACAGGCATATGAGGATCTGGAGAGAACTAGGAACAAGCCCAGTAATATCATTGAACACCATGCCTTTAGTGCTGTCAGTGTAATGCAGTGGGCTGGATTTTCTTTGAGATATCGTACTGACCTGCATGTCTTCACAGGAGCTACTGTGACGTCTGAAAGGTATAAGGATCAAGTCCTTGACCCCAATGTGAGACTACACTGCAGCAGTTGGTCCGGCATTTCTTCTAATGGAAGATAGTACACATACCTCCATATAGAGCCCCACCCCCTCCAACTCTCAAAGAGCTGGAAATTGCTCTATGAAAGGAATGGTAGTTATTGCAATCTGATGCACATAATCATTTAATTGAAGGTATGGAACGTCGCAGCGGAGCTTGTATGAATTTTAAGGGTGGTTACATTCGTTATTAAGGTATGTTTCGTTTGTTTGCACAGCTTACAAAATTGTATTGAATGTACGAAATGTGTTGTACATATATCAATCATTAAAAACATACAAAAAAATTTGTTTGCTATAATCTTTTAGTCATGTATCTATAATCAAATTGCCTACCTTCATGTGAAATTTTGATTCAATTAATGCATAATTTTTCAGTTATGCCGAATTTACTGTCGAGTGCTTAACTTTTGGAAAGCTGTGTATTTTCAATAGCTGAATCAATTAAAACTAGTTTGGATTAAGTATACATGATACATTTCATTAAAAAATAGGTACTTTGATAGAAGATATTAGAAATAAGTTTGAGAACATGTTTAAAAGTTGCACTCAACATACACACTAACATTTGAGAAAATGTACTTATTCCAGACTTACCTTCTGGCGATTGCAATATCCAGTGCAAGTAGATCTAATGATTTTGAAACAGTTCATTTTCGCCCAAAATTCTTTTTTCTGATGAAATTCTATCGTCTAAGGCCATGAACCGAGACCAACAAAAATAAAAAAGCAATTATATCAAAAACATATATTTCTTTATATGCTTAACCATAGAACTGCCAATTAAAACATTCTTATTCAATGTTCAACTAACAGGGAAGAATGAACAATATGCATTTGTCAAATTAAAATACAAGCATTAAATAAAATATATGACCATTTGCACACAAATACCTCTTAATCACATACAATAAAGAAAAAGTCAAAGATTCCTTTTTACGAAAAAAGGGTAATGTAAAACAATTCTGTTAAGCAGCAAGACACTTTGTGTGATGCACCACAAATCAAATTGCAAAATTTTTTACAGTATAACAGAATTCATGCCAAATTTTCTATCCCATTCAAAAGAATTGAGGTTCAGAAAACTGACTGAGACATTACAAATTTGAGTCACAGGGACAAAGTATAGTGGACTAATAAGCGCTTGGACCAGAAATGTTCACATTTTCCCTTCGAGGTAGGTAACAACATTCTTATCTGCTTTCATTGATAGTTGCTATTCTCTATTCTTATCATTTTCCAAACGGTACATTCTGTTGAGTAAGCTTGGTGTGAAATGCTATCCAACAGAATATACTTTTTGGAAGGTAAAGATTTTAGATCTCTCATTTGCTTCTATTTAAAATTTTAATAATTCATATTGTGGTGTAAAATGCATGTTCTTTTAGGTTTGCTTAAGGAAATGTTGGATTCCATTGAGTCAATTTCTTGAGTGTTATCCAATGGAATGGATGTTAAGGTGTGTAATTGCTTTTATTAGCCTACATTTATGCTCTGGTATATTGTGTTTATGGTTCGTCATGCATGTTCAGCTTCAGAACAATTAGCTTTAGCCATTTTTATTACATCGATGAAAGCTGGGTGTTCGTGCTGAATATGAACTATTACACGCAATGATTAAATCTAGATATTTAAGGATACAAATCAAGGTTAGTAGCAATAACAGTGTATTTGCTTTAATTACTATTTGTAATTTCTCTATTCCAATTTCAATTTATTTTAACAATAGGTAGATTTTGTTGAGTGAACATATTTTAATGCTACCCAATGGAATTTACTTTTTGGTTTGTAAACAAAGATTTAAGATAACATACCTCTCTATTTACATTTACAATATTTTTATGATCTGTCACATATCCTATTCTGTTATGCAAATTCTTTTACCTACTGAATCTCAGCAATCATAGTATAGCTCAGCTCAGGATGTAAACCTTGGTAGATACTATTTGTATTTATTGGCTTGTATAATTGTATTTATATCCTTTCCTATTGATTCACAATGTGTATGTTATTATATTTGTTTTATCAAATGGAAGATTCTGTTACCCAACAGAATATCCTCTGGTTGGTAAATGAAAGACAGGGCTACAGAGGCCCCATATTAAATGAAGAAAAAATTAACAATATAAAAATAGATTAGTGTGTATTAAATGAACTATTTTTGTTCCATGAGCTATTATAGTTGCCTTCTAAATGACAAACCTCTAATATATAACAATATTTTTTAACACTGGAGCTTGAGATCTACTGAATAATGTTTCACGGTAAATAGTCAAAAATTTTACAGTACAAAACATTCATATGCCCATATAAATTTCGATATAGGTGTTACATATAAAAGCTGCAATGTCAACGATTATCAAATGTAGGTTCTGGTAATATATAAATAACACTATAAAATATTTCATCCACGATATATGCATCATTAGTTTCAAAGCCGATTTAAAAATATCTTCAGCTTAAAGGGACCCCTAAAAGAAGTTTCACCAATGTTGCTGCTAAGCTTAATGCTATACCCACTTTATACAAAAACATTTAAAATTATGTATTTATTCTTACCTGTTTATTGGATTCTTTTTACAAGTCCTTTATCTGGGTCAAGAGAATAAAAAATATGTAATAACTTTAGAAAGGCATACATAAACAAGAAATTTCCTAAACAACCACATGACTATTAAAACAAATAGGGCTTCTAGGATCTAAATATAATTTTGGGAGCATTATTTTCCATCCTTACACGATTTGTAATTAATGAGGCGGGCTGCTTTTGCAGACTACCCTCTTTACCCCACCTGACCCTAATCTTTATTTAAACATAGTTTGTTAATTGTAACATATATAGATAAATGAGCCTTAACTCTTCAAATTCCAAGATGTGTAACTTAAAGAATTATGCATCCTGCATTTTTGTAACTGGTTTTAATATATTTTATTTTGATTTTGAACATTTCTTGTTGATTATGTCTAAAATATTGCAGAAACCTAATGATAAAAAATATGGAAATTTTAGAATTTGCGAGAAAATAAACAAAGACAATTTTGAAGGGCTTATTTCATTTAATGCAAAATTGACCAAATTAAAAAATTTTCAAGTCTTTAAAAATTAATCCTTCTAAATTTGTTATAAATGGCATGTTATAGGTATTACAAATGATTTTATTCGCAAAAAATAACAATTTTGCATTAAAAATGAATTCACAAAAGCGGAAGGCATTATTTGTATAACTTCATGTCATATGCAAAAGATTAGTTCTTGATCTATTGTGTATTTCTCAATATTTTGGTTTTAATTACAATAACATTTTATTAAAATTATAGTTATAATTAACAGAAGTTAATAAAATGTTCGTTATTCTTAAAATTCCTCCAATTTAACTTTGCAAGCATAAGATATGCAATGTTAAAATGGAGTTATGTTAAGTTTTCTCAGAATGTTACTGTTTCCTACTAGCAGACTTCAATAAATGCAGGAAAACCAAAACCATATCTGTATATAAGTTTAAAGGACTCTTGAAGAATCAGAGTAAATTGTGAGTTTCAGTAGTTAAAGAAAAATAACTTGTCTGCATATTCTGTAGATAGAGTATTCAACAAAATTAAATTTTCGGATAATTTTGTATTTGGTTTCAATTAAAAAAAAATTCATACCCCACATTTTTTTGCCCAAAATGAGTGGAGGACTATTGAATCAGGAGATCAAATTATGAAGTTTTTGACCTTAAAACTCCATACCAGTAACCTGATTTCTTTTTCAGTCACTCCCAAAAGAAAATTTCTGAGTGCATTCATTTTCGTTAAAAAAGCTCTAACAAATTAAAAGATTCTAACATTGCAAATCCACATGAAAATTTTCTAAGTCCTTCTATTTTAAAAATGAAATAACAGGATATTATAGACAATTTTCTTCCATTTAAAATGCCCAAAGAACTTTGTTTTATTCAAATTTACAAATAGATATACTGCGTATGAAACACTTAAGGGTAATAATGATTACAGATTTTGAGATATGACAGCAATTTTCAAAAAAGGTGATGGATGAAGTGTAAATTAAAACATGAGTTGGGCAATCTGCCAATAATTTGAAATAAAATCAAGGTAGATTTATGGTACAGCTATAAAATTATTTTTAGGTGTACAGTATAGTACTAACCTTCCTATAACACGGTAGATAGGTTCCTAGAAAATGCTGTGTTGTGTGAAACTGTTATATGAGAGCCAGTACAAAAAGGGGGGTTACATTCCGAAAACCTATCAAAAACAAACATTTTTTAAATTCCATAAGTAACTTAATTTTTATTAAAAATATAAATGTATGTATAACACAAAACGAAAAACAAATATTTTCATTTAACGTAACCTTAATTTAATAAATTTCATCCTCATCACTACTCAGTACAATCAAACGAGAATGTTTTCTTGGTTGAACGACATCACCTTCACTTTCTGAACCTTCATTTAGATTTTTTGCACCTTCTACCCTCTTTAAAAAATCTGTAATTTTGGTTTGTTTGCTGGTTCTTACAAGGTCATTGTAGATTTCATGGTATGAAGATAGACAATTTTGCAGCTCCCTTTTGAATTTTCGGCTTCTTTCAGCGGAAGGGTCTGCATTCAAGAAAAGTGATTCAAGATTTTCAGCTAAGCTTAGGCCTTCTAATTTTTTAATGTGTTAAATTATTAACTTCACAATCTTCATCAGTGCTATTGTTCTCAGAATCGATTTGATTTCCAACTTCGGATGCCATTTCTATCAAATCTGCTTCAACTTCTTCCACTAATAAGTCTTGAACGTCCTGAATAGCCATATCCACAAAGCCTTCACCTACGATAGATTTAGCAAGTTCTAATATGCCACCAATTTCATTTTCTGACGATTCAAGCACGTTTTCTATTTCAACTGAAGATGGCCATATCTTCTTCCAACATGCATTTAACATTGATGTTTTTAGTTCTTTCTACGACAAAGATATGATGTCGATGCAGTACTTAATTGAAAATTGCTTCCAATATATTAATTGATTTTGAATCGGTTACGTCTAAAATCCACTGTAATGCTCTTCTTATGTAATAAGTTTTAAAGGTATAAATAATATCTTGATCCAATGGTTGGAGCAACGAAGTAGTGTTAGGTGGTAGGAACACTATTTTGACATTGAGATGACTCAAACCTGTGGGTGACATGGAGCATTATCTAATAGTAATAGCGCCTTGAATCTCAAATTCTTCCGTTTTAAATAATTTTCAACGTTTGGCACAAAACAATTTAAAAACATCCCCGACGCATTACTGCACAAAAGTAGCGTTATACGATCTTTAGACACCTTAAATCCAAGTGCAGTTTTTTCTTTTTTCGATATAAAGGTTCTACTGGGCATTTTTTCCACCAAAGCCCAGTTTCGTCGGCATTGAAAACTTGATGTGCTGTGTATCCTTGCTCTTCTATAATGTTTTGAATTTTTTCTGGATACGTCCTGGCAGCTTCATGATCAGCCGATGCAGCTTCTCCTCGAATTTTTATGCTATGAATTGCAAAGCGCTTTTTGAATTTTTCGAATCAACCTTTACTTGCCACAAAATCTGGGTTGACAGAAGATTCTCCATGTTCTTTAAGGTATTTGTAAATTTTAAGTGCTTTCTGCTTAATGATGTTACCAATGGAATTCTTTTTTGACAGCTATCATCAATCCAAATGCTGAGTGCCTTTCCATTTTCTCAATTATTGGCGCCCGGGGACGAGCTGCATATTTTGTGGATATCGAGATCCTGCAGCAACTGCACTTTATTTCTTTTTCGTTTTTCTTAATAGTCCGGACTGTTGCTTCATTTAAATTAAGACTTTTTCCAATGTGAGATGCTTTTCTCCTTTTAAAAGACGATCCAAGATTTGTATCTTTACTTCTAAAGAAATAAATTTACTCTTAAACGTTTTTTAATTTTTATCAGACATGGCTTGGGACTGAAACTTGATTTTCCAAAAATTTAGTCTTTTAAAGACGAAAAAGTCGCTCTTTAACATATCGTGGCTCGACGCAGACTGCCGACCAGCCGCTTAAGACACTGTCTCCAGACAATGGCAATAAAAAGAAAAAAAAGGGCCTGCCATTCACGGGCCCTCGGCTGCGATCGCATTTCACAACAGATCGATAGAATACGACGATTGTTCACGAAACACTGTTTAACATCTCAAAACTAAAACTAAATGTTTGTGAACTTCTCAGTTAAAGAAGTAATAATCTGACTTTGAATTTTAAAACACACTCAACATTTATTGTACGAAACACTATATTTACAGAGAAAAAACAACTCATTAGGCAGCCTTTCATTTTCTTCGAACGTACATCTCAAAAACTAAAAAGAACTACTACGGCTGTTGCCAAAAAACAAAAAGGAAAATACACTGCTGCCAGGTTTACAAAAATACTACAGGAAAGTGAAAATATGGAGATACAATTACATGGAGTCACATAATCAAAATAAACATGGAGATACACATTGAGAATACACTGATACACAATAGTATTTAGTGAAGATGAGAGGAATTAATGAACATCCTCCCACCTTGCAATATGAAATTATCAATTTACTATTGTAACACAAAAAGATATGAAATCTGACAGTCAATATGGTACATATTGCTGAATGAGCACTTTCACAAGTCTAAACGATGTGGTATTTTAATTTTTCTGCCTGCCCTTGTCATTGTAGGATTAGGTGTAGGGTTCTCTAAATCATGTACATCAGCTCTTTGGATCTCTGGTGAGGATTCACCAAATGACATTGATATCTTTACTATTGGTATTTCTTTACTATCTGGAGGACGATCAGTCTCTGCAGATACTTTCTGAACAGTTCAGGGCAGTTTCAGATTATTAACATCAGAAACCGATATTTCCAATGAGTAAAGTCTCTGGAATGGACGGAGTCTGTCTCCTAGATGTGTTTTTAATTTCGCTACCCTTCCAGGATAAATTTCCACTATCATTCCAAGAGGCCAGTCAATCCGTTTCTTTGCTTCATGACCTATAAGTACAATGTCACCAACTTTCAGTAAATTGTTTTTTCTGCAGCCTAGGTGAACTAGTTGTGCGAAATATTCATTTCTGAATCTACTTCGCAGATCTTCTCTTAATTTCTGTAAATACCTGGATCTTTTAGTTAAGAAAGATTTATCCACACAATCTAAATCTGCATTCTCAAATTTAGCACAACTATCATTTACTAGGAACATAGAAGGTGTTAATGGCAAAAGCTCATCTGGCGAATTGGCAATATATGTCAAGGGTCTCGAATTGATGACTGCTTCACAGTCACACAAAATAGTTAAGAGTTCTTCATAGTCGACAGAAGATTTTCCCAGCATTCTTCGTAAAAGTTCTTTTACCATCCTGACCATGCGTTCCCACCAACCACCCCACCATGCAGCAGTTGGTGGAATGAATTTCCATGAAATTTGCTTGGTGGTAGAATAGGAGCTTATTTTATCCCAGTCAAGAGCCTTTAAAACATTATTTGTACCAGTAAAACTGGTGCCATTGTCAGAATAGAGAACAGAGATTCTCCCTCTCTGAGACATGAATCGTCTTAGTGCTCGTATAAAAGATCTAAAACGGCCAATGCGAAGATGAATTAGAAGAACATCGAACCATCAGGATGGGAGTGATGGTAGGAATGACATGGTCAGGTGTGTATTAAAAGTTTCTTTGTTAATTTGCTCACTCCAGTGTTCATGCCATTCTTCCAATACAATATCCCATACAATACGACAGATCACGGTATAGGTTGTTTGATTTTCGTATCTTTTTTACTTGAATTTCAAGTCTACAATTATGTTTATTTTTACTTTTTTTGCAGAACGTCTAGACAACTTTGGAATTTGTGAGCCTCTGGCCTTGAGACTTTCATAGGAAGTAAGGACTGGGTTGCAGATAAATGCTATGACCCTTATATCATTTAGGAAGTCTTAAAACATGTATTAGACGTCAGATTTTCATCCAAAATGAAATAGAATTTCTATGCACTTTAAAATAATAGCTTAGAAAAAAGATGGAGTTTTTAATATTCCTTAAAATCATTCAATTAACAATTTACTAATCAAGAAAAATTACCTAAAATGATGTATACAATTAAACAAACCCTTATTTTAAAACAAAAAATACAAAACATTTAGTATATTATATAGTCTTTTTAGCATATACAAGTAAATATAAGTCATAGTGAAGTGCATTCTTACAGTATTTACCCGAGTTGACCACCTTGGAATTTCTGCAATTTTAAAACTTTCAAAAAATGCAATAAGGTTATTCACAGTACTCTCCTTTCACCCTCAGATTGGTTTCAACGAGATATCTCGTCCATTAAGATCTGACCAATTTTGCTAATGATGAGAACTCTTCATCAAGATATTATCAATTTTTTTATGTTGACAAGATCAAGACCTGCAGTTTTGCTAATGATGAGGTAGGTAAGTATTTAATTAACGTTGCATTGGAGAAACACAATGGACTATTTGCTAATGACGAGATACCTCAACAAGATAACTACCAGGAGGGTTAAGAGAAAAAGTTTAAAACATTATATAAATACAAATTTAGACAACATAAATTATTCCAAGTGCTTTTGAGAGGGAAGGAACTAAAGAATTACTTACCTGTTTTACCATAACCCAAGATGTCTGGACACACTCCTCATTTGTTCCTTAATGTTAATTTTCTGATGAGAAACAAATGTTTAAAATGTTGTCAATTAATTCAATATAAATGTCTTATAAATTCAAAGAGTACACAAAACAAGGATAGAGCAAATTTACCAAAATCTTTAATGTCGATTTATAGAGTTTCAAAATAAAGACAGTATTAAAAGTTAAATTCTGAAATGTGTCTGACTTCTGAATTTTATACAAAATTTTTGATATGGTGTTGGTAGGATCCTGCAAACTTATTCATGCTCATCCAAAACTTTCAAATCACCAGTTATGCACTAAAATAAAAGTAATCTAAGCAACTCAAGAACCAGATGGAAAACTTACTTGGTAATTGCGACAATGTTCTGTTTACTCTCATATAATTAACTTTTCTAATTCCTATGTCGTGGTTTAATCTTTCAAAAATTTATCCTGCTATATTTCTTAATACATAAATGCAGCTTATATTTTTAAAGTTTGATGTAAATCAAAACTACCTAGCAACTAGTGTTTGTGTTTCATGTCCAAGTTTAACATTATACGGACATGAATTAAATAAAATCATACAAATCTGATTTAAATAAAAGAATCTCATTTAAATCAAATATATCTGATTTTTAAAAAAAAATCAAGATTTTTCATATCCTGCTATCAAGTGTTGTTGATATTTAAAGCACTATTTGAACTAGCTTCCCTTTTTCGATCTTTATGAGAATAGGCTTCACCTTGGAAATTTAATTAATTTCTTTTATATTATGATTAAAAAAGAAATAGAAAAGTTGAAGGAGTGCACTTCCTTTTCTAGGAAGTCTTAAGTAATTTCAAAACTTTCCAGGGCCTTTGAAAATAGTGAAGAAACCCTATTCACTTTTGCTTTCTATATTTTAAAGAGTAATACACTCAATGGAGGAATTGAACCTGAAAGTATAGGTATTAATTTAGGTTATGAATCAGTTCATGCTTTTGGAATGTTTGAAACATATAACAGTCTAGAAAAGCAATAAGTTGAAATAAACCAAAAATGCAGATTTTCGTCTTTGGCATGGTGCTGACGACAGTTTATATTTGCTACAACATACTAGCGATATCATGCAAGTTAAAAATTAGAGAACAAAAAATATTCATACAATGTGAAATAATTTATAAATTTCATCAACCATTTGCTTCAGTTTTTTCTGCAGTGCAGATGACAAAGGTAGTCATATGAATACACCAAGTCTCTCCACACGTAGATAACCCATGTAGTGGAGTTCTAAAAAACAATTATAATAGTGGTGTCTAAGATTAAGTAATACATATAAAGCAAACAGCAATTTTTTATGCACATGAAGAATCTGTACCTCATATATTTTAAAAAATCAAGGGCGCTAATTTGTCGCACGACATTTGAGTTTTAAATAAGGGGATATTATTATAAGTATATCTGATTAGCATAAATTTAAAATGTTTCATGAAATGCCCCTATTCATTCCTAACACTTGCTAATACCAATAACAAGGAAATAATCTAAATTGAAAAATCTGAAATATTAAGTCAGAAGAAAGGCAGCTATCCTTTTTAAATGTCTACAGATCCTTGAAAATATCAATAATACAACATTTTCTAAAGATGTAATAAACAAAATTTGGACATATCTTAATGCATTTGAGTACAGAAATGAGTTTACAAGTATTCTACAAACACTTATAACAATAAATAACATTTATAAGTATTCAGATATATTTTAGTAAATTCTATTTTTATATATTTGTCATCATTGAGATGAGATACATGAGTGAAGAGAATATGTTATGGTTGGTTTGTTACCGTTTTATAGCGCAAGCTTTTTATTTGGCTACACAAGACATACCATATCAAGTAATACATATACACACAATGAAAGTTTTACTGACACAGAAAGAGAGAAATACACACAGGGAGGAATACAGCCAACAGGAATCGAATCTGAACCGCCTACAACTCAACAGAAAAATAGCCATGACTGCTCCGTGTCATGTCATGGAAAAACAAATAGCAAAATCCTTACTTTGATATATTCTGAAGAACATTTAATGGCCTACAACTTGCAGGTTGCTACTGCAGTGGGCACACCCAATGAGCCGCAACAAACCCACTGACAAAGCATGTCGCTGTCACAAACTGTGCAGTTTCTATTGCAAATATTATTCTGACCAGGGAATGAAAAAAATCAAGATTTTTTTTTAATCATAAAAATCAGATTTATTTGATTTAAATCAGATTTTATGATTTTAATTAATCCCTTGTCCGTACAAATTTCAACTAGTTGGACATGAGACGCGTAAATGAGAGAAGTTTCTAGATAGTTTTGATTTATATCAAACATTAATATATTAGGAAACATAGCAGGGTAAATTTTTGAAAGATTAAAAAGCGTTAAATAAGAATTAGCAAAATTAATCACATGATAGAGTAAATAGAGCAGCACAACCAAATGCCATGCTCTGTTAATTCAGTAAGTATGTTAACAAAATAGATGACGGATTGAAGCGGAAAGCTATTTTAATAATTATTATGATGATTGCAATGAATTTTTTCATTGCAAGCTCAAAATACCACTCCATTCGCATGTTCAGGGGTATTACTTATTCTATGCTGTTCTAAGGGAAAATCTTCAGTTTTTTGTATATTATGTATAAACCATTTTTGTGTTCTTAGAATAACTTTGAAACATTTATCAATGCTCAGAGAAAATTTAAAAATGGGTACATTTTATTTCAATTTATGTATATTTTCAAGTCTTGTCTTTTTAGTATTTACTTACAAACATTTTTTCACAAATAAGTACTTTTTTAAGCTAAATATTAATAAGTACTAACTTTTCCTGAAGTTTGTTACAAGTACATTTTATTTTATTTTCTACTGGTGACATGATTTTTTCTCAAAAACATGTCTTTAAAACTAATTAATTACGTTACATAAAAATAACTAAAGAAATTCTGTATACATTTTATTCATATATGATAAATATATAATGCAAAAAAATTCTGAAATTTGTTTGATTTTTAATTAATTTTATACAAAAATTTATAATATGCTGTTAGTGGGATCCTGCAGCCTTGTTTATTAGGTCAAAAAAATTTCATACCACTGAATATGGGTTAAAATCCAACTAATCCAAACTTCTTGAGAACCAGATGGGAAAACATGCCATTTTAATTCAAACTCAAAAGTAATTATACATAAAATTTTACTTGATTTGATTTCTAACCCTTTATTCAAGTTTTTATGCCATGTATTCTGGCAGAAACTCAAGAATCAGATTTTCATAATGATATGCTTATGAATAAATATTGAGTCCATTTCAATGAAATGAAATATAAGTACTGGAATACATTTAGATTCTGACTAAGGTAAACATTAAGACAAAAATCTATTAAAAGATGGTTGGTTGGCTCGAGTTTTATGGCACAAGGGCCATATCTGGCCATGCTGCGTCAAACAAGGTTGATTAATGTATGTTGTTTAGTATTGTCATAATATATGAAGCAAAAGCTCAAATCTAAAAACATAAAACAAAGCAAATTTCGAATTGAGACTGAAAGAAAGTCAAATTATAAAATCTAAATGTACTTTATAAAACCAATATCGGTAATGAATAAAAACAAGTTTGTGTGGAAGGGATCCATCAATAAGTCCTTCAGGTTTGCGTTAAAAACTCTGAAACGGTTTACTATTAAAAGATGAAATTTCTTAATTCGGGATAACAAAGTAGAATAACCCTCTTGAACACTTGAAATGAGATGCCAATAAAACTATTTTTTAATATTGATATATCTTAATTTGATGTAAAAATTTGTGGATGTGAAACAAAATTTTTCAATAAATGAATTGAATAAATTAAAAGATGATACAAAACAAAAGCAAATAGTAAATAAAACAAAATTTAAAACAGACAGTATGAAATTACTACAGAAACAAGCAAATTGCTTACCTGCAACAGATCTAGTGACCAGAACCTTAGATAGTTTGTAAACAACACTCAGAATCTGAAAGTAAAACCAATCAGTAAATATTTTGTCATTTGAAAGCAGTCTAACTATATATAAATGTCAAAGACGTGCCAGCATTAATAGAATAAATGAATCAGTTCTGTTGTACTTTCTATAAGCAGGTTCATTTCATAAAAACCAGCGATAGGGCTCAAATTATAACAGCAATCTCATGTCAAATGCTTGTTATAGGATTCATTGCCCCATTTTAGAAATACCTAGTGGTTTTTGAGATGACACAGAAAAGTGATGTCCATTTATTTCTGCTTGTAGCTGCCACTTTGTTTTGAAACCCTATTCTATGCGAAAACCCAAAAATCGTGTAACTCATATTCACTTAAGTTTAGTACTAAATTAATATCCCTGAAATATGAACTAAAATTGTGCCTGCTCTGGACATACTATTGCATTGTTTACTGCTAGAGGGGATTTACTACTAGAGTAAATTGTTACTGAGGGGACTACTACTAGAGTAAGCAGTTTACTACTAGAGGAGACTGGATGTCATAAGTGATGGCTTCCCATGTGATTACACTAAGAGCTATAGCAGTGTGACATTTGACAGTAAACTGAGAATGGCCACCAAACATCATCAGCTGCATCAGGAGGGATGCCATGTCCAAGTTGCGAGTATGGGCTTGGGGCAGATGATTAATACATTCATGTATGGTGGAGACCCTGCCAGGCCTACCTCACTTGCAGCATGCAATAAGGTTAACAAAGTAAAAAATATATAAATAAAGCATTACTCAAACAATTTATGTAAAAAGTATTAAATAAGTACAATTAAACAATCACATTGAATAAATATATCGTATTTAGTGGGACTCATAAGCCAAATGTTTACATCACATCTTAAATCTTGGAATCAATCTGAATACAGCCATTCTCATTACCAGTTCCACATTGATTTTCGCACTTGCTTTTTATCACAGTGACCCACCAAATATAATGTCGCAAATTAAGATACGCTTAGCTTTCTACTTACTACTTTTACTGATATCCAAAAGTCAGTTCCATGCTGTCGAATTGTCTGCACTTTTGGTAATGTTTGCACTTTTTAACAACTTCACTCATCACATGATGAATGGTTTAAAATTGGCCGTGTGCGATTTAGTCAAACGGAATATTTAAAACAAAACCAACACTTATGAACAGGCTTGTGAGTGACACCTATTGGTCAATGGCCCAAGATGGAAATACTTGTCTGGTAATTATAATCCCAATCCGCAAATACTGTTATTTAGTGTCTTCGAAGGAAGGATGATTTTCAAAATAATTTTGGGGTGAACTCAGGAAGAGTGAAGTTCTTAACTTATATTTAAATGAATTGAACATGCATCTAAAACAGTTATTTCATTTTCAATATTAACATAACAGAAAGAAAAACTAAATTTAAAATTTTGATAAAAATCAATATTTTTAATAAAAATCACTTGATTTAAATCGGCATACCCTGGTGCGATTTCTAAGTAAATGCTCCACAATGTCAAGAAAATACTATATGCCTACAAGGGACAACACATTCCAGTGATGCGAGTGGAAACAGCAAAGACTAATGGTTGGTTGATTTCCTTGAGACTTATAGCTACAGAATCAGGCTTTTGTCTCCATTCTTCCTAATTGGAATATCCAATAAACGATACAATACAATAACAAGTAATTGACACACACACAGTGAAAGCTTTACTGACACTGAGGAGAGAAAACATTTTTTTTTTTTTTTGAGACTTTTAGCTGCAGAGTCAGGCTTTTGTCTTCAATCTTCCTAAATGATCTAAATTTAAGAGAAAAGTATGAAGAGATTAAAATTTTTCAATTGATATGAGAAATCTAGTTATTACTCTAGCTTGTTGTGGTTTATTTATGATGCTTTTTATGAGATTTTTAAAGGTGAAGTCTTGAGATTGGAATTTTATTTTTTCGATGAGTTTTTTTCTATGGCGTGAATACTTTTTGCATACGAAGATGATGTGTTGAAATGAGTCGATAACTTTGCAGCTGTCACAGAGATTTGTGTCTGCCAGATGGAATCTAAAGAGAAGATCTGGAGTGATTAACATTCGGGATAAGAATCTTGAAAAATAAACATCTTTTCTTGACATTAGAGTGTTTTTTACATCATATATGTTTGGAAGGTTGCCTGAGATTTGGTAGTATTTGCTATGATTGAATATTGATCGATCAGTGAGGTCCAACTTGTTTCCTATGTATTTTGTCGTATCTTCCGGCGATAACCATTCAAGAAAGATGTCTTCTTCTCTCACTGATTTGGCGAGTTGATCTGCTTTTTCGTTTATTTCAATGTCTCTATGTGCTGGAACCCAGATTAATTTTAAATTTGTAACGAGTTTTGCGGTGTTGATTAGTTTGTTTTTAAGTCGTAGGATTACTTTCGATGATTTGATGGAACAGTTTTGTAGAGCTAGTAAGACAGATTTGCTATCGGTGAAGATACAGTTATTAGAGTTGAAGTCAATAAGTTCATCTAATGCTTGACATAGGGCTAAGGCTTCCGCAGTAAAGATGGAGTTGATGTTGCTGATTCTATATTTGATTATTAATTTGTTTGAATATCCTGCAATTGCTGTAATATTGTTTGTTTTAGATGCATCTGTTGCTATTAGGTGATAGCTATAGAGTAGTTGATCAGTCACATTTTTAAAAAGAGCTTGGATGCAATTATTTGGTAGGGATTTTGTTTGGAAATCCAAATTTTCGATAAAAAACGAGATGTTAGGTGGGAATGATTCCACTGGAAAGATGAACATGATAAGGTGATCTGTCTTGAAGTCTTCTTCAAGTAATTCAAAACAAGAGATAATCGACGAACTATTTTGTTCGAGTAAATTAATATTATCTTGAATAATGGAATGCAAGGGGGAGAAAGTTCCCAAAGAAATGTGCTTTATCCAGAATTTATTACTTATTTTTTTTATTTGGGTTTTAATTTGGATTGTGTCTGTGATTTTGTGGAGAATAATATTTGGAGTCCAGTTGGGGAGTCCGCATGCAGTTCTCAATGCCATGTTTTGACATATTTCTAAATGATTTATATTTGTTTTATTGCATGAGTTTAGAATTGTACTGCTATAATGGAAGAGATTACAAATTGATGTTTTTGCTAGGTGTATTAAGTGATGTGTGCGAGCACCGTAATTTTTATTTGCTAGGGCTTTAAGGATATTTATGCGTTTATATGCTTTTATTTTTAGTTGTTTGATGAAGTATTTAAGATTACCATATTTGGAGATTATGATGCCGAGGAATTTTAGTTCATCTGTCCAATCGATCACGTTACCATTCATAGGAATCATAGTCGATAGGAATAGGGTTGTGATTTTCGTTTGTAGCAAGGAATTTGGCGAAGGTATTACTTTGTTCTTTTATTGACAAGATTTCTTTGCCGTTGAGTTGTAGAACGATGTTGGATTTCTGATTTTCATTCGTTCTTCGATTTAATATGTTGAAGATACGAAAGAGAAAGTAAGGGTTTTGCTGCATTCTGCAGACGTCATCCCAGTATTTTTTTTTGCTGTCTCGAATAGCTTGTTTGAGTTTTGCAGAGAACTTTTTGTATTTGATCCAATGGTCATCCTTGAGAGAGATTCTAGCCTTTTTTAGATAATGCTTTTTTTAAGAAAAGTAATTGATTGCATTTAGTGTTCCACCATGGTGTTGTTATCTTTTCGCAATTTAGTTTCGTGAATCTATTTCTTGATTTGGCCTCTTCTATCAGATTTTGTAGTTGATCATAGTTGTTACAGTTTTCTTTGGTAATGCTAGTATTAAGTTGTTCTATGACTCTGTTCCATCTGTAGAAAATTTTTTTAATTGGTGAGTAAGTTTCATTTTCGATGTTTATTATGATTGGGAAGTGGTCACTTTCGTAATTGTCATCTTCGATATGTAAATTGCAGATAGGAAATATTTCAGAAGAACAAAAAGATAGATCGATAAGAGTAAAGGTTCCGTTTGGGGCGATGTGGGTTGGTTTATTGTGATTGATAAGGCAAAGGTTTTTTTTCCAATGCCCAATTGAACAAGGTTTGGCCTGCAGTGGAGTGTGAATTGCCTCCCCAGAGGTCATGTTTTATGTTAAAGTCTCCGAGGAGGAAACTATTATTTTTTTATGTTATTTGAAATATTGTTTAAAGTTTTATATTCAATTTTTCCATTAGAGGAGTAGAAATTAATGATCATAAAAGGTCTATTTTTTTGCATGTATTGGACAGCCATTAATTCATTTTCATTGTTATCAGTTGAATTGTCAATGTCAATTATTTTTGATTGAATGTTCTCAGATATTGCAATTATTAGACCTCCTCCAATTTTGTGTGGTCTATCTCTTCTGTAAGTTATTTTATGTGGAATATGGAAAATTTGATGAGGTTTTAGAAAGGTTTCCTGAATTACTATTATTTGAGCTGTCTTAAAGATTTCTGTGTCCAGGACCCATTTTTTATTTTGAATCCCCCTTGCATTCCATTGTATGATGTGCATGCTTTTTTTTTTTAGCTTTTTCTTTTTGATTTATCTATTCGACCTTCCTTGTTGCTAAAGTTCAGGGAATTATCACTGTTGAGTGTCGATGGGGGTGTAATTGTTTTATTTTTTGATCAATTATCCGTTTTCTTTTTTTTCTCCTTTGGTGGGCTTGTATCTGTTTTATCTTTGGTTTGAGATTTCAAGTTGCTAATGTTCATTTCTGCCATTGACATGAATATATCAGACATTTTTTTTAGCATTTGGTCTAATTTATCTGAGAATGTTTCGTAAAGTTTTCTTGTAAGCTGATCGGGGGATTTTTCAATTTGGCTTATTTCATTGTTTTGATTTGATGATGTTATTTTTGTTGAGTATGTGGTTTTTTTGGTGAAATATTTTCTTCTGGCTTCGCTGTAAGTTAACCTGTTTGATGATTTATATTGAAGGAAATCTGCTTCTCTTATTTTGTAAGGGCAGTTGTTATAGTCAGTTCTGTGGTTTTGTCCACAGTTTATGCATTTTATCGGTTTTTGGCATGGATCGGTATGTTTTAATTCTCCACAGGTTACGCATATATTTTCAGTTTTACAATGGGTGGAGTTGTGAGAGAATTTAAAGCAGGAAGTGCATTGTCGAGGTTTTGTTGATTTATTTTTTGATTTGTTAAAAATATTTTAATTGATTTGGGAATAGTTGTTCCCAAGCACGTTATTAGTATTGGATATATTCCTTCTTTGGAACCTTTTTGAAATCTTCTTAGTTCCAAAATGGAGATGTCATTTTCAATAGTGAGTTCTTCTGCAATTTCTTCTAATGTGGTTGAGGTGTGAATATCGAATATTAAGAATTTCGTAGTTAGGCTTTCCCATATAACTTGGGGGATTACCGGTACTCCTTGTATTTCTGTTATGTTAACAAGGTTACTTGCTACTGTGGGATCGTTTGTTGAAATGAATAATTTTCCGGATCTTGTGAAGTTTAAGTCTGTGATTTTTTTATAATCTGAAGTTTTGTAAATAATCTCTTCTTTGATTTTTTTTTTGGATTGTTTCTTGAGATAGTATTGGTGTTAGTTGGGTTGAGAAATAGTTTGCAGGAGGTGGCTCCTTTTTGAAATGCATAATTTATTGAGTTTTCAATTTTATCGTTGGTTTTTAGGAATTTAGGGTTGAACGAAATTGTCGGATCTACGTCGGGTTCCTCCATAAGGTTACTCATTTCTTCGGTAACCCTAAATATTGAAGACGTCATCTTGCTACATCTTTTTAAAGTTGTATTCGGGTCCAGACCCCTTTTTTTCGAAATTAGGTAATATAAAGTCACTTACCTTCTCTTCAGGAAAGTGAGAAATGAGGAAAAGTTGTATATGAAAAATGAACGAGACTTTCGTTGCTTGAAGGAGAAAAAAAAAAATGTCATCCGTACTATGCTGCTAAGTCCGACAGCAAAAATAAGGAAATTCGTGAAGATGTTCTATAAGTTCATTCTTCAATATTGTAATAGGATATCTTCTAGCGGTGTAATTCCAATTTCAAATATCTGGTTCGTAAAGTGTTTGCACTTCAAGAAAACTCGAGTTTCAGCATCCACTCCACAAAACTATCTCCATCTGTCGCAAAGACTAATAATTTTTCATCCAATTTTATACATACAAGTTCGAAGTAAACAAAGGTTTCATTAAAGAAAGGAGACGTGTTTATGTATATTTCGCTTTTCGTTCAAGAGCCTCGTCTTCTAAGTGAAAGTGAAAGTACTTTCACTCCCCCAAGGTAACACACAAAACATGAAAATAGCTCAAAAAATATAAATTTTCTTTGTTTTTATTGATAAATAAAATTAATTAACGAAAAACATTTTATAAAGGAAATTTCAAAGCATCAAAATTAAATTTAATTCTGAAAATGTATTGAGAAAATGAATATTCCCGAAAATGAAATGAAGACATGAAACCCGTTTCCTCCAAAGTCAAAAATTCGATTGAATTTTATGACTATATGAATGATGTAGTAATGTTTTTCATTTGATGTGATTGTTACGAAACAGATGCAAAGGCGAATCAAATATCTTGGAATCTGTCAATCAGTTTTGAACAGTTTGAAAATGCAAAAAGTGAGTTTCATTTGTCTTACCAAATGATGATAAAAACATTTAAGGTTTTACTTTTGGAAAAATTGGTAAACATACTACGTTGTGCTAGCTAATTTTAAATTTCAATAGTCGTATCCGTGCAAATAAATTTTGTTTTTCTTAATCATAGGATCTGTATGGTCACGAACTGTGTGCAAAATTATCATCTATAATTCCTGTACCATCATATATATTAATGATTAACGAATCAAAACCATCTAGCAACTACACTGAATTCTTGTCTCATGTCCAACAAATTTAAACTTGTAGGGGTAGCGAATCAGAAAAATCCGATTTAAATTTAAAAATTTGATTTAAATCAAATAAATCCTTTTTTCCAATCATGTTTTTTGTCATGATTTGCCAACTAAGTCGCAAAAATGTTTTATTTCATATTGTTTTTTCCATTTGACAACAAATATCCTCAATTTTAGGCATTGTATGTTAATCATATATGTAATTGAATGCTAGATAAGCTGTGTCCAAGAGTGAAACAATTTTTGAGGAACAGTTAACTTGTCATGTATGTGTTTGAAAGAATTATTTTGGAATTTTAACTTATTGAAAGTCATCCTGAACCGAAAAACAGTTGAGAGGAGAATATTTTTTGCTTTCTAGGTAAGTGACGTTCTATATATTCTTGATGTGGAGCGACCCAAATTCCAGAAATCATCAAAGAAAGTATTTTGGGTGATAGAAAGGTAAACACTTCCCAATTGTTCAAAATTTTGCTTTTAGTTTCAGTTTACTTAGCCTATGTTTAATTTTGTCTTGTTTGGGTAAAATTTATTTTTGAATATTGTCTGTCTCTTGAACTAAAATATTTTTTAATTGAGCAGAATATGTACCCAACTATATCTTCATACATCGTTCATTCTTTAATTAAAACAGAAAATAAAAGCTCCAACGATTGGTTTGTTTCCAATATTTTAGGCACCTGGTCCCAATGTTTTGAGGCCAAGGTTTTGGCACTTAGAGAGATCTATTGTGCAGTAAAAGGAATACACTCATTAAAAAATTTAGAAAGGAAGTGGAAGCTGCAGTTGACAGGATGGGTGTGAAGAATTGGTGAATTGCTTTTTTGTGACTGGTTGAACAGTCTCATACTAAAACAAATATATACAAGGTTTGTCTGGAAAGTTTCCAGCCATCGCTAATATAGCATGAACAATTTGTGCACTATTGGTGTAACTTGGCAGCCAAGGAGTGGGGACAGTGATGCACATGCGTGAAAAGTCTTAAACCCATTGGACTAATCTGTTGGATGCTGGACACCCTTAAGTGAGTGACTTCTGTCAGACCATTGCTTTCCCAATGTAAGAGCTGGTAGAGCAGAGACTTTGCATCAAATTTTGTGTTGAACTTGAAAATTTACCCACAGAAACAATTCATTAAGTTTCCAATAAAAGATGCCTAGTGCTTCTTGCACGAAATAGGCACAGCAAAATCGCATCTATGTCAAGACCGCACTGAAGGTGTTGTCTAACAATAGTATGCTCCTCCAAGTGAAACAATTAATAAGGAGTACAATCCCAATGTTCTTGCCAATTAAGAGATGTAATATGAAGAAAACGACAGCAGCTGGGCAACTGCTGATTGGCAGATTCATCATGACAATGTGCCTGTTTATTCATCATTTCTTAAGCTGTGTTTTGATTTTTGGCATATCAATTAATCACCCTGGTGAGTCAGCCTAGATTTGGTGATCTGCAACTTCTGGTTTTTCCCAAAGCTAAAATTTTGAGAGAGGCAAGAGATTTCAGGCTGGATGCGATTTAGAAGAACACGATGGGGCTGCTGATGGCATTTCCAACAATGGATTTAGCAGTGTTTTTAAAACTGGAAGAGACACTGGGAAAAGTATGTGAGTGCTCACCTTGTAGGTGACTAGGAGCAAAAAGTACATTGTAGCTAGGAGCAAAAGGTCCTAGCTACAATGTACTTTGTTTCATATTACATGGCTGGATATTTTCTGAACAGACCTGGTTTTTATTTTTAGGTAAAAAGTTTCTAATCTTTGAAACATACTTCCTGCTTAATATATACAAGGTGATTTGAAATTCACTGGCCAAACTGTAGAGGGTGGCAGGATTCATGAAAATAAATATTTCTTTTATCAGATTATATGGCCCTTACAGCTGTATGCAGATGCTAGAGAACAAGTTTTCTAATTGTTCTTTATTTAAACTTCGTCATTCATTACATGGCTTATATGCATATAATGTATGGGGCTGCCGATGGAAACGGAAGAGCTGCTCGAAGGTTATACAGTGAACTCTTTGCAAGTACTCAAACTGTATAACCTTTTTCTCAAACTGTATGTTCGTCAAACTCACAAGCTGTATGTGTAAGCTTTTTGAAAGGATGGTGAATTCCTGTCTCGTTTACATCCTTCAGATGACTCAGGCTCTTTCACCATTTCAAATCAGTTTCAGGGTTGCCTGCTCTACTGTAGATAGCATCTTGTCCCTTGAAACTCAAGCTTGCTGTGCGTTTCTGTGGGAAACAACTTGTCTCCATTGTTTTATATGGAGAAGGCATATGATCAGACCTGGTGATACAAAATCCTCCAAGATTTACATTGTCTTGAGTTCAACGCCATCTACCGATGTTTATTCAAAATTTTCTTAACAGTTTCAGGTCCGAATCGGCGCCACCCTTTTGGATTTTTCCATTCAAGAAGAGGGCGTTCCTCAGGGTAGTGTCCTCAGCATTACTCTTTTTTCAGATAAGATTAAAAATATCTTCCTTCTAAGTCTAGGCCACTTGTACTATATATATATGTTTGGCCATTCTGTAACATCTAGAACATAATAATGAAAATAAAATATTGCTCCTTAGTGTCATTTTGTAAAATAAAGTAGCAAGTTCACTAATAACCAAAAGTATCAGTAAAACCAACATTCTGCCCCATCGATCATTATCCCTGTACTTAATCTTAGTGAAAATTTTAATTATAATATCTTATTTTATTGTTCATCAAGGGTTTAGTTAGACAATCTACAGCATTGTACTGTATTTATAGGGATTAACTTGACACAATTTTCTATTAAATTCAGAGTAAAATGATAACATATCAATCTGCTTGGTGTAGAAATTTTCAATTGTATTTCTGTAAAAACGAATAGCCTCTTGATTATCACAGATCTAATTCAGACTCCATGGATGAAAGAGCTATGCATTTTTGTTTGCTGGTTCGCCAAGCAAAAGGAACATTCTCAAAATAAATAATGTGTCCACTTGTAGAGTAGCAATTCGTCATATTGCATCCCTATCACCATATGAAAAACAATTCATATCACAACCAGAAACATTAGGTATATATTATTTATGAAGTCTTTAGTCAGAACAGCATAATTCAATATATCTACAATTTTCCAGTGGTAGAAACTAACCATTGCAAAACCAACACATTAAATCAACAGAATAACAAAAGTCTGGTCTACTTTCTGCTAAAAATGACAACCAACAAGAAAACATTAAGGATATAGTTTCATTAAATCATTTTCTACAATTTCATTTTGGGAACTTTGTCTCAGGTAAAATATCACCATCCTTAAAAGGAATTTGGACAATTGATTTGGGTAATTCTTTAAATTTAGACATTAATATCTCAATGTAAGTCTTGATGTAAATACAACATATCATTAATATAATCAAAGTTTACCAGGCTATGATAAAATCATGATTTTTCAAAATATAAAAATCGGATTTTTTATTTAAATCGGATTTTTATGATTTTAATTAACTCCATGCCCACAAAAGCATATTATAAGTTTTTGTATAAAATTAATGAAAAGTCAGACAAATTTCAGAATTTTTGGCATTATATATTTATCATATGAATAAATTGTTCAGAATTCCTTTTATTTTGATATAAAGTAATTAAATGGTTTAAGACTTGTTTTGAGAAAAAATCGTGTCACCAATTGAAAATAAAATAAAAGGAACTTGTAGAGCAAAATTCATGAAAAAATTTCTACATCTCATTAATATTTAGCTTCCAAAATATACTTATATGTGAAAAAATTAATAGTAAAAAATGGGACAAGACATGAAAATATACATAATTGAAATCAAATATACCTACTTTTCACATTCTTTCTGGGGCCATTGCACTAGTATGCCCACTGCACTAGGAACCTTCTAGTTGTAGGTGGCTCAGGTTCGATACCTGTCAGGTACATTCCTCCCTGGGTGTATTCCTCTCTTCTGTGTCAGTAAAACTTTCATTGTGTGTGCCTACTACTTGATAAGTACGTCTTGTGTCTGGTGCCGCATTACCAAATATAGCCCTTGCACCATAAATCCCCCAAACCAAAAAATTTTCTCTGAGCATTGATGAGTATTTCTGTTATATTCCAAGCATTCAAAAAAGTTCACATAGCATACAAAAAATGAAGCCTTTCTCTATGAGCAGCAAAGAATAAGTGTAATAGTATTCTCCTAAAACATGACAATTGTACGGAATTTTGAGCTTGCAATAAAAAAATAATCATTAAAATAGCTTTCTGCTACAATCCATAATCTATTTTGTTAACATACTCATTCAATTATTAGATAAGCGAATAAGTTTTATATTCCAAATTTCAATTCCATAAATACAGAATAGTAATGCTAGCAGTGTGAAGAATTTCTAGGGATCAGTGCAAAAATTTCCCAATTGAATTGAAATAAACATTTTACCAGTGTTACTCAAAACAAAATATTAAAATTCCCAATTATAAAGATTTATGTACAAAAGTGGAATGATTTTCTTGATACTGCAGTTCATTGACTAAGAGTCTATTTTTTCATAAACAGATTACTTAACTGATTTGAAAGAGTTCTTACCTTATTTTAACAAAATTATAACATGCATTTTTCATAGTTATTTCATTTCAATATTAATAAACTTACTACAGAAAGGAAAATGAAATTTAAAGTTTTGATTTAAATCTAGCCGATTTAAAACAGCATACCCTTAAATTTACACCTAATAAATACTTGGTTTGACCTAGTTCTATCCAATTTACTTTTAATCAGACTCACAATTTCATCAATTAAATTCTTAGTTTTCCAAATACATCAATATCATCCACATAAACGATTAGAATAGTATGTATAAATTTATAAACGCAATTACTCAAAATTCCATTCTTATGTAAACCGTAAATTGGAGAAAACAAACTTTATTCTCTGATCCTTTTGAGATTTGACTAGGTGGTTGTCTTATGTAAATTGGCTCTTTTAATTTGCCATACAAATATGCCGAGTTTTCATCTATCTATACATTAGCAAGAAACCAATAATAGGAGAAGTAATTTTACAATTGAAAAATTCACAACAGGTTAAAATATGTCATTAAAATTGACTCCTGCCCTCTGTCTAAGCCTTGGGCAACAAATCCCGCTTTATATTTCTTAGGATTACTTTCCTCATCCATTTTTACGATGCATACCCACTTCCAATTGTTGCATTGACTTGTGGATCAACCACATCCCACACCTGCCTGTCCTTCATAACTTTTAGTTCATCTGCCATAGCAGTGTCCCACTTAGCTTTATCAGGGCTTTGCTGTTAAAAATGCCTATCACAATGTTATTGTTAATTATGTATTGTACCTTTGATAAGTCTGCAAACATGATTTTTCTTTTCTACTTGCAATCATTTTTTGAATTGCTGTGGCAATCTCATATAAAAAATCGAGGTCATCTTTCGAATCTGGGCTTGTGTGATTGTCTTTCAAAATAATTATTGTACAACTTTTTAACCTTAAATACATATTCAAAACCCAAAGTTGTGTATATATATTTGTAAATTAACTATCTAACATGTTATTATCACGAAGACTGACATGAACTTTTGAAAGACGATCAAAGATTGGCTGTGTTTTACGAAGCAACCACAGTATGTTGTTGGAGTAGAAGTCTCGATGAAGCGACCATCTCAAAATTTGTGCAATGCTCCATCACCTGCAAAATATGCATTGCGAATTATTAGGTTTCAAAAAAAGAATGATTTGCAAATGTATCAAATAGTATCCTCTAGCAACTATACGCAACAGTCACAGACATAATTCATTTGACCAAAAATGTTTATTTTGATGCACTCCACCATGCTTTAAAGTTTTGCCGGGAATTTTGAATCACCTTTTATTACAAATGTTACAATACTTGTATTACTGTGACTAGTTGTGTTAAATACAGAAGCCAATATGTATTACAATTTTTGTCCTGTTATAAAATATACTGAACTTGATCTTTGCTCCTTTCAGGAAAAGAAGAAACAGTGAAGCCGCTTTCAAAAGAACAGAAGGAATGCATCGAGAACTCTGCTTTTTTATATTCAGACAAGTAAAAATTGAATTTTTTATTTAATTGAGATTAATTACAATTTACGTATTTCACTTTTCCTCTTAAACAATCGGGAAAAGATCTATTTTCTTTAGGGAACGTTACACAATTTTGTACATATAATGTACTTTTTCATTTGTTAAAAAAAATCCAAATTAAGTTTGCTGATTTTAAACATGTTTAACATTAAATTTCCCTTAAAATCAGATCTATTTAAATTTTTGCACTGATAATTAAGTTGCTCTTCTGGAAAAGTTCATTTTTGATTATCATATTTACATTTATAAAACCACTTTTTCTCCCAAAATAAATTTGTAGCTAATGTATTTATTTTATAAGTTTAAAATATAACAATAAAAGGTTGACTTTTTTTTATAATAAAAGAAAATTTACTGTTTTGCACTTATCACTGTTTTGCACTTATCTACATAAAATACATATCAGAAGCTATTTGTAAAATTTATTAGATTTTAAATCATTAAAAAACTGATGAATTATACTAAACTAAATCATTTCTTTTTATTTCAGACATCCTTCCATGTTTATTACAGATATTGACCAGGGTTATAAACAAACCAAAGCAAAACTAGGTTTGAAGTGGGCTTGACCATGAAATTGGATGCCCTTTATAAATCCAGCAAGAAAAGTAAGTGAAATATTTATTTAAATTTAAATCTATTTTTAAAGTGTTTTGAATCCAAAGTGTTTAAACTTTAGAAATAACATTTCTGTGTTTTTGTTATATTTAAAAGTATATTATTTTCTATTATTATGCCTTAAATGTATAACTTACAAAATTTTTGCATATGAACCCTCTCTTAACAAATCAAGTGTCTTTGTGTTAAGCTTGTAGATAACGTCAACAGCATAAAGAAGGAATAACGCGACTTCGCAATTTTTAGTTTTATTTAAAACTTAACAACAAAGAACATATAGATTAATATACATAATGGGTATACCCAATTTACAAAACGGATAGTGGGAAAAAACCCTATTTGACGAAAGACGTCCGATCTGATCAAAAACATATAGCCATGTATAGATATTAATATGGTGGTAACACCCCCCCCCCCCCCAAGTTGGAGAGCGGTTGGCGCACAGGCGCCAACATCAAGTGTGATAAGGTAAATAAGCATAAATGATGTGAGAAATGTTTTTAAATATGTAAAGGCTCTATGATAAAAACTTATGAAACTAATTCTTCAGTTGATCATATCTTAAATAATATTTTCTGCCTGAGCTTAAATATAGTTCCTAATATAATCTCTCTCCATATGAATGAAAGATATCAAAGGAAAGTTTTTCATTATTATAGGATGGAGCTGTATTTAACCATTGGAAATGCATTGAAGGTGAAGGGGAGGAATATTCTTTTGCCAAGTTCAATAAGGTTTAACTATGTCCATTAGCGACTTTATAATTTTCTTAACTTGTGACGAATGAAATACAAAATCAGTTACATAAACTTTAATAAGTAGCCGGTGAGTGACTGGCGCGATCCCGGCTGCAGGGTCTTATTTGTTGGTGTTCATGATTGCGTGTGTATTTTGTTTTGAATGGTCGTATTGAATTTCTATAATTGGATAGTGACTCATGTTTCTTACATTGTAAACTTACCTTTCTGCCACTGAAAATCACATTTAGTAGATGGAATACATTAATTTATCTTATTTGTTGCTCTAAAATTATGTAATTTGAACATTTTATAGTCAAGTTCGAAAATTTGTTTGATATTGATTGTTTTATTATGGATTATTCTTTTTCGAACAATTAAAAATGTTTCAGATTGTTTTAATAAAACTGATATTTTCACATTTTAAGAATTCTACGAACCTTAACATTTTTTAAAACAGAATTTAAGTATCCTATTTTTATTATTTGCTACTTATAGGTATTGGTAAATTTCTTAAAATAATATTTCTTCATGTGTAAGTATTTGTATGGTATGATAATGTGTATCCTTGTTTTAGATTATTCCAATATTTCAATGCACTCATGACAAATACTTACAGCATCTCCAATGTGATGGGTGGACACGTCAAGAAACAAATCATATATTTGATTTATGTCAACAATTCTATCTTTGTTTTATCGTTTAAGACGGTTGGTATAGAACTCCTTTCCTAATAGAAACCCTGGAGATCCAAAAGATCGTTATTACAACATTTCTAACACAGTAGCAATGGTATTTATTACTTGTTTGTTTTATATTTATCATGAATTTATTTAATATGTTTTGAGATGCTAGGGTAAACCAGCCACAAATGAATTGGTGCCCATTTTTCATGAAAACATTTCCTTATTACTAATTTACAATTGCACTTTCAAGATTTTTGTCCTTTGTATCGTGTAACGATAGATGTGAAAAATTACTATTTATATCAAAATTAGAAATATTTAAATTTACGCAAATTTCAGTTCAAAATAAGAAATAGAAGTGATGAATTAAGAATGAGACATCACTCCTCAAAATAAGTTCACTATACTGGAATTTCATAGATTCCAATGATTTGATTTTTGTTTTTTACCAATAAAAGGACAGATTGGCAAACTTCAAATTCATTACCATTTATTCCAGTAGTCTATTGGCTTTTAGAATATAAATTTAATTTATTGTGGAATCAATTAGTTTGCTTGTTTTAATGAAAAAATTGTCAACTAGTAGTTGGTGATCAAGAACTGACTGGTTTACCCTACATGATTCATACAATCCTCAAATTTTAATTTCTTTAACATGTTTAGGAATATGAGAAATTATGCTATATTGTAAAGGTTTGATTATAAATTAATGGGTTTTTTCATTGTAAATGGTCAATGTAGACTTAAAATTTATTAAGAAAGAAAAATATTTTTATCAATTTTAATTACAAGCAGTTGGAAATGTTTAGTCTAAACTTATTGCTATGAAAAGAAAAGGAAGGAACAACTTGTAAAACTGATAGAACTCTAGAACATGTGAATTAACTATACATATATCCTCAGATATTTACTAATTAAAAATTTCCATCCTAAAGATGAGAGAAAAATGCTTCTCTGATTTTTCTTATCACTAGGGATAAAACTAAAATATTTTACTTAAATGATGACATTTTTATTAATATTTAACAAAATCTTCAAACATGTGATTCTATTTTACCTTCATTTTAGATATGAATCTTGTATTTTTGTGTTTTGCTTTCAATTCAATTTCCTTTATAATTTTTTTGCCTTCAGGGGTCCTGAGTGATCTGTCCTTCCTTTCTCATTTTTACTCTTGCTTACCCTTCTACTTTTTCCCTCCATCATTGTAGTTACCTCTTCGGAGTTGAGGATTCCCCTTGAGAAGCTTTTAGCAGCTCCTCTTGTGGATTATATCACCATGTGTTTGCCAAGCATGGAGACCTGTGTCTCTGGAAAAGGGGATCCTAGCAGTTGAGGGGTAGCACTGACATAACACACTGTTTTGGCCTCTGCTTGAGGTAAATGGGAGGTGTACATAGGTCCATTGTGCATCAATTGGCTGGTCGTATTGGCTTCGTCACCAGCTTGGTATGAAGCAATCGTTTCATCTGTTGAGAACCTCTTTAAAGGTGGAGATTCAGTGGTAGACTGAGTGGGTATAGTTCCTGCTACCATTGGTGCAATTACTACATCCCCTTGGTGATGGGTGGTGCTGCAGGGCCCAAATCTTTTTCTGTATTGTTGCAAATAATTCTTCTGGTTCCAATCACTCAGAAGAAGTAACAAGCTGAAACGACTTCCTTTCGGAATAGCCATTTTTTCATCAAATTGATTACAAATGGCACAGAAAATTAAAACCAATCACAGCAACTCTCCTCTAGTTCATCAGTCTTTCTCATTCAAAAAAACATTTGTCTTTCACTGGTATGGTTAAAATTGACTAAAAAACTTATTTTGGGTGTGGTTTTCATATTTTTACCTTGCAAAATGTCAGTTGCTTTGCTGTTATTTACAATTTTGAATAATGCCATTATTTTATTATTTGCTCATATTTATTTGCATATTTCTGCTAGCTTGTCTTTGAAGCTTATTTCTGTGTATTCAGGTTTAAGAACAGACATTACTAAACGATGCTACCGACTGAACTTCGAAAGTAAGAAAGTAGACCAAGACCTTCAGAAGGTGATCACTACTGCAGATAGTAGCCAGGGAGAATGCAAAAGGCTTGAAAAGAAAGTTGTACAGCAGAAAAATATTAAGATGAAAATGCAGTAACGTTCATGGAAAGTTATTTTGAAATTTCCTTCAGTGGTGCAAATACGAGGTGCGACAATTTAATTCAATTAATTGTTTTTATGGGAAACCGAGTTCTATTATCACATTATGCTGGATGTTAACTGTTGAGTTCTTCTATCCGAAATAAAAATCCATTGAGGTTTAACCTCTTATTTTGATCATATATTAATATTTACAATATATACACATGATTTGACTGTAATAAGAACATAACTTATTGTAGAGCAACCCAGTGACCAAACCGCCACTGCCATTTTTAACTGTTTTCTTTTATTCCTTCCTTTTCCCACTTGTTTTTGTTCTTTTGGAGGAGGATTCAGTTCTGCAGACTGCATGATGTTATTTTCTCCCTTCCTTACACGTCCCCCCTGGAAAGCATATCAGTAGCTTTGGCACTTGATCTCTGTAACGATGCATCTGACCTGAAATTCTTTACAAGATTTGCAAAATCTTTAGATGTTTTGTTTTAGAGAAGGCTAATAAAATGAATACTTGATTCATTGACCTGTCTTTTCTCCTAAATGGCCAGCTAACGGAACTTTGTAGAGATTTGCTTACGTAACAGCAATACCACCCGAACAATATTTTCTCCTTCCACTATATCTAAATTAGTTAAAACACCATCTGTCATGATAAAAATTGCAATACTTACATGTAATGCATCTCCCTATAGTGTGGGAGCTGTTTTAAGCCAACATCTACCTAATGGCCGAGAAGCTCCAGTTGCCTTTGCATCCAGAACTTCAACATCTAGAGAGAAATTTCTCAGATCGACAATGAGGCTTAGCATCATCGCAGGTGTAACGAAATTCCATCATGTCTTGTATGGACACCAGTTTAAAATCGTTACTGACCAATCAACCACTGTTAGGACTCCTTATGAGGTCTAAACCTACCCCCAACATAATTTTTCTCAAATGCTGAGATGGACTGTTTTGCTCAATTCTGATGATTTTGAGCTAATTCACTGTCTATCCAAGAAGATTGTGGACTTTGTAACTCAGGGGGATAGGTGTGTTATTGTAAATTCTTTAACTGTAACTTTAAGGGAATGATAAATACTTAATTGTTTTAAATGCGGAAAATATAGTTTCTTACTGTGTTATTCGTTTGTACATATTTCTGATTGATCCATCTAGAATGTTCCATGTAGAACATCCCATGTAAAATCAAATTTAATTGTTAAATAAAGCCACTTTGACTACAACTGGCGACAAGGATGGGATCGCGGCTTCTCGATCGCTTTTGATACGTTTAAAATTACTATGATGAATTAATTTTGAAATAATACGAATGTCTGAAGCAAGATGGCTACTATTGGATTAATATCATGTACAACATTGGTTGCTGTTTGTGGCAACATTAACTGTTTTCGAAAATGTGTTTGCTGTAATTTCAGATTTTTGCTTTCTTAACATTTTGTACTACAGCAACAAAAATTATTATCTTTAATTTTAACTTTATTTTACCTCATTAAATTTTGTACGGTATCCCGATAAAGGTGTGTGGCATATTTAAAATCCCTTGATTCAATTTTTGACCCATAATCAGGATTGACTTGTTTTAATTCACCTTTATTTCTATTTTTTTCATCTTTTCAATCGTAGATACTCATTTTGATCCCATTAGAGGCTAGGATATAGCCAATAACAGAAAAATAGCATAGCATGACCAAATTTCTTTGCACAACATCTTGAATTTGATTTTTAAATATTTCCATTTAATTTATTTTATTCTTAAATAGAAGATAGAAATAAAAGGACAAGTATTTTCAAGCCGGTTGGTTATTCTAATTTAAAGCTGTGGACTATTAGTTTAGTTATCAAAAGAAAATATTTTCATAACAAAAATAGTCGAACCTTGTTAAGCCAAATTTCACTATACCATTAAAAATTTCATATTAACCATAGTTCATGTTATCCGAATTCAGAAAAAGTAAAATTTTGACAATAAAATAAAATAATAATGTGGTCAGCACTGTTTAATTGAGCATGCTAATTTTTTTTTGGAAATTACTTGAAATAGAAAGAAAGTTAGCTAAATCATGAGTATAAAACACTAACTTTATTTCCTCTGAAATCCGATTACATTTTAGCTGTACCATCTAGGCATGATAGGGCTACAAAAATACCTGATACTGAAGTCATTCTTTAAAGTGGTAATTCTTGGTCCGTTCATTCTCAAAGTACGAAAAATCGACTTTATACTTTGAAACGTGTGAAGGAAAAATGTAATTTGGCTGATATCTGTTATTTTAAATGCTTAGAGAAATGTTATATGTCATTGTGCAGTCATTTATATAGCTTTGATGGTGTAGATGCTGATAATTAGTGTACGCACATTCATAAAGTCCATTCTATCATTGCGATTAAAGAAAATTTTAATTCTGATGGTTCAAATCAAATTCAGACAACACATAATTTTTAATGCAATTACTCAAAATCAAGAATACTTCAAGCTAAGAAAGTTACTGATCCCCATTCAGTCAGTCAAAAAGTTTTAGCCTGTGAGGAATTGCACTCGAAATTAATGTAAAAAGTCAACAATAAATCTGTTCTAGAAGTCATGCTGAACAATACTTTTACATCTTTAAGTACTTTAGTTGCTGCATGCTATTGCATATTAAATTCTAAGGACATATCATTAACAGTTATATTGAAATCTCCAATAGTACCGAATCAGAAGATTTGTAAACAGATGTGACTATTTAGAACAAAAGACGTAAAAACAAGCATATGAATTCGGGTACTATTGCAAAAAAATTATTAGTATTGAAGATAACAAAGATATGCCTTATTTGTATGAGTCTCCTTAAATAAACTAAATTGACGAATATTTCAGTTCTAACTTAATTATTCACAGCAAAGTATCATCCACGTATAATGTAGGTCCATATATTATAGATAATTCTGCCTTAAATTCTCTCGATCCTTACATCGGAAGAAAATGTTCTTACAACCAAGTTCCCTGGTTTTGTTAAAGGCTGGTTATATGATATTATAATAGATGCATTTATATATAAACACTGCAAAGACTATCTAATTTTTCATTGATTCTTCAGTGGCACAATCAATTGTTTCTGAAGTTGATTTTGAGCGAATTTTGCGTAAAAAAAATTATGTACATCAATGCAGTTGTTATTAATTCCAATTTGTATTGATAATAGTCATTGGATATTAATATTTAATAGTAGAGGGAAAATTAATTTAGTTTTTGGATTCACTAGGTAACTAGAAATGAAACTGCTCTAATTTATACAATAACATGCTGGAATATTTTAAATAAGTAAGACTAGGACACAAATGCTTGGAATATCGTAAATGCATGTATTACAGGAAGATGGTGTAAATTGTGGAGTATATTTGTTATGTCCATCAATTATACACCGATTTGAATATCACTGCAAATCGTTTGACACTTTTAAATTCGGAAAATATATTTTCGAAATTTTAAGTGGAAGAGTTTATCATTCAAAAAGGTGAAGAATCTGAAGTATGATCATTTTTCAGAGTCTTGTCTTTAAAATTTTATTACATTAATAAAACCAATGTATCAGATATGGTAGTGAAGTTAATGGTATAAAAATCACTAATTTTATGCTGAAGTCATTAGATGTGGATGTAACACCAGAAGAAAATATTTTATTTGAAACATCAAATTGTTTTTAAAAAGGGTGGTTGTGTGACACAGTTGTAGATTCCTTTTTTACAAATTTACTGAAAACTCGAACCATTTCATGTTTACTGAGTCCATATCTTCGACCAAACTATCATAGACTAATACAGCATTTATATTCTTTAAAATTGGTACTGTACTTAAGGCAAACATTTTTTTCCTTGTTAATCTTGATAGTCACTGGGTGTTAAATGTTGCTACTGAGAAGCATGTATGAGTTTTATGATCCTTTGAACAAAGCTCTCAGTAAAAAATTTTTCGATATATAATAAAGAAATGGAGGGAAATATTCTATTCATTCTTTCATTCACCTATAATTTGGCCTTTTTTTTGCACCCTCACATAAATCAAAACAAAAGTTGTGGGGGTTTTGTTATTATACATATCAAGAATTGAACAATTCCTTGCAAAATGAATTTGATTTTATAACTTTCATAAAATTCATCTACAATTCCATAATGGAATAATACAAAATATTTCTAACTAAATTATGAGGACAAGATGATGCTTTGTAAGTGATTTGAGGAATTGATTGGCTATAAAAAATGTTCTTGTAGAAACAGTATCGGGTGAGAAGTAATCATTTTAACTGTCAAAAACTTGGCGTGAAACTCAATCCCTCTGAAACTTACGCTCAAGAACACAAGATCACTTCCATAATTTTTTAAATAATATATTTGAAAAAAGAGAACAACACATTTCACACTAAACACAACTGTTCATACAAAAATCAACATGGAAGTAAGTTAATATCGAAAAAGTATCTTTCTCCTGCGTGCACATGCGCAGTAGGACCGCATAAACTCTAACAGGCTCGCATTCGTGACAGTTCTCTTTGGTATTTCTGAATTATTTGCTTTTCTTATATATGTAATACAATAGTGTCTAATATATGGTGCATAGATTAGTTTTGTTTTTATATTATTGAATCTGTTAAAATTCTGTTTGCTCCTAACTCGTGGTTTGCTCCTAATGACTGCCTGTTTCAACAATAGTACAAGTACATTCAAGATTAGGCCTTACGTGTTGTGCACATTTGCCAAACAAGAAAGTAATCTATAGAAATTTAATCTTAAAGAAAGTTTTGATATTCCTAGTTTTTATATTACCATTTGCTTTCTCAACTGTAGTCGAAACAATCATTGATTACTGTATTTTAAAATTTTAATTGTTTAAATAAAGCTCATATAATACAAGTTTCTTTACTTTTCAACATATTTGCATAACTTAAAAGCATGTCCTACTATTTTAAATATTTACATTAGCATTTTTATTGTGTTTTATAAGACACATTGGAACATGCAAGTTCGAACTCGCCAATTAATGTTTCATTTTAATTTAATTTATTTCGTTAATATTTATTGCACATGTTTTTCGTTACTAATTTGTAATTCGGATTTTGGAAGAATGAAAAATGAGTTTTAGTGGAATTCAAGAAAATAGTCGGTTTGTTTTAATCTGATGGGCACCGAGTTGTGCCATGATAAACTTATTCAGTCTCTGCTCCTATAATACTCCCTCCACTCGCCTTGGATGCAGATTGATAGGTTTCTGTTTGATAAATGTTCATGGCCTGTATATTTTTGTAAATTAAATTCGTTGTTATTGTTACTTGAGTACCTTTTTCCCACCTGCCATCGAGACACTTTACTTTTATTTGTAAAATAATGAAAGTTGATGGTCAATTTATGGTTTATAGTCAGTTGTACTTGGCTTGAATTTGAATGAAGAGTCACCAGCTATTAATTCTCAACAGTTAGTTTTTTGCATCCATTTAATTCTGTATTTTTATGTTTTGGATGAATATTAATTTTATGAGTGCAACTGCAATGGTATGTTTATCAATTTTTTATCTTTTGGAACTGAAGCTGGCTATTAGGTGTGTCAATTTTCAATTAAACTTCCTTTATTGTGAAATGCTTTGAAATTTTTGCATCATTTATAAAACAGCCATTTAACTATAAATCAGCTAATAGCTCAATATGCGGACACAAGAAATACAAGTATCACTATTTTTAACATCAAGCTCATTGTGCTGTTACGTAAGTTGTGTTTGATTTGCTTTGAATCCTGTGTTTAGCAATTATTTTTTTATAGGTGTAGAAAATGTGTATGAATTCAATTAAACATACTGAATCATTTTAGTGTTTTCCAGTTGATAAACAATTTTGAAACAATGTTTCTGTTCGCGTTCATATATCGCAAATACGGAATAATTCTACTTTGAAAAAAGAATACAAGTTTATTATGAACACAAAAACATACAGCCCTAACGGAATATCCGATGCATCAAGAAAAAAGAACAATTATTAAAATTCACAGATACATATATATTACTTTTCAGGGAGAAAGAAATTTGCATCTACTAACTAGAAACAAACATAAATCTCTTACAGCACAAATAATACGGAATACGATACCGATTGATCTACTAATCCAAACAAACAAATTCACAGATACATATATATTACTTTTCAGGGAGAAAGAAATTTGCATCTACTAACTAGAAACAAACATAAATCTCTTACAGCACAAATAATACGGAATACGATACCGATTGATCTACTAATCCAATAATAACGTCAGTCAAAGAATTCTTGATACAAACAGTTCTGAATATGAATACAAATTCTGAAAATCAAGTTTCATCAAGAAATAATCATTATTGCCTAAAGAGGGCAGGTTGGAAGAGTAACGGATTAGCAACCAGAGGGTTGCGAGTATGAATCCAACCAAAGACCATTGTGTTTAAAGAGGGCTGGTGCTCATTAAATCTGTCGAGACCTCAAATTTCCTCATGTTGGAGTGGTGTGGAAGTTTCGAGAGTGGGATGCCAGCTGAGGTGTGACATCTGACCATGATTCAAAATTAAGTGGTGTTGCCTTCAGGTCTTTCCCTTTGGGTTTGATCCCAGACCATCACCATTAGCCCGTTGTGTTGCTCCAGTGCAACATTAAGTAAAATACCTACCTATTGCATAAAATTTTCAAATTTAGAATGCAATTTCTTGTATCTATCAAATATTGTTATTGAGCAATTTATTTTTCAATGTCTAGCATCATTTTAGTCTCTTGTTACAGTTTTGAAAACTAGAAAATTAAACTGAAGATACACAGAAAGGGAAAATTTTAGAAAATATCTTTTATATATCTTCTTATTTATACATCTATTATATATGTTTGTAACTTGCAGGAATTTCAACTATTCACTCAATTGATTATAACTTATGCAAAACATGAAGTATAGTACACTAAAATTCATTCTTAAAAATCAAATTAAATTATACTTTTCTATTTCAGTCACTGAAAATCTATCAAAGATGGCACCACCCTTTTTTATTGAAAAAGGGTATAGTTGAAGCAATGTCTATAGATGACTAGAATGGTAATTATACTTGAGTTTTCTTGCCATTTTTAAAACTATACATGCTCTTTGAGTTCATTATTTTAAAATGTATTCTTATACCAAACTTATAAAATTCCAAATATAAGAATAAATTTTCTTAAACACTCGGCTGCCCTCAACTTGTAGCTGTAATATTAATTTAAATTTGAACTTCCTTGTTTGGGTTTTTTACTATCATAAGTGTATGCACAGAAAATAGTTTGATAATGCTTAAATATTCCTGTGATGGTGCATCTGATTTTAATTTTAATTTATTTTCAATCAATTTCTTTCGAATATGCTAAATACACAGATTTGGTATAAAAATCCCTAAAGACTTTTTGAATTTTGTAATTTTTACTTTATTGAGTTATGCAGTTTCGATATTGCCAATTGAAAATGTATTAATGTATGAGTTTTTTCTCTGATAACTGTTTGTGCATATTTTTTTACTAAAGTAAGGATAGAATTTTAGCAATTTTTTCTAAACAGACTTACAATAAAATTGACCAATCTATTTTCGAGCAACTACCTCTAAATATATATGTACATAAATATTGAAGGTAGATAGTATACAAAAAGTCTAACCAGATACGATATTGTTTTTAAAATGCTTACAACACTACAAAAAGGAAAAAATACCACAGTACCATGTGTCAGGAGATGTTGCTTGGTGATCTGAGTCTGGTCATCAGTTTTCACACACTGGACAGACTGCCCACCCGGAGCACCAAACATTTCCGTTTCAAATGAAGTTTTCTAAAATCTCTACAAAATGTGAGCAAGTTACATACAGAGTGAAGAAATACATCCAAGCGTCAAGGTTTTTAAAGACATTCTAGTTTATTAACATGAATATATATACAAGGTATCTACAATTCTTGAGACTTTCAAAATGAGCAGCCTAGCTCATTGCAATAATACATATTGTGTTCTGAGTTCTTATTGAAGATTTTTATAATATCCTTCAGAAGGAATAGCTTGCGAGGAGAGAGAGTAATAGTGGCATCAGGCTAACCGCATGTCTACACAAATACATCATTTGCGAGCAGAAAGGAATTATGGTGCATGCCTTTTACCATAATTTATGACTGAAATATGAGTCTCTTGACTCCAATTGTGGCGCAATCCTTTGCACGTTCTCACATGCCGTTGCCAAGAAGAAAACAGATTTTAGAAAAATCTCTACTAATAACCTAGTCCATGTAAAGTACGAACACTTAAATAGAAAGCAACCAGTCAGATCAGGAGTGGTTACCCTATCAAACCAAGAGAAATCAAGGGATCCAAAACTGCATAAAGACACTAATGCTTTACATCCAGTTTTCAGACTAATATTAAATCGTGGCATCCAAACGTTAAATTACTCAAACGCCACAAACAATGGAAATATTGATACTCTCCAACTCCAATACCCTTTTATTCTAAACTGACCCAATCTACCACAAAGCATTGCAAATATAATATACAAGTAACATTACATATAAACTTGACCATTATTTACACTATTTTTATAACTTAACTATCCATGTCATATAGTGCTCCTGTGTGTATTGCATGTGGAGTTCCTTTCACCACTCAACATATTTTAATTGATTTTCTTGTTTTCAACCATCATCGGCACCACTTTTTTAGTACTTCAGTTTTAACTTTACGGGAATTAATTGGGAAGAAACCCATCCAAATATTTTTAACTTGTATAGCATTCGATTTTTAAATTCTATATACAGTGGACTCCCTCTTAACCGGCCACCTTTACACCGGCAAACCACGAGTTTGAGACGATGACTCACAGACTTGTCGTGACACGTTCTCTAGCCGCTTTCAAAAGAGCAATGCACACAAAGAAACAAAAGAAAATCGACGATTACTTTTAGAGCTTATTTTTTTTATATTTACAGTACAGTACTGTGCTAAATGTGAGATTTAATAGCCTGTTTAGTAAGGCCTAATATGTATACTGCAATTATGTACTGTAAATACAGTAACATGTGTTTAGTTTTTTCCCAACGGAGGAAGCTCTTCCAAGGTAAGGTTTCTTAATTATATATCATATTACAATAAAGTTGGCTATATACTTAGTTTTATACTAATAAAAACGATTTCTGGAGTGTATTTTAATGCTATTAAGAGAACGACGGTTTAACCGGCCAAATCATCATCCGGTCTGGGTCCCGGTTCAGAAGTGGCCGGTTAAGAGGGAGTCCACTGTAATATTTTTATCCTCATTCATGCCATACTCTTATTACTTGTAGATATCGTTCTCTTCCATTTTATATCTATATATTACTGATCAATAATTTTAAATCATAAATTCATGAAAATTGTTTCCATTTTAATTTTCTACATGTTGATCAACATGTTTTAACTCTGCATTTCGATCTCATGTTATTGACCTTTTTACCCAATATTTTATTCTCTAAAAACTGCACTGCAATCTTTTTCCAACTACTTTTTAATTCTTTTACATTTACAATGATTTTATTATCTTATCTGGCATTTAGCACAGCTTGTCCATTTCTGGACCTTGTGCCATAACCTAAACCAACCATGTCATTCAGTTATCAAAAAAATAATAACAATTTCATTCAAATATGACACCAAGCCTTCATTTATCTTCCTCTAGAATGCGTCCTCCTCCTATCTTGTGTCCTTAGAATTTAATCTCTTTGGAGGCAAATGTACATTTCTTAAGTTTCATAGAAAACCCAAGATTTTCTAAGCCAGATAAGATGTATTCCAAATGCTTTAAACGTTCTTCTCACATTTTAGAGAATACAATTTCATCTATATAAGCTTACGTATAAGTGGAATGTTTGTGCAACATTTGATTCATAATGTGTTGATGACCCCTGATGGTCCATACAAATCTGTAACATAACCAAATAGCTTTGCTAACGGAACATCTGCTTTAACAATTTGTGAGCCACCTTTACCATGCATGCCTTTCATAATACCTCTTCTATTGAGATCTCCTGTTACGGGACCTGTAAACTCATTAGGAGTAGCTACTTCTACAGACATAATAGGTTCCAAAAGTAGAGGGGAAGTTTTCTGTGCAGCCGCTCTGAATCCAGCTCTAGCAGCTAATTCGAAAGATAAAGAATCTGAGTCAACCTCATGATAGGAGCCATGAAGGATTTTGACCCGCATCGATTTTACAGGGTAGTTTGCCAATGGACCATTCTCCATAGCTGCTGCAAACCCTTTTTGAATAGCTGGAATAAACTCTTTAGGAATAACCCTTCCAACAATCTTATCCACAAATTCCAATCCTGGCTTAACTGGCGCTCCTTCCACTATTTCCTTAGGCCCTATCTCAAATACAATATTGGCAAATTTACCCCTACCGCCTGTTTGTTTTTTATAGACTTCTTTATGCTTCACTGTAGTAGCAAGTGTTTCTTTGTAGGCAACTTGTGGAGCACCTTGGTTGATTTCAAGTTTAAACCGATCAATAATAATTTCCAGATGCAGCTCACCCATGCCTTTCAGGATGGTTTAGCCCGTTTCATTATTGTTTTTCATGCGCAAGGTCGGATCCTCTTCCATGACCCTGGCAATAGATTAACTTATCCTGGTTTGCTTGTTTTTTAGGTTCAATAGAATAACCGATTACGGGTTCTGGAAAGGTGGTGGCTTCTAGTATAGCTTTCTGCTTTTCACTAGTCAGTGTATCTCCTGTTTTAATCTCTTTAAATCCCACTACTGCACAAATGTCTCCTGCTTGTACCGCATCAATTGGATTCTGTTTATTGGCATGCATTTGCATGAGACGAGCAATCCGTTCTTTTTGTCGATTCTATTGTTTTGAACATAGGACCCAGCATCTAGGGTACCCGCATAGACACGCAAAAAGGCAAGCCTACCCACAAAAGGATCCGTTGCAATTTTAAAAGCTAATGCCGTAAATGGCTCACTATTCTCTGGCTTTTTTAACATTACTTCCCCATATCTGGATGGGTACATTCTACTGAGGGTAAATCTAGTGGAGAAGGAAGGTAGGCGCATGCGGCATCTAATAGTGCTTGCACCCCCTTATTTTTAAAAGCAGAACCACAGAGAACAGGAGAAAAAGAGAGGTCAATAACCGCTTTGCTAATGGCTGTCCTGATTTCATCTGGTATAATAGCATCTGGATTTTCAAAGAACTTTTCCATTAATGCTTCATCATAACTGGCTACACTTTCAATCAAATTTTGACGCCACTCCCCAATGGTTTCTACTAAATCATCGGGAATAGATATTACCTGGTAGGTCATACCTAAGTCATGCTCATTCCAAACGATTGCTTCATTGGTAATCAAATACACTACCCCTTTAAATGAATCTTCACTACCAATAGGAATCTGCAATGGAACAGGATTGGCTCCTAGTTTTTCCTTGATTTCATTAAGCGCATTGAAAAAATTGGCACCAGCTCTATACATTTTGTTTACAAAACAAATACAGGGCACCCTATATTTATCGGCTTGACTCCAAAACACGCAAAGAGCGCTCTACTTCTGTAAAATCCACGTGGCCAGGCGTATCTGTGATGTTAACTTTGTAAGGTTGCGTCTTATCATCTGCTTTTCCCTGTATAGTGGGATACTTCCAAAATGAAGTAGTGGCAGCAGAGGTAATGGTAATCCCATGTTCTTGATCTTGAGCCATCCAATCCATTACCGCCCCCCCCCCCATCATGTACTTCACCTATTTTGTGGGTTAAACCTGTGTAAAATAGAATACGTTCAGTGCTGGTCATTTTACCAGCATCAATATGGGCCATGATACCTATATTTCTTAAAAGGGTTAGTTCATTTGCCATTTATCTCAGGTTAAAATGTGAGAAGGCTCTATTTGAACTTGCCATCTTATGGGTATCTACTTTACACTTGAAAGCAGCTCCTTTTTCCTTAGAAGCTCCAATAATTTCATTGGTAAACCTTTCTTTCATAGTCTTTTCCCTACGGGACCTTGCATAATCAATCAGCCATTTCATACCTAAAAGTACCTTCTATCTGGCCGTATTTCAATAGGAACTTGAAGGGTAGCCCCCAACCCGTCGGCGTTCGACTTCTAAAGTCAGAGTTACTTCTTTGTGTAGCTGTTTAAATCTGAATGGCATGCCATTATCCTATAAACAATAGGATAGCCTACAGAGAACATGCATTAAACCTTTATTTCTTAGGTTTTTTGGCTCTATATACGGATCTTCCTTGACATCTTCCACTAACACCTGAAGTATCCAATACACCACAAATAATAGAGTAGCTCACACCTGATAAGTCTTTTACCCCTCCTCTAATTAGGACAATAGAATGAATGTTCTTGTAGGTTATGGCCTTCTCCAGGAATATAGGTATTTACTTCTTTACTTGTTGTAAGACGTACTCTAGCTACTTTTTTCATCGAGAAGTTTGGCTTTCTTGGCTTCATAGTATAAACCTTTATGCATAGGACCCTTCGCTGCGGACATGATGAAAGCGTTGCAGATTTTGATTTAAATCAGCATACCTGTTGGCAGTTAGTTAACGTTGCACTACAGCAACAGAATGGGCTGTTAGCGACGGTCCGGAGGGGAAATCCTGAAGGGAAAGATCCAATTGGCTGTAGACAGTAACGGACCGAATTTATGTGGTCTAAATTGAATTCACTCGTTAAAAATTTTAGAATTTCATACACATAGTCTAGATGGATGATGTGTAAGTACAACAATTGAAGGGAAAGATCCAATTGGCTGTAGACAGTAACGGACCGAATTTATGTGGTCTAAATTGAATTCACTCGTTAAAAATTTTAGAATTTCATACACATGGTCTAGATGGATGATGTGTAAGTACAACAATTGTTAAAAAATACAAGGATGTTCTTGGCAGTAATTCAGGACATTTTAAGAGTTAAAATAAACCTAATCAAGAAGGAAAACATGCAGCCAAAATTCTTTAAGGTTCACCCATTGCCCTTCGCCATGCAAGAAAAGTTAGTTATAAACTTGATAGATTGCAATGACTTGGCGTGGTACAGCCTATTTGATTTTCAAGATGGGTTCATCCGATTGTTCCTGTTTTGAAATCTGATAGAACATTGGTGCGAATCTGTGGTGATTTTAAATTAACAGCCAACACAGCTATTATAGCAGATAAGTACCCATTACCAAAGGCGGATAATATTTTTGCTATACTGGATGGTGGCTAGCAATTTTCCAAGTTAGATCTACGAGATGAATATAATCAACTTGAGTTGGATGAAGATTCCAGGGAATTGACAGCAATAACAACTCAGAGGACCACCAGTATATCAGATTACCCTTTGGAATATCGTCAGCTCCAGCAATTTTGGAAAGGCAGATGGAGATGTTGCTGTGTCATTGGGTGACTCATCCACACAGGAAAATCTAGAGACGAACACATAGCAAGGCTTATGGAAATGTTTACGGAAGTTTTATGGGGAATAACATTAATGTATTAGAAAATATAGCAGGGTAAATATTTGAAAGATTAAGACGCGACATAGGAATTAGTAAAGTTAATCACGATGGAGAGTAAATAGAACAGCACAACAAATGCCATGCATAAGCAATTAAATCGGCATACCCTGATTACCACTTCATAATGAATAGAATTTTAATAAAATAAATGCTTAGAAATGTACCAAATATTTTTCAATACTGCTTTCTCCATAAATTACCTAATTTATTCAGTTGTTACTGAGGCTTCTTTAGGTGAAGCAAGCCTAGCAACCAGCTGATCCTTGGCTCTCTAAACTTCACCTTCCTATAAGAAAATCGTCTTTCACAAAGCTGCATGAATGATTAGGTAGGAAAATTGTTTTTGAGAAATAGAAAATCATTAATTAAAATGCAATGTTAAATATTAAAACTGGCAAGATTTGTAAGATTTTTCTATTCTTAAGGTATCCGACTAGGTTCGGAACAATTTTTTTGAAAAAAACTATTAAAGTACAATTTAAACACTTTTCATATTAGATAATGGTTCAAAATCATGAATAAAAGTAAAAAAATTTGCACTCACTCATTAAATTTTAGTAAATTGGGCAAATTTAGTGAAAATTCAATGAAAATTACCACAATATCGCAAACACTCTGTATAAATTTCTGTTGAATTAATTTTAATTTCCTTGTAGCACCATATATCTATGACATTAGTGAAGGCAATAAACTAAAATCTAAGAGATATATTGAAATGTTAAGAAGTTATCGCTCATTATATGTAGCTTAATCTTAAATTTTGCAAAATTTCTGCTTGTTCAAATTAAATAGCTATAAATTAAAAAGTATGCATTGTACAACTAAACCTTTAGTTTACTGCCTTCACAACATGTTAATAAGTAATAATGTCAAATTTCATTGAGATATCTCTAACTTTTTGAGAAATCATGTTTTGCGTGTGCAATATTTGCTAAAAATTGGGTTTTCCAGAAAAAGCATTTAAAGTTTACCTTTAGGTACCACGTGAAGCAATACCCATTGCCAAATTCTTCACAGAAATTCATCGAAACTTGATGTAAAATGTTGAGGCTTGTTTATAGAAAACAGTTTTAGTAAATTTATATTTAAAACTATGTTTACTTTTGAAAAATTAGCGGAAAACCTCCAACTTCCGGCCATTTCAATCGTACTTCCGGTTTCGATTTTCATCGTTCAGTAATACTAAAATTGCTATAATTTTATTTCTATTTATCGTAGACTTAAAACAATTGCAGATTCTGAAACTTAAGGAACTGGGCTTCAATATGAGACAATAAAAAAAAATTTGAGAATTTTGGTCAAAATTGCGTTTAAAACGTAGTCGGATACCTTAAAAGTATACAGCTGAAACAAAAACATCAGGTTTTCAGATTCATGTTTATTTGGAATTACATCATTCACACACATTGGTCTAGGTATTCTTTAATAGCTGTTATTTTTTAAATACCTCATCAAATTAAAAAGAAGGTTTTAGAAATCCTGACTGATATAGAACAATGAGTAACACAGCCTAATTCAATTGAAGCACAAATTTTTGTGATAGTGCTGAATATCAAAACTAATTTATTTCATCCTACCTAACCTACTGGTTTTGAGTTAAAATAAAATATAAAATCAAGAATAGACTTCAATTTGAAAATATGATTCATATTTATTAAAATAGTTCATGCACTTGCAGAATTACAATTAAATTGCCTTCATAACCATACCTGCCAACCGTCAGTTTTTTTCTGGTAGGCAACAATCATAAAAAATGGCTGACCGCCACTTGTTTCGAAAGCTGTATAACTGCACCATTCAAACTGCTCATAAAAGTAGGAACCAAATACCTCAAAATTATTTTATAAAACTTTGAGACCATCCTTCAAACATAAGTAAACAATAAAAAATATTTTACCTCCATCCTAGGTTTTTTTTAACAACTTCCTGTTGATTCTGTTCTTCATACATGTGTTTAACTGAAAATTATGAATAAATAATTTTATTAAGAGCAGTTAAGTTCATTTAGATATATTTGTTATTCATTATAATCCACATTATATTTATTAATTTAGTAACAATCAGTTTACCAAGCAATTTAAAATAGCACCAGATCTGAAACTTGTATTCACAATACAATTTATGTACCATCTCAGTTTAAAGTTCATTACAAGTACTGGGCAATTTACATTTCATGATACTTTATTACTCATTTAAATATTTTTATTCAATTAAAATTATGTAGTTTTACTATAATATAAAGAACTCTTTAAAATAAATTAGCTCTTCATCATTACCTGTTGTAGGAATTTCAATTGAAGCACTTTTATCAATACTGGCAGAGGTACTAGTATCTCCATTTAAGTAGGCTAATAATTCCTAAAAACATTTAAAAAAATTTTAACTCTTTTATCAACAATAAAATTTTTAATTTCATTTACAGATACATTGTATTTTATTTGAATTTCCCATTGAACACTTCATTGAAATGACAATTGCAATTACTCTCAGTAAGAGCACTAGAAAAATATAATCTTTATTAAAATTTAAACATGACTACTACTATATAATTACTGACTATATGATTACTACTTTTTATATAACAGAACAAGACCAATTACTACTTAAACCAGGAATAGTTTATCCAGTTTTTCGTAAGTTAATCATCATTCAACTTAAGATTATAGAATTTTAAAGATTAAGTTAAACATTGTACATAATAAACATACCTTACAATCTGGAAGTCTCTGGTATGCTTTCGGTCTGAAATAATATGAAAAATATGTGGATAAGTATATTCTCACTGGTCATAATACAAATTAATCACATGATCTCCAATGTATAATTTGAATTTGTAGTACTTACGGCAGCTTGTATGACATACACAGGATGAGATAATTGTATATTTTTCAACAGGAATAGGAGACATTCGAGAGTATAATATTCTTTTGGAGTTCCATCTTTACCAGCCCTGGAAAAATACAAATTATTTTATTTCAAAGACAATAACACAGATTGTTTTGTAAAGTTGAAATGAACTCGCATAATTAAAATACAATTCCAGATGAGTTATCGGTTAAATCCTTCCACCAAATTTGTTTTATCCTCTGCCTGTCTCCGTTCATCAATTGACGAGCAGCCCAATAGAGTTCTGAAGTGAAAAAATATGGCTTAAAGACATTAACACATGGCTATAAGACTTAAATACGTAATGTCATTTCTGTCAGCCCCAAATCCTAAAATAATGTGTTAACATTTTCAATTTCAGCTACCAAATTTAGCTGTTCGAATCTAAGACTGAATTGATTTCTTTTTGGATATTAGAGCTGATAACAATTTCTCAGCCATTCTACTCTCGAATATGGATAAAGGTCTGTTTTCTTCACTTTGAGTTAATTTGTTAGAATATTTCAATGTATCGTCAGCTTAGAAGTGAAACATGCCAAGTCAAAATTTTTAAGATGAGATTTTTACCTTTTCTAGACTAGAATGTGGACAGGTGAAGTCTGCTAAGTAATTTTTTCTTTGCAGCTTTGAAGTTAGATTTCTTCTTGAGAAACATACTTGATGAGAAAAGGTGAGTGAGTAGAATTTTTTCTCCTTTGTTTTCTCATAACTTTTTTACTTGGCATGTTTCAGTTATAAATGGGCCATATTATTTTTAGTTATCAAATTTAATTAACATTTTTTATACACTTAAGTACAGTTTCTAAAATTTGGTCACCGAGCAAAGTAATAGCAAATCATAAATTGGTTTTCCTTAAAGAGTAAGTAGTCACTAATATAGTGAAGCTTTGGTAAGAAGGCTAATGAGTTTGGTCAAATCCACTTCTAGCATGGTACGTACTAAGCTTGTTAAAGCAAATGGTTATCATGAAAAACATATATGGAGATAGGCATTGATTATTTCTTCTTCCATATATTTGGGCCTTGCAATCACTGCTGGTATATGGAACGAAACTAAAAGCCAGAATTCATGCTAATTGCAGCCAATTGTAGAAGTGCACTGCTTATGAAGGGTTTCCACCCTTCAAACAAAAGAATAATTAGGGCCTTTTAAAAGCTATTCTCCATAAGTGCACAGGTGAAGAAACTTCCACGAGTTCCAGGTTTGGTCCCACAGACCAGTTTTAAAAACAATGTTTAGCGAACCTACAACACTTTTGACCTTGATTTTTAATATTTGACCTTGGACTAGCATAATTTATCTTGGCTTTGAATGCAAGTGAAATTAAATATGCAAAGGACTGTAGAAGCCGTTATCTTAAACCTGCCACCTAATTTATTGTACAAATTTTCTGAGAATTCTAACATTTGCCCACAACGTATTTCTTAACTAAATAGCTACATATGTTGGTTGAAATAATCCTGTCGTTCAAAAGGAAAAGAAGGCCAAAACTGGATAGAAACCATACAGGGAAAACTGCAGATATATTAGATGCTCAGAGGGTTAATGAAAATGTTCAAAACCACATGACTCAAATGCTCTCTTCCAGTGCCAGACTACCAGGGTGTGAAAAAATCATGATTTTTTAAAAATCATACAAATCGGATTTAATTGATTTGAATCAGATTTTTATGATTTTAATTAATCACTTGCCCGTACAAGTGTAAACTTGTTGGACATGAGACACGCAAATCACAATGTAGATCTAGATAGCTTTAATTTATATTAAACATTAATATTTATGACGAATAACATTAATGTATTAGGAAATATAGCTGGGTAAATTTTTGAAAGGTTATAACGGGACATAGGAATTAACAAAGTAAATTACATGATAGAGTAAATAGAATAGTGCCTAAATGCCAAGCATGAGCAATGTTTTTCCATCTGGTTCTCAGGCGGTTTTATTTACTTTGAGTTTAATCCATAACCAGTGACGAAACAATTTTCAGAATTTCTTTGCATTATATATTTATCATATATGAATAAAATAAATTAATTTTAATTTTTGAAATATTAAAACGAGATATAGGAATTATCAAAGTTAAATACATGATAGAGTAAATAGAACAGCACAACAAATGCCATGCATAAGCAATGTTTCCCATCTGATTCTCTAGGGGTTTAGATTAGTTTGATTTTCACCCATAACCGGTGACATGAAATTTTTTGGACCTAGATAAATAAGATTACGGGTTTCCACTAACACCACATATAAATTCTCATACATTTTTCGTATATGAATAAAATGCATAGAATTTCTTATGTTATTTTTATTTAAAGTAATTAATTTTTCAAACACCTGTTTTTAAGAAAAAATCATGTTACCAATAGAAAATAAAGGAACTTGCAACAAAATTCATAAAAAATTCGTACTTCTATAACGCACACTATACTACCAATTCTGACATATAGATGGCGCCACTAAACGTGACCAATCTATCATCGCGCTGCTGTGCTATTACGCAGGCAGAGAGAGCTTGGACCTTAAATGTAGCGGACGCCTCGTCTGCTTTTTTGCCCAAATTGTATCTAAATGTTTAATTGTTTGTGTTTATGTTTTTACCGTCCTTTGTAACTGTGTTCTCTTATAATTAAATATATATAAAACTTTACCCCGAGATTTTTTAATGATTACTTTGGTTTTTACCCCAGTAATTACAGGAGGACAGTTATACTTCTAATTTATATTTAGCTTACAAAAAGTACTTATTAGTAAAAAAATGTTATTTTTTTAAGTAAATAGTAAAAAAATTAAAAAAAAAAGACCTGAAAATATACATACAATGAAATCAAATATGGCTATTTTTCAAATTTTCTATGAGTGCTGATAAGTATTTTAAATTTATATTCCAAGCACACAAAAAAGATTCATACATAACTTACAACAAAATGAAGCTTTCTTTACGAATAGCATAGAATAAGTGTAATTGAACATGCCAAATGTGTGGAATTTTGAGTTTGCAATAAAAATATCATTAAAATAGCTTTCCCCTTCAACCTACACTGACGAGACAAAACATTATGACGATCCCCACATTTTTCAATGAACTCGTCTGGAGGGCACGTGATTAAGTGAGAATGGTATTTAACTGCTGCTGGAGAAGGTAAGTAATCATTCTTGCACTTACTTTTGCGAGTGATGGGAAAGGCTGCTGATCTAAGCGAATATGATAGAGGGCAGATTGTAATGGCCCGAAGACTCGGAACGAGTATCACCGAAACTGCACGACTGGTAGGGTGTTCACGATCTGCCGTTGTTAATATTCATGCAAAGTGGATAAATGACGGTGACACCAGCAGTAGACGCCAAGGTGTTGGTTGTCCACGCGTCATCAAAGAAAAAGGACGTCGGAGACTGTCCCGCTTGGTAAAGCAAAATCGGCGCGAGACAGTGGCTCAGCTGACAGCCCAATACAATGCAGGTCCAAGCGCAAGTGTTTCGGAACACACAGTTCAGCGGACACTGTTGGATATGGGACTGTGCAGCAGACGTCCACTCGTGTGCCTCTGTTGACCAAGCGTCATCGACAACTACGCCTACAGTGGGCCCGGGAACATCGAGACTTGACGACCCACACCCCGCCAGACTCACCCTAAGGCGTAGAGCCAAATATTGGCGGGGTGGGGAGTATATTGACTCCCAGCACCAGAAGGGCAGGGGGGAACGTACGGCTTTTATTTATATTTCATAAAATTTTTACAAAATTCTGCTGGTTACATTTGCAGATAAGAACGTGAATAAAACAATCAAAAACAAACAATGGACAAAGATGAACAAAACTAGACGAACAACATAATACACTCGGCGGATGTAATAGCTCCACAGACATCTGATATTTGGGTGGAGGATAGCCCGGGTGAACAGATGGGCATTGTAAAATAGATCCGACGAATATAAAAACAACAGAAAAGAACAGGAATTAAAACAAATAAATAGCATCAAAGTGTCAAAAATGACACATTAATACATAAAACACATAGTAAATACATAATAATTAAAAATACAAGAAGGGGTGAAATCATCATAATATAAAATTAAACTATAATAAAATTAATAATGAATAAGTATAAAATTCAATACATTAATTTTTTTTAAATTTAGTTAAGTTAAAATATAGGAAACACCTCAAGAGGGCCGGAAGACAATCCGCCATCAGCACACACTCTTTATCAAGTACTTGGAGTGAGGATTCTCCAATATTCCCTTGAGCCACAATTTTTTATTTATTTCGCTAGGCTTTTTGAGTCTATATTGAGATGTAATGGTCGGCGTCTCCCACCTCTCCGCACACACAGAGGTCCGTACTCCTCAGGTGGAACCTGTGAAAATATGCGGCGAAAAGGGGCCATGACCAGTCAAAAACCAAACGGTATATCTGTCTGCGGCAAGGAGACCAGGACCCACCTCCGGGGCAAAAGATTTTAAGCGGAGGCCCTTAGTGTTATTGTGGTGTGCATCCCGCCAGGTTTGTATAATATAATTTTTTATGCACTTGTTTAGAAAGGATTTTGGGGCGGGGACCTCAATCTCCTCACCGCAGCACGAGGCCAACTTGGCAAAATGGTCGGCAGTCTCGTTCCCGGACTGCCCAATATGAGCCCTGATCCAGCTCAGGCCGAAGTTAGTGATGGATTTAAAGATGTCTTTTTTAATAGTAGGTAATTAGATTTATTGTTAGCGGATTTTAGGGCCTGGATCGAGCTAAGACTCGCTAAAGATGTTGATCCTTTTATTGTTTTTGTGGGCCCAGCTCACGGCTTTATAAATTGCCGTGAGCTCGGCTTGAAAGACGCTATTGTTATTAGGTAGTTTGTAACAGAAGACTTGTAATACCGGTTCACTGAAGATGCACACGGCGGCCCCCATGTGCATCTTCAGTGGACCATCGAGACTGGACCATGGATGAGTGGAAGAGAGTTGCCTGGTCAGATGAATCCCGATTTCTCATTCATCACGTCGATGGTCGTGTCAGGGTACGCCGTCTGCCAGGCGAACAGTTGCTCCCCTCTTGTACAGCAGGTCATATACAGGCTGGTGGTGGCGGTATTATGCTTTGGGGGACGTTCTCGTGGGCGACTCTGGGACCCGTAGTTGTGGTAGAACAGACCATGAACGCTGCGAACTATCTGAACATCATTGCGGATCAGTTGCACCCTTGCGTCTGTCTTCCCAACTGGAAATGGAATCTTCCAGCAAGACAACGCCCCATGTCACAAGGCTCGGATTGTGTTGGAGTGATTCGAGGAGCATACTGATGAATTCCACTTAATGTCCTGGCCACCTAACTCGCCGGATATTAATCCGATAGAGCACATTTGGGATGTCATGAAGCGGCAGCTCAGAGCTCAAACACCACCATGTCCGAATATCTCGACTTTGCGTGACCGCTGCTTAGACATTTGTGGTACAACCTGTCTCCAGTCATGTACCAAGAACTTGTGGCATCTATGCCCAGGCGAGTTGCAGCTGTTTTGCAGGCCAAAGAAGGCGCAGCGCGTTATTGAGTAGGTGGTCATAATGTTTTGGCTCTTCAGTGTATTTTGTCAATATACTTAATCATCAGATGGGCGAATTAACTTCTATATTCCAAATTTCAATTCCACAAGTATAGAAGTTATGCTAGCAGTGTAAAGAATTCCTAAGGGTCATGCATAAAATTTCCCACTTAAATTTGAATAAAAATTACCAACATATTACACAAAACAAAATGAAAATATTAAAATTCCCAATTATAAAGATTTATGAGCAAAATTGGAATGCTTTTGTGATCCAACAGAAAACGTTTTCATTGTGACTACGTGTCTTTCTTTTTTCATAAACAGGCTACTTAACTGATTGGAATAAAATATAACATGCATCTTGTTCGGTTATTTCATTTTAGATTTTCATAAAATTAGTACAGAAAGGAAAATGAAATTTAAAATTTTGATTTAAATTGGCAAACTCTGATTACATATAAAGGTTTATTAATTTCAGTAAGTTTTTACCTCTTCTACTCATTATATTTCGAAAGCTAGGGATCTGATATGAATTCAAAAGTTTTATCTTTCGTTGCTTTCAATAGCTTCAAATTATTCTTGCTGTTCAAAGCTATCGTTAGGGCCGCGGTGGCCCGGTTGGAAGAGTAACGGACTTGCAACCGAAGGGTTGCGAGTTCGAATCCAGCCAAACACCGTCGTGTACAAAGGGGGCTGGTGCACGTTAAATCTGTCGTGGCCTCAAATGTCCTCACGTTGGCGTGGTGTGGAAGTTTGGAGAGTGGGGTGCCAGCTCAGGTGTTGCCTCGTCATCTGACCGTGGTTCAAAATTACGTGGTATTGTCCTCGGATCTTTCCCTTTGGGATTGATCCCGGACCGTCACCAATAGCCCGTTGTGTTGCTCCAGTGTGACGTTAATTGAAATACCCCAAAGCTATCGTCCTGACATTTTAAAAAAGGAAAATTCAATTTTCTTCAACTTGACACAACTCTGAAAACGAGGGAATTTGGGAACAGTTTATTGTGAAACTTTTGTGGAGCCATAACAATGTAACAATACTGTTGCTAAGCTTTGAAAACAAATTTTGAGGTACAAATTCCTTTATAAAGGTATTTCTCGATGTGGGGGAGGGGTTTTCTGAATTTTTACTACATACCTTTGCTGATTAGAAATTCAATCCCTTATCTCAAGACACTTAGTACAAGGTTGTAGCGAATATGAGTCATTCGATAAGAAAATCTATACTTATGAGTTGAAAATAGCTCTAAAAAACACTTACACTTTTGATCTTCCTGATATCATTAGAAGGCATTCTTGGTATTCCAAACTGCTGGCCGAACATTTCTATTAAGAAAGGAAAAGTAATTTTTTGTTAAATGGCCTTTTGTTTCATGATCTAAGTCAGTGGTGCGCAAACTATTTTCATTTCCGGCCCCCAATTTTGTGTACTATTTTGTCGCGACCCCTGGATAGACAATAGACGTTTTTTAATCATCAACGTAGTTAAAGTTGAATTCTTTTTGGGATTTGCTCTTATGTTTGTGCCTTATTAGAGGTTTGAATAAAACACGTAATTTTATGAAGCAATGGTTTTATTTATGCATATACGGGTATACATATTTTTTTAATGGAAAATACTTTCAAAAAACCTACAACATAAGAATTCCATATGAGGTATGCGCTTGCAAAGAGCTCATGATTGCTTCTATGTTCGGATCTGTATTGGAAATCGCAAGCCGTAAGTCATCCTCTGGATCCAATCGAGATCGATATTTTGTTTTAATGGCAACTAATTTTAAAAAGCCTGTTTCACATAAGTAGGTCGATGCAAACTGAATCAAAATATTAATTGCCTTTTTCTTCAAATCGACATATTCGTTTCCAATCGATAATCAAAATTTTTGGCAAATCAGACTTAAATTGAATGCGCAGTGTTTCGTCGCTTGAAACATCAATTAACTGTTCTTTTTCATTTAAAGAGATTGGATTGAAAAATGTCAAACGAAAATGGATCACGTATCCATCCTAATTCATTATCTGGAAATTTTTCGAAAAGTTTTCTCCCAATTTTATCATGACGGGTAATGGTGTTTTTAAATATCAAGAAATTGTATTATTTTCTTTAGTAAATTCTGAAAAACACGGGAACATGTCTGTTTTTGTTCAATTCTTCTTGCCAAAGTATTAGCTTATTCTTAAAAGCTTCAATTTTACTGCTCGATGTTAAAATGTTTGTATTCTCTCCCTGTATACTTAAATTCAAATCGTTAAGTTTTTCGAAAATGTCAACCATGTGAGTTTTCCAAGCCAATCTTCATTAATGAATGAACTTGCCAATATATGTTTCTTTTCTACCAAATAAATGTAAACTTCGTTTCTCAAATCGAAAATACGTCGCAGTGTTTTGCCGCGTGAGAGCCATCTGACTTCGGTATGTAAGTAATAATGTCTCATACACAGAACCCATCTCATAACAGTATTGAAAAGAAACGACTGTTTAGGGCACTGTTGCTTTTAATGTAATTAATTACAATAACAACATCCTATAATATCTTGTGCAATTCTTCATCAATGTCTTTTGCAGCAAGAGCTTGTCTATGTATCATGCAATGTTTGAATACTATATGGGGAGCAATTTTCTTTATTAACCCTCTTAGTCCTTTATTACTACCTGTTAATGCTGCAGCACCATCAGTGCAAACCGCGACACAGTGTGTCCAGGTAAGGTCATTTGTTTCAAAATATCTATTAATAATTTCAAATATTTTCTCTCCATTTGTTTTTCCTTCCAATTTTTTACAACATAAAAAATCTTCTGATATGTCTTCATAAAAATAACTCACATAAACAATTAATTGAGTCAGTTTAGAAATGCCAGTAGTTTCGTCACGTTGTAGAGCAAATACAGGAGGGTTTTGTAATCGATTTAACAGAACTGATTCTATATTACGTAATATGGCGTAAATTCGGCGAGAAACGGTATCTCTTGACAATATTTTTCTCCATGCATAATTGATGTCATTTTAATTGCTGAAGGAAGAATGGGTGATTCACACCAATTGTATGTGGTTTCAAATTTTCCCCTATTAAATATGAAACTTCTTAGGATGCCCGTAAAGCCTTCTCAGGAATTGTGTATTTTTTCAAAAATACATTTTAATTTTTCATACTTTCAGCTCGTTTTTTAAAAAATGCTTCAGATTTATTTGCTAATTATTTGTTTGGTTTCCAAATGTCTTTTTAATTTAGCAGGTTTCATACTTTCATTTGCTAATTTATCCCTGCAATTAATACACAACGAATGTTCTTTCCCATTAACAACGCAATATGTAAATCCATATTTAATAAACTTTTGATATTTTCTCAATTTTTTATTAGATAGCACATTTCGTTCGATGTTTTTTATGTAGAAACATTGCCATTGGATTCATTCACAGTTTTTCTAAGTTCATTGGATGTTGGTCCATCATTCTCATTTGTATTGTCATTTTCATTTTCTGAACGTTGGGTACCTATTTTTAGCAATTTATCCATCATGAGGGAACTAAAACAAAATTATAAATATACAATATTTCATTTCTTTGCGTTTGTTCAATCACGTGGGAAGAAAATAAAGTCCGGGATTACTCTATAAATCATGTTTATTTGTAGCTTATTCAGACGAGAATTAAAGAAAGAAAACTTAATTATAAAAGAAACATCTCTTTATACCAATTGCACATGCTCGCTCCTTAAAATAAAAAATACAACTCTAAAGTAAAAATTTGCACATGGTAATCGAGGCAAGTAAATATCTCAACTGGTGTTGCCAGTCGAGCACACATCTATATTGTACAGAGGTTGGTTACAGTGAATCATAACGTACAAATATTGGAGCTTACTTAAAAAATACAAAACGGGTACAAAATTATTATAGTTATTTAATATAATTATGCTTGACATTACTTACTCCTAAGAGGTAAAATATGTATTTAAAAATTACAATTAGCGTTTATTTTTCAAAATTCATCTTACTATGATCTTAAATGTGTACTCGCACTTAAACTGCAAAAGCAGGCTTTGTTTAGTGTGCCGCCATCAGTAATCCAAAAACAGAACTAACTGTTCCCTTACACGTTTTAAAATAGTAACTACCTTGGTAGCGTTTCCAACGAAATATCAGTTGAGGATAATTGATTTTCGAAAAATCAAAAACGAAAAAGTAATACAAAATATTTTTTAAAAAATACAGTTTTTCTTTATAAACATTTTAATATCTATATTGATTTTTTAATTGTTTATTATTGCCCTCCGAGCACGCTACTGAACTGTCCTATACTTAAAAAATATGTTATGTACATACCCGATTGCAAATTTTACTTAAAATTAACAAAAGCAGTATGTAAAAAGAATTGCAGAATGCACTTGAATGAACGTAAGAAGCAGCAAAACCGAACTGCTGAGGCACAGACGGAAAGACCTGCACGGTCCTAGCTGTGATCACAATATAAAGACTAAATAGCAGGGGTGCACACCTACATTGAAAAAGCTGTAGTAAAGATGGCCACTGCTAAACGTCAGACCGACCCAAGTTGCATATGAATCCCACCGGAGAGCAGGTAAAGGGCATCTCAAATTGACAATTATCTTTTATCACTATGTCTGTTCGCCTGCCGGTTGCCGAAGTATTATACTAATAGACAATTGTATTCGTAAAAAAATATAGTTCTTTTTTTTATAAATATTACCACATTTCATTATTTTACTGGTACCTGATACTGGTTGAAGAAAATCCTTGTATTTTTTATTGTCAAATAAATTTTTGGAATTTGGCGACCCACAAAAATTTTCAAGCGACCCCCAGAGGGGTCGCGACCCACGGTTTGCGCACCACTGACCTAGGATACTGATGCAGGCTTTATACCACGTTTGCATGTAGAGAATGAGGTTGAGGACGAGTTTCTGTTGTAGCAT